>JACYFF010031955.1:34463027-34479084 GCA_017589665.1 Selenicereus undatus
TTTATGTGCCTAGAAAGTAAGCCCTGTTGGATATATTTATGAAGTGAGTTTGAGTGTGGTGATCTTGTATGATGTTGGGATGTACCATAGTGTGTTTACATGCTCTTAAGAAAGAGTTTAAGTTGAGGTTTGGTGTGAAAAGTGAGAGGACAACCTAAAACAGTGAGGCTGGAATTTTAAGTGAAACAAGACGAAGTTTGAAACAAAACTGGTAATGATCGGCCAGGCCAAAAATTCTGATTTTTGGTGGGTAGATAGATCTGGATGTTAGCTTTAAAATGACTCTTGAATCGCCTTAATTCGAGGTATGTGGAGGAAGTTATGGCTAAACTTTCATATTTAAGCGAAGCCTTGTCCTTGCGGACGGCGGTAACGCCCGTTCATTGGTTTTTTTTGGTGATATGCTTAGGTAGGTAAATGCAGCTATGATTTATGTATTATTGGGGCGTTACAGATTTGGTATCAAAGCCAGGTTGAGATTTTCTTGAGGATGGTAGAGCTAGAAACAACAGGGTGAGAGTGGTGGCTAGGAGGGGCTATCGTATATTGCTAGGGTGATGTTAGGAGAATGCAAGTTGCTTTTTTCTGCATGATCTTTATTTATGGATGGTTATGGTTATGCCTGTCTCTCACACATGTGTTTTCTTTGTTAGATTGATCCGTATGGTGTGAACATGTTGCCGGGTGGATCAATGATAGCACACATTGCGTTGCTCCATATTAGTATGGAGGCACACGCGCAGGACCCTTATTCTGAGTTCCACAGTATTGCGTTCCGTGCGCGGAGATTGTTGTGCTCCCTACCCCCGGTTGGTCGTGGGTGGAATTTAGGCACCGTTATAATGACTTTATGACGACAGGGAACCTAGGCGTAGACGGGCCTAGGTTTCAGGCCCGGGGGGGGGGGCCTTGGACGACTCTCATTGCAGAGTTGTTGTTGAGAGAGGAGTTTGAACTGAGGGGACTTACCATGGAAACCCTTCAGCACGTTTTTCCCCTCCATCAGGTCCATCCTCCACCAGTAGCCCCAGCGCCAGCACAGGAGCCACTTATTCCACCCGTACCAGGCACCCCACTGATGCCTGAAAGCCCTGGGGAGGCCCACGAGGTGATAAACATCCCTGATACCCTGGACCTAGTGGTGATCAGTTATAGTGAGGACCACCAGGAGGAGGAGGAGGATCCTGAGGAGGATGATCTCGAGGAGGATCAAAGCAATGAGGAAATAGGGATAGAGCAGCCAGGGGAGCAAGAGGAGGATGAGTTGATGGTAGAGGACGAACAAGAGCCCCAAGTTCAACCAGAGGTTGGTGATGCCGAGTCGGAAGCATCCACGAGCAGTTTTGATTCAGGTGAAGAACCTGATGACGAGTCAGACCCAGATTACAATCCATCTAGGGATCGTTAGGTGGCTCTAAGGATCGGCGTGGTGTTTTTTTAATTTTATTTTGAGCCCTGTATGTAGATATGGTATGGTGGGATTGGATTGTGATATTTTTGAGGCATCCGACATTGTATATAGTTAGTCCAATCCTCTTTGACCATGACGACATGATCTGTAACTCTTTTTGGTCATGTGACGGATCTAGTGTCTAGGGCTATTTAGTGTTTGGTGTTTAGGAGTAAGAACTAGGCTTGCAGGTGTTATATGCTTTTGTGTTCATGTATATGAACCAACTATGTATGTAAGTAAGCAGTTATGTAATAAAGTGATAACGCTTTGAGTTATGAAATATTCTGTGAGACATTTCTTATGTATTTATTGGGCATGTTTATCCTATATGACTGGGGTCCCAGTGTCTGAATTGTTTTATTTAATGTCTGGTCAGAATGTCTCAGACAATGCAAAATGACAATGAGGTGCACGTAGAGGACAATTTGGAGCAAGGTCAGGGATCGAGTGATCAAGCCTCGTGTAAGGGGCCACCACATGGTGACATGCCGCCGTCGCTCTCTGAGTTAGCTGGCAACTTAGGCAACCCGAGTTACTGGCCAATCTTAGTTGCTGAATTGATGAAGCGAATTCCCCAGGTGTCTACTAAAACCCCTCTCAAGGAGGATAAATTGGCAGATAGGGTAGCACGGCGCAACCCTAAAGTTTACAATGGGTCCTATGATCCTGTGATATTAGAGGAATGGATAAGGGGAATGGAGAAAATTTTTGTAGTAGTTGAGGTACCAGAGGAAAAGAAACTGAACATTGGGACATATTATTTGTCGGGTGAAGCTGATATTTGGTGGAATACAGTGAAGGATAAGCTTGAAGGGCTTGAATTCACCTGGAATGAATTCTTAACAGAGCTGAGGGCGAAATTTTGCCCAACTGTGGTGCAAACGCAAAAGGAGAAAGAATTTATGGAATTAAAAATGAGCGGTAGCATGTCGGTGATGCAGTATGCTAGTAAGTTCACCGAACTATCTAGGTTTGTCCCTGAATTCGTGTCATCTGAAAGGTTGAAGATGAGAAGGTTTGAGGAAGGTTTCGCCTTCTATATTCGAAATCAGTTAGCTGGACAACCCATGCTAACTTATCAAGAATTATATGAGCGAGCAGCCGAAGTGGAAAGAGTGAAGACGGAGTTGAGGACACTGATTCCAATCAACCATAAGAGAAAGGGGTTTGAGCGGGGGACTCCAAGTGAGAGAGTGAACCAGAACCAGCAGAACCAGAAGAAACCTACTTCTATTCCCTCCAAGAGCCGTCCTGCAGGCTCAGCAACACCTTGTGCGAAATGTGGAAAAACAAATCATACCACTCCTGAATGCCGCGTTGGCACCAACAAATGCATGTGGTGTGGTAGTCCTGAACATCTTATCGCTACATGCCCCCGAAGATTAAAAGCTGTAGATAAGGGTGCAGTGAAACCCTTGGCCCCGCTCCTCCAGGGACCTCCACCTTCAAGGCCTGCAGTTGTAGGAAGGGCATTTGTGATGAACAAAAAGGAAGCTGCTACCTTTGGTACGGTAGTCACTGGAACTCTCTTTTTAAATTCAAAGCCATTTTGCGTATTATTTGATTCAGGTGCCACTTATTCGTTTATATCTACCCGATCTGCTAAACAATTGGGCCTTGAGAACAGAAGGATGGCAGCCAATTGTAGAATCAAGCTGTCCAATAATTCTGTGATTGAGTGCCCCCTCTTTTATCAACTTGTCCCCATCGCCATTGGTGAAACCACCTTCCCTGTGGATTTGATTCAATTTGACTTGTCTGATTTTGATATCATTTTGGGGATGAATTTGTTGCATTCTTATGGAGCCCAAATCGATTGTGAAGATCTTAAGGTTATCCTGAAAGATGAAAAAGGGAGAAAAGTGTGTTTTTATGGGCAGAAAGAGGCAAACTCTTGTCCTTTGATTTCTGCTATGAAAGCAAGTAAGCTATTATATAAAGGATGTATTGGATATTGGTGTTATGCTATTAGCACCCAAACCAAAGAAGAGGAAGTAGAAAATATACCTGTGGTTTGTGAATTTGAAGATGTTTTCCCCAAAGAATTAACCGAACTACACCCGTAGAAGGAAATTGATTTTGGGATCGAGTTAATTCCTGGAGCCCAACCTATTTCTAAATCTCCACATCGTATGGCCCCAACCGAGCTTAAGGAATTAAAGCTTCAACTAGATGAATTGTTACAAAAGGGATTTATTAGGCCAAGTGTGTCACCATGGGGTGCTCCAGTGTTGTTTGTCAAGAAGAAGGACGGAACCTTGAGGCTGTGTATTGATTATAGGGAGTTGAACAAGATTACCATCAAGAACAAGTACCCTATGCCACAAATAGATGATTTGTTTGATCAATTACAAGGGGTAGGAGTGTTCTCTAAGATTGACTTGAGGACAGGGTACCATCAACTTAGGATTAAATCTGATGACATTCCTAAGACAGCATTTAGAACCAAGTATGGTCACTATGAGTTCACAGTGATGCCTTTTGGTCTCACTAATGCTCCTGCAGCCTTCATGGACCTTATGAACAGGGTTTTCAGACCTTATTTGGACAAGTTCGTAGTGGTGTTCATAGATGACATCCTTATCTATTCTAAGGATAAGGAGGGGCATGCTGACCAATTGCGAACTGTACTGCAAACCTTGAGGGAGCATCAACTCTATGGCAAATTAAAGAAATGTGAATTTTGACTGGAGGAAGTGGTATTTTTGGGGCATGTGGTCACAAAAGAAGGAATTAAAGTTGACCCCCAGAAGGTGAAAGCAATCACCGAATGGCCAAGGCCTACCAATGTTACTGAGATTAGAAACTTTTTGGGTTTAGCCAGTTACTACCGAAGGTTCGTCAAGGACTTTTCGAAAATAGCTTCACAACTGGCCAATCTCCTAAAGAAGGTGAATAAGTTCAAGTGGACTGAAAGGTGTGAGAAAGCCTTCCAAGAGCTAAGGCAGCGACTGAGAACTGCCCCGATCCTAACATTACCAACAAAAGGAAAGGAGTATACTGTTTACAGTGATGCATCGAAGAACAGCCTAGGGTGCGTGTTGATGCAGGAGGACAAAGTGGGAGCTTATGCCTCTTGACAACTCAAGCCATATGAGAAAAACTATCCTACCCATGGCCTGGAACTGGCAGCTGTGGTCTTTGCCTTGAAAATTTGGAGGCATTATCTATATGGGGTACGGTGCCTTAACTTATCATTTCTATACTTTATTTAACTTTATCAGTTTAACCTATTAACTGGTTCACACAAATTCTTTATAAGCCTTTTCTATTTAAGGGTATCCATTGTACTAATTTTATGCCTATAATGATTTTGAACATCATCAAGGCCTAAGCTTTCATCATCTCCATTTTAGTCATCTATTTAATCTGTGAACTAACTTTTAAAGACCTCAGGTACGTTCATTGACTGTATCTTTAGAAATCAGCACGTATTTATCGAAATTATAATGTTTTGGTAAGTACATCAATGAATCAATTGAACCAGTGATTTATCACATAATTAGTGACCCCATCAGTTATCAGTTACAGGGCATTGCCCTTCAGTTACCCGCGCGGCTTCAGGTCAGGTCTTCCGGTCGGCTTGGCAGGTGTACACCTATACATAGATCGTAACAGTTACTAAGGGGTGCACTAACAGATAATAATTGGCAATTTAGCTTTATATACATCTCATTCCCTGTTTTAAAATACAAATGAATTGCAAAACAGGTCCTCATAATTTCTTTCCCCATTGAATCTTTATCAATACAGGGATGCATGTACTGAGCTTTGGCTCACAGTTCGAAATGTTTTAATATTTTGTTTTAGGAAAATGCTCAGTAAACCGCTCTCAGGCGAGCAGGGAGGTTAAAGGTGATAATTAAATCAGGACCGTCCCTATGATTGGCGGATAGAAGTGCTAAGATGTTTTCATGCCTTTTTGTGGTGCATTTTGGTGTTCCAGCTATATATTTAAACTGAGTTATGTATGTTGTTATAACCTTGATGTAACCCGGAGAAGTTAGAATCATTCTTGTATGTAATTAAATGGTTTGAATGGACGTGTTTGCCCTTTGAAGATAAACTTTGATTTTATGGCTAAACTTTCATATTTAAGCAAAGCCTTGTCCTTGCGGACGACAGTAACGCCCATTCATTGGTTTTTCTTTGGTGATATGCTTAGGTAGGCAAATGCAGCTACGATTTATGTATTATTGGGGCGTTACAGCATGCGCCACTGGGACCCTTTGAGGCACGTGTTACTGGGTGTTACCCTTTGAGGCAATATTGCTACTTGAAAAACTTGCTTCCAAAGTCAGTATAATAATGTAGTTATGTCAACTAAGTGGGATTGAGTCTATTCTGGTAAATATGAGTCCTGGAGATGATAATACACTTGCACACAAACACCGGGATTGATTGAAAATCTTGATGTTCAATGTGGTGAAACAGTTAGTGTTTTGATGTCATTTAGAGGTAAAAGGCTTTGAAGTACATTTTATGTATATACAAGTCAATAATTAAGTACATGGGTGATTTAGCTGATTAGGATTTGTGCATATTTTTCCCGAGTTTTGTACATATCAGTTTTGAGAAAACCCAAAAAGATTTTTCTTTATTTTTGAATAATTTTGTGGGTATTTTCACTTTAAAACCCTCACGAGACCTTACTCGTCCACTTGGGAGTCCAAGGGGTTTAAAGGGCTCATTGCATACGCTAAATGCAATCGTGATTCCTACGACAGTGAGTTAGGATTTTCTTTTCTTATTTTCATTTTCTTTTAGTTAGCGTAGTTTGTTTTACTCGAGGACGAGCAAAATCTTGATGTGGGAGTATTTGTTTGAGCAAAAAATGTATTATTCTTAAGGTACTTTTACACATGTTTTATGCTCATTTTAATAATATTTTTAAGGTTTTAATAAGAGATTATTTTATTTTGCAGATTTTGAATAAGTGCGGAAAAAGGGCTTAAATGGCGGAAAAAGTGAGAAAAATAGAGGAAATGTCGGAGGTTGAAGAACCGGGCCAAACTAAAAAAAAAACCGGCCAAAGAAAGAAGGAAGAAAAATAAAAAAAAAAACCAGCCTGGTCCAGCTGAATCGGACCGACCGGTTCGCTTAGACCGGTTCAGCTGGACCGGTTCCCCTTAAAAACCCTCCCTCTCCTCTCTTGACTTCTTCTCTCCTCTTTCCCCGATTCCCTTTCCTCTACCTCCCTTCTTCTTCAACCCAGAAACCGAACCCCAGCATCGTTCCTCGCCCTGCTTCTCTTCACCGTTCTCCCTCAACCCCGTTCTCTCCCTCTCTCTATCCCATTCTCGCTCTCGCCTTTATCCCTTTCCCAAAAAACCACTCTCGCCCATAGTTCCCCCTTCCACCAAAACCAGAAACCAGCCCATAGAGTCACCGAAACCAGCCCCGGTTTCACCACTTCAGAAACCCATCCAACCATCAGCACACCACCCCTTGCTGGGTCTCATCTCTACAAGCCACGTACACCCCTTTGCTGGCCTTCATCTTAGCCATCCACGCACGCCATCCTAATCGAGGGCTGAAGATCGAGATGGGCTCGGTATAAATCGAAGAGAGACGACGCCATCGAGGGAGGTTAGCGAGCATAGGTTAGCTAGGTTCGAATTAGTTTTAGGTAATTTTAGGCTAGTTTAGGATTTTAATTTCGGTGTTTTAGGTCTAGATTTAGTTTAATTTCGTTGTTCATTTCGATTTCAGTTCTCGCTTTCAATTTCAGAAATTGCAACTTAGGGTTTGATGTTAGTTAGGGTTTGGAATTTCAACTTTCGAATTTCTTGTAATTGATGCTTTCTAGTTCAATTTTGGTTTGATTTCTGCAAAAATCTGGGTTTATTGCGTTCGATTTTGTTCAATTTCCCCTCTCCCCTGTTGCAGTTGTTCGAATGGTTGCGAATGGATGTTGCTGATCTGGGTTCGTCGAAGATCTGTTCGACTTCGATGGCTGCATTTTGGGGTTCTCAGTTTGTGAGTTCTCAATTCGTCCCCCTTCCCTTGCTGCTGCTTTGGTTTGGTTCTGCCTTGCTTCGATTTGTCTCCTTTCCCTGTGTTGATTTCATTGATGTTGTGTCTGTTCTTGTTCTTCGTTTTTCAGTCTCATATCAGTTTTGCTTAATTTCCCCTGCTTTCGTATTTCAGTCCCCTTCCCTGTTGCTGAAATTTCTGTGTTCGTGTTTCAATTTTTCAGTTTGCTTTATTTCGTCCCCCTCCCCCACTGTTAATTGTCTTAAACTGCCTTGAATTTGATTCTAAAATAACAAAGTAATTAGGTTGTTAGTGATTAAATCATGATTAATTTTAGTCTTAGGTTGGTTTAATTGGTTAACCAATATAAAGGTTAGGTTAGGTTTAGTCATTAGGTTGTTTTGATGCTTTGTTGAATTAGGATTAGAAGAGTTAATTAGGATTAAATGAGTTTAGTTGAATTAGGTTATTAAATTGCCTTAAATAATTCCACTTACTTTAATTAGTTAAATTTAATTGTTTTGTTAAAAATGACCATAAATCTCACGTCTTCCCTGTGGACCGACCCTTAAGTACTACGACTGACAATCGAGTATTTGAGGTTTCTTTTCTTTAGTTATTTTTCCACCACCCCTCAAAACCCCTCAATAGATTGTGAACATAACACAAAGATCCAAATACCCACAGATGCTCATAGGTTGGTTTAACGCCAAAGAGCATTTCATATGGAGTTTTAGACCCCAAAGGCTTTGTGGGTGTTCAGTTAATAAGATATGCGGTAGTGAGGATGCATTCACCCAAAAATTTGATGGGAAGTTTAGCTTGGAATCTGAGTGCTCGGGCAACATTTAGTATATGTCGGTTTTTACTCTCAAGGCGTCCATTTTGTTGTGGAGTATCCACAGAGGAAGTCTCATGTAAAATTCCTTTTTCAGAAAAGAACCCCCGTAAGGGCCCATTAGTAAATTTAGCACCATTGTCACTTCTCACTCTGTGAATGTTAACACCAAATTGAGTGTTTACCATGGACCAAAAATTGACTAGGCATTTGTATGTCTCACCTTTATCTTTCAACAAAAAAACCCACATAGGTCTACTATAGTCATCGACGATGCATACAAAATAGTGACATCGAGAGTATGACGGGGTATGATAATGTCCCCATAAGTCACAATGTATAAACCCAAAAGGCTGAATAGCCTTAGAATAACTGACAGAAAAACTATTTCCAGTTTGCTTAGCTCTATGACACACATCGCAACAATCACAGAGTCCTTTATTCAACTCAAAACCGTATAGACTAGATAAGGTGGATAGGCTACCATACGAAGGATGCCCAAGTCACTGATGTCAAAGAGCTCCTCCTTGCTTACAAACCGCCATGAAGCTTGTTCCTTCCATGTCAAGATCAATTCCCTCTTAAGTTGGTGGATTTTGATTGCATTTCCTTACGAATAGCATTCTTCAAGATCAATCCAAATCTGTCTGGCTGTCTCGGTATAGGCAACAGATCCATGAATGTTTTTGTCAATGATGTTATACAACCATGCTATGACCATCGAATTACATCTCTCCCAGGCATGAGCTTCTGGCGAGAGATTTTGTGGTTTTGATATGCCTCCATCAACAAATCCAAGTTTGTTCTTTGATCTTAAGGCATTAATGGTTAGTTGGCTCCAATTGGCATAATTGTTCCTATTGAGACTCGCGGGACTTATGATATTGCTGGGGCCATCTGAACTACACAAGTAGTAAGGTGACTGAGGATCTGTTGGGTCTAGATTGATGTTGTGTTTCTCATCTTTGTTCTCTTTTCCTTCGTCCTGATTGTTCTTGTCACGCATGATTTGGTTTTGATTTCACAGAACTTGCGAAGAGAGATTGTTTGTCAACCAAGCTCTGATACCATGAGAAGACTTGGAGACTTGGGAGAGAATTTCTCGCGGTACTTCTCCCTCCCCATCATCCTTTTATTAAGTTAGTAAAAGATACATCCAACTGTACAAGATGTAGTTTGCTAAAAATAGACTCCTATGTATATACAAACTACGGAAAGTAGAATTAGAATGATACTACAAGTGTTACAATATAGTTTGACAATATTATGTGTCTAATAGTCTCCACGTGTAAAGGTGAACTAGGTTCTGCATAAAAAAATGAATCTGCCTACTTCGTAAACCTTCCTAATGATTGGTAAGATTGTATTTGTTTTGTGTTTTGAGTGGTGGGTTATTGTTTCAACTATGTTAGTTTGTGACAAATTTGGGGCTTTGATGTTTGATTCATTTATTTCACATGCTGATTTAAGTGCCTGATTGATAGATCTAAGTGTTAAAAAATGCAAATGTCTGCTGTTAGATGATTTTTTTTTAGGTCTCAGATGGCTTGATACTTTTTACTAATTTCAATTTGAGCTTATTAAATAGTCTGTTTTGTAAATAGTCTATTTTGTAAATTGTCTGCCTTTTACATCAAACCTCTAGGTATATAAGTAAGTAGATCAGCATATGGTTTTCAGTGTTAGTGCTCACTATATTGTTTCAGATAAACATGTATGTAGATGTTAGCAATGGCTATATTAAAGTGGTGGATATTCTATTTCTTCATCCCTTCAGTTTTAATTTAATCATTTTGATTTTTGGTTTTACTTTGACTACCAATAGTAATATTTTCATTTGATTTAGTTGTAATGAATTTGGACTGATGGATTGCTCTTTTCTATCCTTTGAATATCTTTTTGTTAAATATTTATGCACTTGGATGCCTTGGATCACAATGATGAATGTGCACTTAGCTTTGATCATTTTGATACATACTTTCCAAACCCCACAAATTGGCTACCATTGCTCATTTTCTACTTCTCCTTTTTGGTAAATGTCTTCAAATTTGTGTATTATGAAACTAGACCTTTTTTGATTAAGCGGGGGCCCTATACAAGTTGAATTATTAGACCAAAAGCCATGTGCTAGGAGGGAGTCTTGGCAGGAAGTCATTATACCATTGGGCATACAAGTAGGTTTTCATTTTTGTACTTGTGGATTATATTTGCTTATCAAAGAGTTTAAGGAAAAAGGAAGCAGTGTAATTTATGGTAAGACGTTCAATTTTCATCTATTTCATAGTCGTACAAAATGTAATATGTGTGATGCAATTTTTCATCTATGCTTCGGTTTATTATGAGAAGATATTTTTGGGGTTTAAATTTGTAATTTTTGCATGTTAAAGGGTTTTTTTTTGGGGTTTGACATCATGAGTTTTGTATGCAAATACTTATGTGAATGTTGTAAACTATATACCAAAGTTCATTCGTACTTCTATACAAATATCTTAAATATTGTATCAAGATGCAGGTAAGTTAGATGTATTCAATTTGATCAAGCATGTCTGTGATGTTAAACTCTAGCCATTCAAGTTGTTTATGATTTTTTTTTTCCATAAGTATTGTTTCAGGCTTCAAAGCCTGAGCAAAAACAAAGGAAACTGACAATCATCCAAAACAAACAGGAGACGAACAAAGATAAAACAAAGACGAAAGTGGAAAGCAACAAAATTATGGAAATAAAATCGCTATAGAGCTAAAATTTCGAGCTAGCTCCTCAAGGGCGTAAGGTAGGTCTTCTTTCCAAGATTTGGTCCATAATGCAACTCTCCATATTATCATGGCACAAATCCGTGCTATCGAAGTCTTGATGATCAAAGACCATGCCATTCCTTTTCATCCAGAGACTCCAGACTATTGCATAGAAGGTTGTGATCCACATCTTCCTTTTCAGTTGATTTTTGAACCTTTTAAATACCCACCTTTAATAGAAGAGTATAAAACTCTCTGGTAGAGCTATAGCCACCCCATGATCACCAGCACGCGTCATCCAAATAGGCCATGACACAGAACAAAGGACAAGCAAATGGGTCAAGTCCTCTATATGTGATATGCAAAAACTACAGATATTTTTTTACGGTGGGAGGACCCCTTTCTGGAGGAGCAAATCCTTTGTATTTAACTTACCAAGTAAGGCCAGCCACATAAAGAATTCAACTTTGGGAGGTGTTAACTTCATCAATACAGAGCTAACCAAGTTATCCACTAAGGCACCCTAGAAGTACATCTTGTTGGCTTTTTTTACTAAGTCCTTACTTGCAAAGGCACATTTTGATCCCCAAAACACTCGGTCATTCACCTCGCTTTTTGGACAGTGGTGAGTTGGCATCCCTTATATTTCCTCAACTTGTTTTACCTCGTCATGGTCGAATTGCTTAGACCTTCTTCAAACCAACCCATGTTCCCAATGAGTTCATTCTTTTGATTGGAAATACAATACAAATGTAGAAACTTGCTTAGGAGTGTGTCGTTAACGGTCCATCTGTCTTCCCAAAACCTGGCCTTCATACCATTCTCGACTTGTACATGTAGATGCTAGCAGAAATTCTCGCAACCGAGGGCTCATCTTACGCTAGTCGCTTGATGTCTCTCCATGGTCCAGGAACTCGAGATATGTTGGGGGTTTGCAAGGCAATGATGTCTTTGTTGTGAATGGAGGTTATCACTCTCTGCCGTAGGGCCCCTTCCTCTGTCATAAATATCCACCACCACTTGAACAAGAGGGTGGTGTTTTTAATCAGAAGATCTCCTACCCCCAAACCCCCTACCCATTTTGGTTTTTGGATGATATCCCATTTGACTAGTGCTGAAAATCTATCGTCCCTCTCTCCACTCCAAAGGAATCTCATTTGCATTTTGATAATCTCATTTGCAACCCGTTTTGGCATCTTGAATAGCGATAGCTAGTAGGTTGGGAGGCTATTCAGTATTGCCCATATAAGGACCAACCTTCCAACGCATGAAAGGCAGCTATGTTTCCATGTGCTTAGGCGTTTCTATGCCTTGTCTATAATACACTGCCAGGATGCCACTTTTTTCATGCTAACACCAAGAGGAACGCCAAGATATGTGATTGGCAATGAGACCAAGGTGCAGTCGAGTTTTGTTGTAACAGTATGAGCCCAGGTATCATCTTTTCCCATTACAATCAATCCCGATTTACTGTAGTTTACTGCTAATCCAGAGAAAGATTGGAAGTTTAGCAAAATCAATTTGATATTCCCTACGTAGCTTTCATCTTCTTCACAAAAGATTAGAGTATCATCCACAAATTGCAAATGAGAGATTGTAACTACCTATCTACCCACGGCCAACCCTTTGAAGAGGCCTAAATCTTCTATTCGAATTAGCATCCTATTTAGCACTTTTACCATTAGCACAAATAGGAAGGGTAAAAGGGGGTCAACCTGCCTTAATCCTCTCCCCATTATGAATGGTTTACAAGGTGCTCCATTGAAGATTATTGACACAGTAGCAGTTTTAATGCATGGTCCAATCTAGGTTTTCCACCCCAAACTGAATCCCATATCTGTAAGCACAACATCCAGGCTATCCCAGTCAATGGTATCATAGGGCTTTTGGAAATCTAGCTTAAGTAGGACTCTAGCTCTCTTATGCTTCTTCAACCAATGTACCACTTCAATGGCAATGAGGGCCCCATCTAGGATTTGTCGACCATTCACAAAGGTTGTTTGGGTTTCACCTACTAAATGGTGGAGCACCCTACTTAATCTTCTGCTGAGGATCTTTGCTATTATTTTGTAGATGCTTCCTACCATGCTAATGGGTCGAAAATCAGCTACTTGTAATGCTCCAGGCTTCTTTGGAATGAGTGTGATCCAGGTTGTATTGATACTTGTATGAAAACCTCCAGTTTCAAAGAGCGTTTGGATATATTGGTAAAACTCTTCTCTGACAATTGTCCAGACTTTTCTGTCACATTTGAGATTGAAACCATCATAACCTGGTGCTTTGGAAGGATCACAACTGTGGAGTGCTTCTTCAATTTCCTGGGTGGTGACTGGCTCTTTGAGATGTAGAGAATTTGCTTGTGGCAGTTTGTGGAGGCCCAAGCCTGAGATATCGAAAGTAGATGAGTCTTGCTTCTTATAAAGCTGCTTGAAATGCTTAAGGAGATGCTTCTTAATTTCGTCTCTGTCACACACTTCCTTTCCATCCACTAAGATTTTGCCAATAAGCTTCTTTTATCTCCTCAGGGGGGCCAGAAGATGGAAGTATATGGTATTCCTATCTCCTTCTTGCACTAGCTTACATCTTGAAATTTGCCTCCAGTATCTTTCCTTTCTTACCCACCACAACTGTAGTTGTGATTTAAGTGCTTTTATTCTATGCCAATCACTTTCTACGAGATCATGGTGTTGGGCTTTAGAATCCAATTTCATAAGTCCTCTTGGAAGGACTTCATTTTGACCTCAATATGCCCAAAAACCTCTCTGTTCCACTTTTGGAGTGATTTCTTTAGTGCTTTCAATTTTTTCTCCACGGTTTCTCCAGTGAGTTGAACCTATTCTTTCTTAAATGTATCCAAGAAGCTTGGTTCCTCTAACCAACAGTTAGGACTTCTGAATGGAGTAGGACCCTAATGAACTACTATTGGGAAGTGATCCGAAAACACTTTCTGCTTGCAAAATGCTTGAATTCTGGGAAAAGGTATAAAGAAGTCTTGGTCCACTAGGACCCTTTCAATTCTGCTGGTTCATTCCTTCTTATCCACATGAAGTTTTGGTCAATTTTATGATCAATAAGTTGGAGACCGTGCATCAGGTCTTGAGAATCTCTCATGCTCGTGGATACTATAGTGGCCCCTGCCTTTCCTTCATATGCAAGAACTCAGTAAAGTCTCCCATTAGCAAGAATGGGATATTAATGGAGGCCTTGAGGTTCCTGAACTGCTCCCAAAGTTGTCTTCTATTATTTTGATCATTTGGTGCGTATATCAGACACACTGCATAGTGGAAATGGTCCTTTAGGAGCTCACCAAGGACAAAAATCAATCTTTGCATTTTGATGCATGAGGAGTGCTTGAACGAATCTTCATTCCATGATATAATTAGTCCTCCCGATCCTTCCACTGCAGGTTCATGAAAGAATTCCACCAAATGGTTTCCCCAACAACTTCGAACATCCCATTTTGAGAAGTCTGTATGTTTGGTTTCTACAAGACCAATGAGTTCAATGCTTCCCTCTCTAATTGGGTTCTTGACCATTTGCTTTTTATTCTCAGATCCCAGTCCTCTGATGTTCGAGGTTCCTCTCTAATTAGGTTCTTGAAGTTGTTTGTGATGTTTTGCCGTTCATTTTGTCCATGCAAGGACAAGTTTTGATTTTTTTGGCGAGTAGGGGTTTGTGATATATGCATAGCAGTGCTTAGGCTAATGTTAAGACTTCAATATAAATTTAGTTGTGTTTTTATGAAAAGACCTTAGCCAATGTAACCAAATGCCGGTAGATTATACATTTAGTTAAATGAGCCAAGTTCGTTTATGACAAATTTTGGCCATTTAGGCTTATTTTGATGATTTGTCCTGTAGCTTGCAAGATGGATAGCTCATGTAAATGCTACACCTAGGAGATGCATGAACGATATACATAAAAGTTGAGCTAGGCTGCCCATGTAACTTTGTGCTCTTATGATGTTAAAGTGGTAGACTTTGTAGGGTGGAGATGTCTTTTTTACTATGACAATTTATTTTTGTGCATATTACTGGGCAATAAGGTTTTGTACCAAAGTCAGGTGGTTCGTGAAGGTAAGACAACCATGCAAAATAAATAAATAGTTTTCCTATACCCCTCCAACCCAAAAAAAAGAAGAGGAATTTTATCAACTAAACTATGACAATGTTGGTCATAAAGGGCAGATTATGGGATCGGAGGCTTGACAAGCCTTTCGCGCCCATGGACGCCTTTGCCATTAAGTTTAGAGATGGGGACCATAGGAAGGCAGGTTATTTAATACTTTAAAGCATTGACAAAGTTTATCTTCTTGAAGCTGAATTTAGAGAACTTTCAGAATAACGATGCTAAATTAATTTTGAATGAGATTTTGTGTTTAGCTTTTCGTTTTAGAAAACTCATTAGTGTGCTTTGTTACAATCGTTGGAAGTGATGATAGAATTTGGATGGCGGATGATGCAGATGTCATTTGTGAATTTATTGCGGTTGACATTTCTCTTTTTTTCCCTCTCCATTGTGATTTAATTCATATAATATCTAATGTGTTTATTCTTTGTAGTTCTTTCCCATTATAATTCTTTCCTATTACTGTATCTATACCTGAGTTATGTACATGTTGAGTAGTTATTTCTTATTTATAAAGATTCATCTTCTACATCTCTTAACACGTTAAAGTAGGGTCTTTCTTTTGTGGGGGGGGGGGGGAATTACCCAATTTTATTTATTTTTCTTAAAAAATACATTCAAGTACTAAAGTGTATCATGCAAAGCCCGAGTTTGTACTAGTACAAAGAACGAAAAATAGATCCTTAGAATAGATCTTACAATTACTCCAAATTTTTCTACTCACCTTTTCAGTTATTTAAACAATGCGTTGTTATTATATATCCCCTTTGCATTTAGGTAAATATTATTTTGGCATTTATTTTTTTTTGGATTATTATTTAGGTCTTCTCATGTTAAAAATTATTATCGTATGGCTTTCAAAAGTATAAAGGTAAGGAGTTAAATAATAATAATAATAATAATAATAATAATAATAATAATAATAATAA
>JACYFF010031955.1:34479094-34498438 GCA_017589665.1 Selenicereus undatus
AATAATAATAATAATAATAATAATAATAATAATAATAATAATAATAATAATAATAATAATAAAGTTTCTATATATGAGAACAATTTTTAGGTGAGGGGTTAAATAATAATTCCAATAACATTAGGTTACAAATAATATTTTCCTAAAAGTGGAGGGTTATATGATAATGATTATTTGCAAACAAAAAAAACAAATATTGAATGGGCAAAAAAACAAGCTCATCATTACCTTTTTTTTTAATTTTTTATTGTAGTATATTACCAAAAAACAAATCAGTTAAGTATTTATATCCAAGGAACATAATATCAATTTTTCAAAAAGATGAGGATCACTGAACATGTAATAGTCATAATCATGGGGTTACCCTTCTTATTCTTTTTTCTTTATTGTTTATTTTTATTGGAGTATGAAACATAAAATAAATTAAGAAGTAAGGCATACAACTTTAGCAAAAATCTTGTGCTCTTTGATTATGCCAATGAACCTTGAGCTTGAGTGAAATAGAACCTCAACTCAAGATTAATTGTAATATATACCCATCTATTTCATAGTGGATGAAATTGTTTGCATAACTTTTTTATAATGATGATGAGTTCTACAAATAATTTCTCGCCAAAAGAGAGGTTTAAAGAATTATACATTTTTAAAGTGGTTGAAATGTTGAATTACTAAAAAGTAAAAACATATCAAACACTACATTACATTTATATTAAAGTAGTTGAATCCTTGAAAAATACTAAATGCTATATTACATTTTAATGTAGTGATAAATACAAGGAGTAGAACCTTGTTCCTTGAAACTTTTAAATTAAATTTATAGATGTTAACATAAATACAAGTTCGAAATTCATTTATCTTCCCTCCTAGATTCTAGTTCTTTTTATTGTTCACTTATGTGAAAATATCGCATTAAATCCAAATGTTAATATCTTGGTCTATGAATGTCAATTACTCACGAAACACCTAACACACAAAAATTACAAGATCTCAATGCCATATTGGATTGAAGGACGAATAATTTTCTAAATATTGCTCCCTTCTGTCCTAAGCTGTATAAATTGAATCTTGTAAATAAGACACATGGTGGTGACACATCATGCACTACACAATGTATATAAACATTAAACAAGTACCCCCCCCCCCCCAAAAAAAAGATAAGGTACGAATAGCGGTTGATATCCTTAGACATAAGCAATACATTATAATACTATCCTTTTAAAAAGATTTAGGCCCTGGTTGTTAAACAGCTGTTAGCTATTAGCTATTAGTTATTTGTATTAGCTGTTAGCTGTTTGAATTAGCTGTTTACATTAGCTGTTTATAGAAAAACTGTTTGGTAAAGTTAGCTGTTTCTAATAAAGATGTTTGATAAAATTTCATTTATATACTTATCTCTAAATTACTTCTTAATGGAACATATTTTTTTATTTATTGGTCAATTTTTTTAGAAAGAATTAAATTGGTGTCATAGGTAGAAATTGACTTCATTTGTGATCACACAAAAAAATAGAAGGAAAACTTCATCGATAAAACTTTACTTTCTTATTAAATTCTACATAACTTGTATTCATCGTCTACCTTATTTATTTTTAATTTGTACTTATGTAAATTATGTCAATGTTTTATAATGTTATTTTTTAATTTTTTAATTTTTTTGGATTATAAAATTGAGATTGAAATTTATACGAATTTCTGATGACTTTATTTTCATTAGATTCAATTCATACAAAAGATAGTATCAAATGTTACTATTTTGCATCGATCCAAAGCTTATTGTCGAGATAATCGGAAAAAAGATTGAATAATCTAAAGTATAAATATCATAATATTAGACGTTCATAAAGGTGCATGGTGAGAAAGTCGAATAAGCGTGATATAATATACTAGCAAAATCAGAAAATCAACAGCAAAAAGTATACTACTTGGTTTAGGAAAAAAAAATAAAAACAACGAAAGAAGCAATGCAACTTCAATGGTTTGTGTTTGCCTCAAAAAAAAAATAAAAATTCTACTCTTGTTAATCCTCAAGATCTAATTGAGTTCGAATGCTGCTAAGGAAGACTTATAATACTATATACTCTTTCTATTTTGTAAAATAATATTATGTAGATAATTAAAGATAATGCAATGCATGTAATGTAATTTGTCTAAAGTCTTGGGCAAATATATCATTTCCACAAAAAACTTTTTTGAAAAAGCTAATGAAAACAGCCTTTTCAAAAAGAGTTTTTTCGGGGCCAAACAACTGTTTACCAAACACCTACTTAACCATTTGACTTGGTCAAAATAGCTAAAACACTTCCAAATAGCTCTTTTTTTCCCAAAAAGTTATTATTACCGAGCACCCCCTAATCGTCTGGATAGTCTGTCCTCTAATCTTGTGCAGGCAATTTTTGTCTGTACTCTGCCCAAATCTAAACACTTTTTTCACTCCTCGCTGTCTAGCTCAATAGTATTAGATGCCTTTAGAGCCCATTGGTCTTTTTTTGGGGGGGGGGTCTCCCCTGGGAAAAATGGTACAGTTTTGCAATCATAACAATTACCATATTAAAAGGTTTAATCTACATCTGTTAAACAGAGGCCTGGGATCCAGAGAAGGAAAAAATGTAGTAATTGATTTATTGCGTTCATATTGCAAGCTGTACATAAGAGTGTGCCTTATATACAAGCAAGTTGATGTGGTCATCTCCTGACAACCTTCTAACAACCAGCTACCAGAATAACAACCCAACTATTTACAATACCCAACTCTATTCATAGCTTGCTGGCTTAACAGCTTAACATCCCCCCCTCAACGTGAGATTGGGGGTGAAGCCAACAAGCCTAACCTTGAACATAGGTATGAATGTTGTGCTTCCCCTAAAGGTTTCTTCATGATGTCACCTAGTTGTTCCCTGGAAGACACATGTGACGTTTGGAGAAACCCTTCAATGACCTTGTCTCGAGTATAATGACAGTTAATTCGAAGATGCTTTGTTCTCTCATGGAAAACCGGGTTCTGTGCAATTTGTTGTGCAGCTATGTTATCATCGAACATGGTGATCGGCAAGGTTGGATTAAGAAAAAAATCTTGCATCAAAGAATAAATCCACTCCAGCTCAGAATTAGTAGCTGACATGCTTCTGTATTCAGCCTCAGGAGAGGACTTGGCAACTGTCTTCTGCTTCTTTGTTTTCCATGATATCAAGGATGACCCTAGGAACACACAATATCCCGTTAATGATCTAGCAAAATCTTTACACGTGCCCCAGTCTGCATCACTATATGCCTGTAATTGAAGACTGTTGTTCTTGGAATAAAAAAGACCCTTGTCAACTGTCCCTTTCAGATATCGAAGCGCATGTAGAGTTGCCTCATAATGAGGTTTCCTAGGTTGATGAAGATATTGACTCAATTGTTGCACTGAGTATGAAATATTAGGCCTTGTAAGAGTGAGATATAGCAATCTTCCCACCAATCTTCTATAAGAAGAAGGGTCAGAAAGTAGTTCTCTTGATTCTAAGGACAAATGAAGACCTTTGGGCAATGGAAAAGAAGCTGGTTTGACACCTGTAAGGCCAACATCTTTGAAAATATCTAATATGTATTCCTTTGATTAAGGAAAGTGCCCTGAGATGACCTGGCAAGCTCTATGCCAAGGAAATAACGAGCTAAACCCAAGTCTTTAATGGTCAAAGTGGTATGCACGTCTGATTTAATAGCTGCAATGCTTGATTGATCATCTCCTGAAATAAAAAGATCATCCACATATACAAGGACAAAGGTGTATAAACCATTCACCTTCTTGGTGAACAAGGAGTAATCACTTCTGGATTGCTTAAAACCTTTGCTAACAAGAAACTTTTTCAACTCTATATTCCACTATCTTGAGGCTTGCTTCAAGCCATGAAGGGACCTCTGCAGCTTACAAACTTGACCAGGCAAAGCACTAGTATAACCCTCAGGGGGCAGCATATACACTTCTTCATCTATGAAACCATGTGGGAAGGCATTGTTTATGTCCAACTGATGTAGTGGCCAACCCCTAGCAGTGGCTAATGCAATAAAAAATCTAACAGTGGTAAGTTTGGCCATAGGGGAAAATGTGTGCTTGTAATCTTTGTCTTTGACTTGTTCAAAACCCTTGATAACTAACCTTGCTTTGTGTCTATCCACTATGCCATCAAGTTTGTACTTGGTTTTATAAACCCATTTTGATGTCAAAGCTTTCTTCCCATGAGGCAAGGTGGTCATGACCCAGGTATGATTAGATTTAAGAGCATGAAGCTCTTGATTCATGGCCTTTACCCATTCTGGGCAAAGTTTTGCTTGAGAATAACTGTGAGGTTCATTGGTTTGCAACACTTTGGTGAGAGAAACCACATAATCATGTGAAAGGTGTGCTAGGTTAGCATATGTGAACAAAGAATATGGGTTAACAAAGGTAGTAAGGCTATTAGATTGAGAGGAAGGGGTTTCAACTGAAGTGACTGTGTTAGGACAAATAAAATCATGTAACCAAGCTGGAGTGACTCGAGCCCTGCTAGACCTTCTAAGTATTGGACCTTCATGATGTGAAGATGAATGGTCAAGTTGTGATGAATCTGGAGCATGTGAGAAAATTGACTCATGACTTGGAGAAGAAGGTGAGGAAGAAGCAGAGGGAGCTGGTGATGTAGAAGAGTTAACATTGCCAGGATGAGTAGTGATTGAATATGATATTTCCAGATTGGAGTCATGAAGAGGAACATATTGATTGGAAGATATGCTTGAATCTAGGAACTGAAGTGAAGAGGAAATGGTATTATTAGATGCAGCATAAGTTGGAATAGGATGAAAAGTGGTAGTATGGTTTTCCTGTACAGAGGTGCCAATGGGATCTGGATCTCCCTTACAAGGAAAAATATTTTCGTAAAAAATAACATCTCTATTGTGAAAAATCTTCTTTGTTTGCAAATCATATAATTTGTAGCTTTTGTAATCGAGAGTATAGCCCCAAAAAAATGCATTTCTTAGCTCTTGAGTCAAACTTATCAGAAGGGTGTAGATTTGCAGCAAAACTCAAGCAACCTACCACTCTCAAATCTTCATAGGTTGGTTGCTTACCATGTAGTCTTTCAAAAGGACTTTTCCATTGCAAATTTGTTATGGGTAGCTTATTGATAATGTGTGTGGCAGACAGAGCACATTCTCCCCAAAATTGCTTAGGCAATCTTGCCTGTAGCCTGATTGCCCTATCAGTATCCAAGAGATGCCTATGTTTTCTTTCTGCTAACCCATTTTGCTGTGGGGTGCCAACTATAGATTTCTGATGTAAAACACCATTTTCAGCAAAAAAATTGTGAAAAGGGGTATTTAGAAATTCAGTGCCATTATCACTTCTGATTATGGCAATATTGGTGTTGAATTGTGTTTTGACCATGTTAAAAAACTACATTATAGCAGGGCCAACTTGAGTTTTGTTTTGTAAAAGTTGTGTCCCAGTTGTTCGAGTGAAGTCATCAACTATGGTTAGAAAAAACCGAGCCCCACAAAGATTGGCAACTCTATAAGGACCCCATACATCCACATGAATTAATTGAAAAGGAGATGAAGTAGTAATGGTGCTCTTGGTAAAGGGCAATATGTGCATTTTAGCCATGATACAGACATCACATGTAAATGTGTTTGGCAAAGAATGTTTACACAAAGAAACATGCTGCATTTTGGAAGCTGAGGTATGCCCAAGTCTGGCATGTACAATTTCAAATTTTGGTTGCTTACAATAAGAGGAAGTAGAAGTAAACACATCATTCTAAAAAGCTGCAGCTATGCTGATGCTGTCTATATTTTGTCCAGTCCTAAGAAGGTCTTTTTGTAGAGATAGGACTGCCATCTTGGTTAACTGATTTAAGCTGGTATAGTCCATGGTCCACAGGTGCAATAACCACAGTGAGCCTATTGGAAAGGTCCTAAAAAATGCATTTTTCAGGGGTAAATAGGGCTAGCAAATGAAGATCAGTTATCAGCTTATGAACTGACATTAATCTAAACTTAAAATCTGGTACATAAAGGACATTTTGTAGGGTTAATTTGGAACAAAGTGGAACTTGGCCAGCATGTGTAACAACTTTGAGAGATCCATCAGGTAAGGTAACATTGATGGGTTTCTTTAAGGGCTGGAGCGTAAGGCTTGTCGAGAGCTACAACTTTAACCATTACCTCGGTTATTAAATACTTTTTGTAGCATAGGAAAGTAGGGATCGATCCACGAGGAAAGATTATTTTAAAAAAGGCTAGCTTAATCCTAAATGATTTTAATCCAATTTATTAAATCTAATCTTAATAATTCTAAAATAATTAAAATCTAATGAATAAAAATATGAAAAAACACCCAATGATGCTCCTAAATATTTTGGATTATATTCTGGAAAGGAAACAGTAAAAAGTTTTCCTAGATAATCTAGAAAAAATAAAAATAGAATAGTAACTGAAATTCTAATTAAAAAAATCAAAACAACAAATAATAATCAGAAAATAAATATTAAAAATTGCAAAAAGTAAAATAAAATATTATTCTTCAGGCATATAGGCTTATAACTCCTCAATTGTGTCCAAATAATTTCAGAAAAATCAAATCAGAAAATTACCACAGAATATCAATGAAGAATATTAAATTTGAAATTAGAAATAAAATAATCTGCATAAATATAAATACGAAAATAATCAAAAAAATTACCCTAATTCTAGGACACAATTTTCTGGACTTAACAATACCTAATAATCGTGAATTAACAATTAAAATCAAAATTTTCAGAATTAATAACCTAAAAACCTGCACATATCAATTTCACACAATAATTCTGAAAAATATTCAAATAACTTCCAAAAATTACTAAATTAAATATGGACAGACTAGGACACCATATAAACTCTAGGAACTAATAAAAATCGAAAAATAACAAAAATTACTATGTTTAGTCTAATTTCTAACAAACCGGTAATTAAATACTAAAACTGAATATAAATCAATATAAAATTATAACCACTCTAAAAGTCAAAGTCTAAACTATCTAAAATTACCTAGACACTCCTAAAAGACTATACTTTTGGGGGGGAGGTCGATTGAAATTATATTGAAGCTAATAAAAATTGAACAAAAGTTAACAAACTAATCAAATTAACTCTAAGCAACAAATAATGATAAGAAGTTGTCAAATTTATGAAGAATACTTAGTATAATCTCAATCCACCATGCAAATTAATATTTATCATTAACACACAAGTTAATTTCATCAATGAGTTAAGCTGTAGGAGACACCCACTAGTGGATCTTCCCCGTTTTTCCTTGGATTGTAGTTTAATTAGGTCCAGCCTTAATATAAACCCTACTAATTTGATAGCCCTTACACCAACGCAAGAATTTAATCAAACTCGAGCATTACGTATTAGAAAAACATCATCTAACGCTTTGTAACCAATTTACCAGCAAATCGATTTAACAAATATCTACAACGATTACCTAATTAAAAGAGATGAGTTTGAGCCATCCATGATTACCTAGGGTGATACTAGTGTTTAAAAGATGATAAATTTTACGTATTAAAGTCTTCTAAACTATCAGTCGAAATCGTATTAAACTAACTAGCATGCATTCTAATTAATTTAACACGAATATCATAAAGGATAAACGCTAATCGCTATAGAATCATGAATATGAATCAACTAGGCAATAAAGCATAAGACTTCTTTCAAAATAGTAAATTTAGCATGGCTTCAAGAATATTATACTAAGCACAAGAAAATTATCCACTCATATTAAAAATAAGATCACAAAATTCACCCAAATAATTCATGTTTGAAACTAAGCAAAATAGAATACAAAAAAATAAAATTTTAAAAAAGTGGAATAACTACACAGTGATGATGATGCTGATGCTTATGGCGAGGAGATTGATTCGTGATGAAGATGTGATGGAGGAAGGCGTGGCTGTGAGATGAGAAGGGGTGAAGCGTGTGTCTTTCTTAGATGAGGCGTGATGATGGTGAGATGGGAGGAAGATTGGTGATGATGAAAAATGATGATGAAGGATGTTGGAGGAGGAGTGAGATAAAGAAGGTGAGGGTTATATGTTGAGGTGAGGGCGTATGATGGTGAGTAGAGCAAGCAGTGATGGTGGTGAGCGTGGAGGTGATGGAAATTGAAGATGGGTCGTGATCCTATGATGGGGTAATATCAAGCTGATTTATGGTGGAGGTATGTATGGGAAGTGAGAGGGATTGGGGTTAGTAAGTTAGAGTTTCTTTCATCTCTTCCTTAGACTTCTTCTCATTCGAGACATCTAGCCTTTTCCCAACTCTTGAAACCCTAGCGCAAACTAAATAATTATGAAAATAATATTGTTCATAATTATTATTTTTGGACTGTCTTTATAGCCAAGCGCGTAAAACCCGTGCCTCGACGACTTGTCTTCTCCTTTTTATTTTATTAATGCCTAACCTTAAAAATATATAAAATAAAGTAAATTAGACGCAATAATGTGTAAAATATAATCAAAATAATTAATAAAACGATGCATGATTAATAGATTAACATGGAGGTTTGTGAAAGATTTCAGGTTAGAAGTTATGTGGTCAGATGCACCAGTGTCAACAATCCAAGAATCACAACAACCATTACTCACAACACAACATTTACATAAAAGGGAGCTATTTCTAATCATACTTGCAAAGTGAGCAAAAGAACCATCTGTAGCAGTCTTCCCATTCATGTATTTCATCATCTCCTGAGCTAATGCTTGAACAAGGTTGGAATCAAATTGTCCCATACCTGACTTACCCTTGCAATCATCATCCAAAGGACTTTCAAACCTTTGATCTACTTGGCTGACCACATTTGCTGCTACCTTGCTGTTTCTCTTCCCTTTTGCAGTGTCTCTTGGACCTTCATACTAGTTTGGGTAGCCTACAAGCTTGAAACATTGATCTTGAGTGTGCCCTAACCTCTGGCAATGGTCACAAAACCTATTTCCCTTGGGCCTCCTATTATCTTTCTTATTTTTTTCATTACCAAAAAATGTGCAAGTTGTTTCTGCTTGTAATAGCTATAATTTCTTTAGGGCCACTTGAGTATGACCCAGTGACTTGCCTTTGTGTTTCCACTCTAGCTATCATGCAATAAGCCTTGCTTACATTTGGCAAAGGGTCCATCAACAGAATTTGACCTCTAATGGACTCATATCCATCATTCAATCTCATTAAAAAATGCATAGACTATCTCTGTTCTAACTCTCTAGTTTTCTTGACAGCAGTACAATCATTTTTGTGAACACAACTGCGAACTGAAACCTCACTCAAATAATCCAATTCATCCCAGAGTCACTTTAGTTTTGTGTAGTAAACAGCTACACTATCATTGCCTTGGTATAACTCTGAGATCTCCTTTTGAACTTGATATAAAAGTGGCCCATTATTCTGACCAAATCTTTCAGAAAATTCAAGCCACAGTTCCTCAGCAGATCTAGTGTAAAGAAAGGCCCCTGAAAGTTCAGGAACTATGGAATTGAGCAGCTCACAACCATACTATCACAGCGAATTCATTGTTCATACATGGATGAATTCGAGTCTGGTTTCTTGCAAGAACCATCTATGCATCCTAGTTTTGTCCTAGTATGCAATGCTATCTTTACAGACCTACTCCACTACTGGATATTTGAACCATTCAATTTAACAGTGGTGACATGCATACCAGGATGATCCGAAGCTTGCAAGAAGAGAGGATCATTGTTATAGCCTTCATTCTATCTGAAACTCTGGCCAACTGATCAATTGCTAGATTCGTTCTCCATTGTTGAAGATCTTGCAGAAACTAGGTACGTAATCTGTGTTGTATCGATATTAAGGTAGCTAGGTCGATTGTCGATTCAAACAATCAATCAAGAATTCAGTTGAAGACGATCGAAAAACTAAGTAGTGTAAATCTTGATCAATGATGAATCAAATCAGATCAAGAAAGGAGGAAAGAAAGTGAATCAACATGAGATGTCTCCTGAGAGTTCTGATACCATGTTAAATAGAGGCCTGGGATCCAGAGAAGGAAAAAATGCAGTAATTGATTCATTGTGTTCATACTGCAAGCTGTACATAAGAGTGTGCCTTATATACAAGCAAGCTAATGTGGTCATCTCCTAACAACCTTCTAATAGCCAGCTACCAGAATAATAACCCGACTATTTACAATACCCAACTCTATTCATAGCTTGATGACTTAACAACTTAACAACATCGCCTTTGATTCAATTTGTACATTGTGAATCATTTATCTTGTTTTGACTTAAGCTTGGGTCTTATTTCATCCACATTAAACATTTCTCTTAGGTAGCTATACGTAATCAAGAAGTGTTTGTAAACGAAATATTTATGAAAAGGTTGTTATTTTGGTTTGAAAGATTATTCTATATCTAAAATCTTGGTGTTGGAGATGTTCCAATTATAATATCAATGTATTATTCATCTGTAAAGTGAAAAACTCAATTTTATGTGGTCGTTTAACTATAATTTATTTTCAATCACCTTTGTTCCTTGTATCAAACTCATTGGTTATAGCCGAAATGTCATTTGTTATCATGTAATGTACTTAGTGGCAGAGCCACTAAGGGGCAAGGGGTTCAATTTACCCCCTAACGTTTTGGGAAAAAAAAAAATTAAACGTGGGATATTCTGGTGGAAAAAATTAAACTAGATATATATTAATTAGTTCTTATATACTTTTCAAAGGAGATGACAGTAGATTGATTGGTGATTAATTAGTTCTGTGTGGGAGGTCGTGGGTTGGACTCTTTGTGTTGCCTTTTGTGTAATTTTTTTTGAATCTTTTTAAAGGTATGTCGAATGACGATATCATGCTTTACTTTCAAAATATGAGATCTTGTCAAGGATAACTTTCTTGAATGTATTAGTTACGTACTTCATTTTTAGTACTATTTAAGTTTATGTTATGTGTATTATGAATCTCGCATGCCCTTACTTTGAATCCTAGCTCGACCCCTGAATATACTATAACTATTTTTTTTTCTTTCAATCAATGAACACCTTAATTCTAGTCCACTTGTACATTCTTCTCCAAAATAGGAGCGTTGACGAGTAAAACTTTCATATCTTGGGCCCAAACGAGTGTACGTTTATCTAGAGGAGTTGCATGGCACTATTTTGTGACTTATGTTTGTTATCAAGTAAAATACAGATAAATTTTGTCTTACACAAAGCAACTCGAATGGGTTTTTCCTATCCTTAAAAGTGCAGTCTAGTGGAAGTTGACCCACCGTTCGTTAAGAAAGTGTGAGATCAAACTAGGTCAGTGGCACGGAAAAATTTCCATTACGTACACTTGTCCTCTCGCCTTTCCCCCATACCTTTGTATATCTAAGATGTTTCTACAAGATGTGCACCAATGTTTTTTTACGTTAAAAATAAAAGTTTCACCCTAAGTGATATGCGAAGTTCACATAATGATAGTGGTGTCGTTGCCTGTTGAGTGCTGAATATATACTCTTATTAATTTCCATCTTTGTTAGTAAATATATAATTATCAAAAAAAGAAAAAACTCGTTCTATACATACGGGTTTCATTGCTCTAATTTAATGAATTCTTGCAATTCATAACCCTCGCCCCCCCCCCCCCCAAAAGAAAAATGAATAGAGATATGTTGGATAACAAACAAATGACAGTATAGCTAACAGACTTGCAAGTACATAGTCAAGCTGAGAGTAAGCATATCAAACAGCCAGGTTGTCAAAATTTAATTGCACTTTATGCATCAATTTCAGTTGTATAGTATGGCATACTCAAAGTGATGCCACGAGGAGAAAGGTTGAGGTGTGTACACTTTCCCAATTATTGAAGACAAATTTTTTAGGTAATAATTTCAACTTGAATTATAAAAAATTATAAATAAATTGCCTCTCTAAAATATCATATGTTTCATTTTTGTAAAGTAGTAAGTACGTCAATTAGTTTATTAGTTTCTAATATAGAGCCTAATAGAACCAGCTTCTTAAAATTTACATTTTGTGTATTGAATTTGATATTAAAGACACATTAACATTCTCGTTTTTATAAAAAAACTAATTGCACAAAACAAAAATACATGACGAAGACGAACATCGTCCATATCCCCAAACCATGGTGGCTACCATTAGTTCACCGGTTAGCGGGGAGTCTTGATTGGGTTTTGACAGTGGCCATGAAACTTTGTGGTGGTCGCGGTTCTTCCTAAGAAAAAGGAAGAAAAGTGGGGCAGAATCAACCCACGAAGTGAAAGCATGAATCCTTCGATCAACAATAGCCTTTCGGCGGGCGTGAAATGGGAGGAAGCGAAGCGTAAAGCATTAATTTTGGACCCAAAACCCTTCTTGGTAGGGTTGAGTCATCGTTAAAGTCTTCTAATACATCGACAAGCTTACATAAGTTGATGCGGTTCATTACTTTGAGGAGGATAACTGAATTGTTGGGGCCTAGGGTTAAGGAGGGGCTTTGGGGAGGAGAGTGGTAATTGGTAAATAAAAAGACAAGCTGTGTTTTTTAGTCATCTTTAAAGAAATCGTTGATTAATTTTGGATAAAAGACTATAGAAATCAAAAATTGATAGTCAGTGCAAAATTCACTACTCGAATCGTCAACTGGTTTAGAATTTTCTTAAAATTTATGGTTAAGGTTGTTATATTTGACCCCCCAATTTATAACCAACTCAGGTGAGACTTTGAATGCATAGATTTGGATTTGGATTATGTCTACAAATATTTTTATCTTTTATTAGAATTTAGTGCCTTTAAAAAAAGGATAAAACTAAAGCAAATATGGTAAACTTTCTCTCATGGCACCTATATTGACCTCAATGAGTACAGAAAAGAGATCGCTACATTGAAACAAGATCAAAACATTGCAAAAGATTCTAAAATGGCCTGATTGGCGAAATCAATCCATCATTCATTTAGTTGCCCTCCAAAAAATTTTACGTTCGGGTGCATCACTTTAGATGAGCTTGAGTACCAAACCAATGTTTTTGCTGAGGAGGATAAGATTTGCTTTTGACTGCTTTAATCAAAATTTTATGCACAAACTCCTTATTATCATTGTTATCACTTTTGTTATCAATGTAGATATTGGTTACAAATTGAATAATGCTCACATTTGAATAAAATTGGCCTCCACATCTCAAAATGGTAAAGCCTGGCTTTGGCAAGAGTCCACCTAGTGCTGTAGACCTGCCTTTTTGTATACTTCATGGTCTTGCAAGAAAAATAGCCAGTTACATTTTGTGAGGATTGATGTTTTTGATTCCAAGATTGGCTTATTTCTTATTGACACAATTATGGTTGATCATCTTAAACACTCAATGGATTTTTACACTCTTTATTAAATTACATTAATTTCGTCCATCCTATCATCTCTGTAAAATTTGTACAGTAAACTTACCAAATTTTAGAGTGTATAAAATTTTCTCCTATTTGGACTGAAAATTTTCAATGTAAATAAAATGAATCAAAGCTCAATTAACATGAATATTCTCCCTAAAAAGGATCCGTTGATCGCCATGGTTTAGATCTTAAATAAATTATTATTTGATGTGAAGGAAATACTTTATGACAACACTTGTGGTTGTGTTATGTGCTCCCTCTAGGCCAGCACCCTCATTAGGTTGTCGCTAAACTTCAATTATTTAGTATCCAACTCATTTGATGGGCCACAAAAGGTAATAAAATACAACTGTAACATAATAGGTGATGTATCTAGCCTTGCAGACTCCACGCACACGACCTTCACTTGCTTGCTATGAAAGATGATTGCTAGGATGAAGCTGAACTAGGGTAGATTTGAGAGGGAGAATGAGGTGAGAACAGAGAGGATAACTCAAGTGCTTTCAAGAGATAATCCAATGGAGCCACTCTTGTTGAACACTAGGGCAATCTCCTTAGATCAATTAGGATACAGGAGCACCGCCTAATTGAGATAAAGAGACCTAGGACACCACTTAAGTTGCCACACTTAAGATATAGAACTAGGATTTGAAGAGACAAAGCTCAAGTTTGTATCCAATTTGACAAAAGTCCCTTGAAAATGGAAGTGAGGGGGTACTTAAAAGACATCCCCTCTTAACACTCGGCCAAGGGCTGCTTACAAGCTGAGAAATTCTAAATGACATGGCCTAAGCTAGATTACAAGTTGCAAGTTGACAAAATAAGAGATCTATTCTAGTCTTGACACCTCATTAGCTTAATAATCGCCAAATTGAGGTGTCAAGCTTACAAACAATCCTAGTACATCAGCTTAGACTATTGAACTTGCAAGTTGCACAAGTGGGACACCAAGAACAAGGTGGGCAGCCAGCCTCACCTATTAACCGGGCAAAAGAATTTCTCCCCTACTTTGGCTAAATAAAACCAGTACAAGCTGGCTCCTTAGCCCAACTTCAGGGCCATGATTTGATAAATATTTAGATGCCTTTTCATTCCCTAAAGTTTTACAAAAGTTGGAGTAAAGTAAGTCAACCAAATAGACCCATTATTCAGACTGTGCTGCATTCCACCCTACAGTGCACTATTTCGATTTTTGGCTTGGATGGCTGACCAAATGGGCTCCAAATGCTTTGCAAAAGGTCTTATTAGAAAGCTAATACTTTAAGCTTTAAGGGGGTGGTGCATGTAGGAAATTTCCCCTTTTAGATTTTGCTCCAACAGGGATACAAAACTGGGCAATTCTAGAATAAACTGGGTTGCTCAATATCCTCTTTGCTCAGGTGGTTTCTCACCATGGCATGGACTTCCCTGACCTTCTTGGACTCCATAACTTTGGCTGGACCATTGGGGAGGGTTTCCAAAGGTTTGCTTGGACGGTCCCCATCATCCTCCCCAGGTTGGTTGAAGTTTGACCTCAAACTCAGAATTTCTTCATTCTCCTTAAAGTATGGACTGAGGTCAACCACATTGAGGGTGGTGGAGACTCCATAGTCGCTAGGTAAGTCCACTTTGTAGGCATTAGGTCCGACCTTCTCCAATATCTCAAAGGGGACATCCGATTTTGGGATTATCTTGGACTTGCGTTTGCTTGGGAACATTTCCTTCCTCATGTGGATCCATACCAAGTCCCCTGGCTGGAAATGGACCTCCTTCTTGTGTTTGTCGGCTTGTTGCATGGCTTGGTTATTGAACCTTTCAATTCTCTCCCGAACTTGAGGATGAAGGTCCTTGATTTCCTTAGCTTGCTTCTCGGCCTCCCAACTAAATTTGGAAGGCATGGGGATAGGTGTGAGGTCCAAAGGGGTCTTCGGATTGTACCCATAGACCACTTGAAATGGGAAAAGGTGCGTGGCCTTACTTGGGGCCCCAAGTAAGGCCCTATTGAAGGAAAACTCCGCATGGGGTAGGAGTTCATCCCAAGCCTTCACATTCTTCTTCACAAGCACCCTAAGAAAGGTGCCTAAGGTCCGATTGGTCACCTTGGTTTGACCATCGGTTTGGGGGTGACAAGTGGTGCTAAACTTGAGGTGAGTCCCCATCTTCCTCCACTGAGTGAGCCAAAAGTGACAAAGGAACTTGGTGTCCCTATCCGAAACCAAACTCCGTGGGATTCCATGAAGTCTCACAATATCGTTGAAGAAGAGATTGGCGAGGTGGGAAGCATCATGGGTGGTGTGACAAGGCACAAAGTGAGTCATCTTGGAGAATCGATCCACCACCACCATGATGGAATCCTTGCTTCCTTGGGTCCTAGGCAAGACTGTAATGAAATCCAAGCTAATGTCTTCCCATGGGGCCATGGGCATGGGCAAGGCGGAGTAAAGGCCGCGGGGAAGGACACGACTCTTGGCCATTTGACAAATTGAACACCTCTTGATAAAGTGTTCTATATCCTTGGTCATCTTCGGCCAATAGAAATGATCCTTGAGCTTGCAAGTTGCACAAGTGAGACACCAAAAACAAGGTGGACAGCCGACCTGACCTATTAACTAGGCAAAAGAATTTCTCCCCTACTTTGACTGGATAAAACCAACACAAGCTGGTCCCTTAGCTGAACCTTAGGGCCATGATTTGATAAATATCTAGATGGATTTTCATGCCCTAAAGTTTGACAAAAGTTGGAGCGAAGTAAGTCAACCAAACAGACCCTTTATTCGGACTGTGCTGGATTCTGCCCTATAGTGCACTGCTTCGGTTTTTGGCTTGCATGGCTGACCAAATGGGCTCCAAATGCTTTGGAAAAGGTCTTGTTGGAAAGCTAAGACTTTAGGCTTTAAGGGGGTGGTGCGTGTAGGAAATTTGCCTTTCCAGATTTGGCTCCAACAGGGATACAAAATCGGGCCAATTCCTGCATGAACTGGCTTGCTCATTATCCTCTTTGCTCAGGTGGTTTCTGACCTTGGCATGGACTTCGCTGACCTTCTTGGCCTCCATAAATTTGGCCGGACGTTGGGGGGGGGGTTTCCAAGGGTGTGCTTGGATGGTCCCCATCATCCTCCCCGGGTTGGCTGGAGTTTGACCTCAAACTCAGAATTTCTTCAATCTCTTTAAAGTATGGACTGAGGTTAGCCACATTGAAGGTGGCGGATACTCCATAGTCGCCAGGTAAGTCCACTTTGTAGGCATTAGGTCTGGCCTTCTCCAATATCTCAAAGGGGCCATCCGATCTTGGCATGATCTTGGACTTGCGTTTGCTTTGGAACCTTTCCTCCCTCATGTGGATCCATAACAAGTCCCCCGGCTGGAAATGAACCTCCTTCTTGTGTTTGTTGGATTGTTGCATGGCTAGGGTATTGAACCTTTCAATTCTCTCCCCAACTTGAGCATGAAGGTCCTTGACTTCCTGAGCTTGCTTCTCGGCCTTCCAACTAAATTTGGTAGGGGTGGGGATAGGCGTGACGTCCAAAGGGGTCTTCGGATTGTACCCATAGACCACTTGAAACGGGGAAAGGTGTGTGGCCTTACTTGGGGCTCTATTGAAGGCAAACTCTGCATGGGGTAGGAGTTCGTCCGAAGCCTTCACATTCTTCATCACAAGCACCCTAAGCAAGGTGCCCAAAGTCCAGTTGGTCACCTCGGTTTGACCATCGGTTTGGGGATGACAAGTGGTGCTAAACTTAAGGTGAGTCCCCATCTTCCTCTATAGAGTAAGCCAAAAGTGACTAAGGAACTTGGTTTTCCTATCCGAAACCATACTCCATGGGATGGCATGAAGTCTCACAATCTTGTTGAAGTAGAGATTGGCGAGGTGGGAAGCATCATGGGTGGTGTGATGTTGGTGGTTTTTGAGGGGTGGAAAATAAACTAAAGAAAAAGGAAACCTCAAGCACACGATTGTCAGTCGTAGTACTTTGAGGGTCGATCCACAGGTATGACGTTGAAACTATGTTCATTTAAAACGAAACAATTAAACTAATTAACTAAACTAAGTGATTATTTAAGGCAATCTAATAACCTAATTCAACTAAACTCATCTAAACTACTAAATCAACTGAGTCACCTAAACTACTAATCAACTAATTGCTTTTAACTGAGAATTTAAACGTCCTAAACTAAGCCTTACTAGCAACTTTCGGCAGAGCTAACTAATTGAGCAATTCCAAACCTAGGCAACATTCACCATCAATCACCACAAAGCCACTTACACACAACTAAATCAACTAAAGTAATCAAATCAGAATGTTATTCGAGTCAAAAACAGAGGAAACTAAACTAAGAACAGACCGAAATTTAACTATTGCCAGAACCAAAATCAATGAAGAACGAACCCAAGCTGGGCATCAAACATCAACCAAAACCAAAGACCAAAAACAGTAGCAGGGGAGGGGAGGAAGAAACCGAATTAAAGCATCACAATCTAAAACTGAATCAGCATTGCAAGCAATCAACTAAACCAAACTAACCTAAAACCAAAGCAACAGTAGGGGAAGGGGATTCATGGAAACAGGAAGGGAAGCAAACTCACAAAGGCTACACGACAAGAAAGTAATCACGCCAAAAACAGAGCACCAAAAGCAGAATTGAAGCTGTAGAATCGAAAGCAAATCGAAACCATGCCCAAATTGAAGCCAGCCGTTCCAAAAACGAAGCCAAACAGAGAACGCGAACAGGGTTGGGGGATTCAAATGAACTCGAATTGGCCCAAATTTCTTGCAATTACAACTCCAATTTAGCAACACTAAGCCTAATTACATGAGATCCTAACTCAACAACTGAAATTCGAAACCCTAAGATGCAAAAATCGAAAACCCTAATCTGAAAGTCAAATACGAATTTGAAATGAAAAGCGAAATTAAACTAAACCTAAACGAAATTAAACCTAATCTACTCCTAATTACCTACCTAAATTCCCTAATTTTCTTCAATGGCGTCGCGAGCCCCCTTTTATAGCCCTCGAATGCAACTCTTCTTCTTCCCCAATAATTACCTCCATTAACTCTTGAATTGATGAATTGAAGATGGTGAGGATGATGGACGACTGGTAACTGTCTGTAACCGTCGCGAGGAGGGAGACGAAGAGGAGCAGGTGGGGAGAGGGAGAGCGAAGAGGTGAGGGTTGGATCGAGGGTCTGTCGAGGAGCAGGGTTCTGGGTCGGGTTTCGGGGAGAGAGAAGAAGACAGATGCGAGGAAAGGGAAAAGGGGGGGTGTTTAAGTACTAAACCGGTTCAACTGAACCGGATTTTCTGAACCGGCCGGTCCGATTTTTTTTCTTTTGCTGCTTGGGCCGGTTTTCTTGAATTTTGGAACGGTTTTGAATTCCCGTCATTTTCCCCACATTTCTCGCATTTTCTGCCATTTTCTGCCCTTTTTTCACATTTATTAAAAATCAGCAAAATAAAATAAAATCAATTAAAAACTAAAAAAATATTATTAAAACGAGCATAAAATCGGTGAAAAAGTACCTTAAAAATAGCACATTTTTAGCTCAAACAAATAGTCCGACACCAAGATTTTGCTTATCATCGAGTAAAACAAACTAAACTAACTAAAAGAAAATGAAAAATAAGAAAAAGTAAATCCTAACTCACTGTCGTAGGAATCACGATTGCATTTAGCGTATGCAACAAGCCATTTAAACCCATTGGACCCCCAAGTGGACGACTGAGGTCTCGTGAGGTGTTTCAGCTAAAAATGTGCTATTTTTAAGGTACTTTTCCACCAATTTTAAGTTCGTTTTAATAATATTTTTAAGGTTTTTAATTGATTTTATTTTATTTCGCAGATTTTGAATAAATGCGAAAAATGGGCTTAAATGGCGGAAAAAGCGAGAAAAATAGAAGAATTGTCGGAGGTTGAAGAATCGGGCCAAAAATCGATGAAAAACCGGCCAAAGAAAGAGGAGAAAAATTAAAAAACCGGACCGGTCCAGC
>JACYFF010031955.1:34503438-34587089 GCA_017589665.1 Selenicereus undatus
CTTTGTCTTTAGTTTAATTTTCCATTCCCCCTCAAAACCCATCAACATGAGGGTTTTCAAGAAAATACCCACAAAATTATTCCAAACATAAAAGAAAAATCTTTTTGGGTTTTCTCAAAACTGATATGTACAGAACTCGGAAAACATATGCACAACTCCTAATCAGCTAAATCACCTATGTACTCAATTGTTAATCTGTATATACATAGAATGCACTTCAAAGCCCTTTGCCTCTAAATGACCTCAAAACACTAACTGTTTCACCCCATTGAACATCAAGATTTAGTATCCATCCCTGTGTTCGTGTGTATGTGTATCATCATCCCAGGGCTTAGGTTTGCTAGAATCAGACTCAATCCCTCTTAGCTGACATAGCTACATTTATTCTTATACTGACTTTGGAAGTAAGCTTTCCCAGTAGCAATATTACCTCAAAGGGTAACACCCAGTAGCACGTGCCTCAAAGGGTCCCAGTGGCGCATGCCTTAAAGGGATACTTGTCATTCCAAATTTTATTCTTTTTCTTTTTTTCTTTTATTCATAATACACTTTTTTCGCAATTTTTTCCAAAGTAATCATACCATAAGCTTGTAGGAGAATCATTCATGAAAACCTAAAACCTAAAGATAATGATGAAAGAATAAATAAGGACTAGATAACACAACCATTAATGAACAACTAGGGTTAGAATTAGGGCTTAGACTATCATATTCGAAGTTAAAGACTTATCATGCACATCCTACTTCTATACAAGCTAATAACTAAAGCATAGGGGATTCAAACTAATCAAAAATAGTACAAATGTTCCCAAAAACAACAAAAATCATCAAAAATTTTCAAAAAAATGGCACCTCACTCCCACACCAAAACTTCACAATGTCCTCATTGGGAGAATTAAGGCGCTAAAAAGCAAGTCTATAAACTAAACAACCGAAAAACCTAGAATATATACAACTAGAACACCACCAAAAACATAAAACCAAAAACAAAATAAAACCAAAATGAAAATGAAAAACAAAACTAAAATCAAAGAAAACACACATATTTACAAAAACAAAACCAAACATCAAAATCAAAGACCTACTAAATCCTAAACTAAACCAAAAGAAATCTAAAACAGAATAAAAGAAAAGAAAAACAAAAATTAATCAAAAATGAAACAAAAATGAAATTACTAAAAAATGAAATCAAAGGAAAAACTAAAACATGCTAAGCTATAGAAACAAAATGAAACATAAGAAACAACCCTAGATATTTACAATTAGCAATTATTTACAAAATCCTAATATATACAACTAAGTACGAAAAGGAAGAAAAGAAATGAAAAAGAAAAGAAAAGAAGGGTGGAACGATCATACCGGGTTGGATACAGGTTGTACCCAAACCATAAAGCTTATGGAGTATCAGCCACTCCATATTAAGTTGAAAAAAATACTACTCAAATCAAAACTCGTTAGAGCACGTAACAACTTATCAAACACAGAAGCCCAACTCTCAATAGTATAGCAACTATGAAGCGCAGGGAGTTGGAACCAGATTGAGTACATCCATCTAATCAAGAAAGCATAGGTAAGGGCCCGTTGCAACTTATCAGACAGTTGGGCCCACTTAGGAATGAAATGAACATACTCAGAATAAGCCAAAAGTGAGGTCATTTGCCTAGAAACTATATTACCATGAATGAACTGTCTAGGCAAAGCAAAGGGTTCTAAATCCACAAGTCCTTTAAGTTTAATATGCATATGAGTCTGGTCTAAAGTAAAATTATCAGTGGTAATCATCTCAGACTCAACAGATTCAGACTTGCTAGATTCAAAAAGGAAGTCATTCTGGATGGAATTAAAAGAAAATGACTCATAATCAGCACAGAAACCATCATCAGAACTTCCATGGATACCAAACTCACCAGAAAAAGATTCATACTCTACATGCAGAATATTATCATCTAAGTCCAACATAATGAGTTCAGGTATCTCATCATGCAACTCCTATGAAACATCTTTCGAATCATCCAAATCATGAAACTCAACTTCAGGTGTGATGCTTATTTCTAACTCACTATCAAGATCAGATTGTTCATCAGTGACATTTTCAGGTGAGCTAGTGCAAGGTGCAAGGTCTGTTGTTAGAGACTTAGGGAGGTCACTTTCTTGTTCTAAGCTAGGCAAATACATATTTTCATTCAAATCAGGCCTAGTAGAATAAGAAGGTTCAAAAACATTACAAAGATCAATATCAGGTTTCGGAGATCCTAAACTAGAATCAATCTCACTAGAAGGTTCCCTAATCTGGTTAAAACATTGAGAATATTCAGCAATTCTCATTTTCATAGTCTCTACCATGTGATTAGTCATTTCATTAATTTTCTTTTCAAAACTTGCGTAGGTAGCATCAATATAATCACGATAAGGACAAGCAGAAGCATCATGATCGGGAGATTCACAATAGTCGCACAAAACAGGAGGCACATAAGAGTGAAATGAGTCATATGAGTTTAGAAAATAATCTCGGGGGGAAGGATTAGCAGGAAAAACATACTCATCGGAAGTTAGGTATCCAAAATTATTTTTAGCTTGTTCAAGCTCGTAAGTATCCCAAACTAATTTTTCAAAGAAATCCCAAACTTCATCTTAAGATCTAGACAACTCTAGCAAACCCCCTGGATAAATAGACTCAACATGACCACGAAATTCAGAATTTAGACCCAAAACAATGACCTCACAAATTTCCCATTTTTCAAAAGTTTGATGCAATTGAGCACGATAATCATTAAGTCGCGATAAATAGCTCCAAAAAGGTTTATGCTCATATTGTGGGAAACTGAAAACTGGCATTTTTAAATTTTAATTTTTTTTTTGGATTTTTAGTTTTACACTTTGTTTGGATTTTTTGAATTTTCTAATTTTTTTGAATTTTTAAGCTTTTTCATTTTTTTTTCGGATTTTTGAAGGTTTTTCAAATGTTTTTGGATTTTTGGGTTTTTAAAAAACAAACAATGACCAAATCTCATGTCGTCTTCCCCGGCAACGGCGCCAAAAACTTGTTGGTGGTTTTTGAGGGGTGGAAAATAAACTAAAGAAAAAGGAAACCTTAAGCACACGATTGTCAGTCGTAGTACTTTGAGGTTTGATCCACAGGGATGACGTTGAAACTATGGACATTTAAAACGAAACAATTAAACTAATTAACTAAACTAAGTGATATTATTTAAGGCAATCTAATAACCTAATTCAACTAAACTCATATAAATTACTAAATCAACTGAGTCACCTAAACTACTAATCAACTAATTGCTTTTAAATGAGAATTTAAACGTCCTAAACTAAGCCTTACTAGCAACTTTCGGCAGAGCTAACTAATTGAGCAATTCCAAACCTAGGCAACATTCACCATCTATCACCACAAAGCCACTTACACACAACTAAATCAACTAAAGTAATCAAATCAGAATGTTATTCGAGACAAAAACGGAGGAAACTAAACTAAGAACATACTGAAATTTAACTATTCCCAGAACCGAAATCAATGAAGAACGAACCCAAGCTGGGCATCAAACATCAACCAAAACCAAAGAGCAAAAACAGTAGCAGGGGAGGGGAGGAAGAAACTGAATTAAAGCATCACAATCTAAAACTGAATTAGCACTGCAAGCAATCGACTAAACCAAACTAACCTAAAACCAAAGCAACAGTAGGGGAAGGGGATTCATGGAAACAGGAAGGGAAGCAAACTCACAAAGGCTACACGGCAAGAAAGTAATCGCGCCAAAAACAGAGCACCAAAAGCAGAATTGAAGCTGTAGAGTCGAAAGCAAACCGAAACCATGCCCAAATTGAAGCCAGCCGTTCCAAAAACGAAGCCAAACAGAGAACGCGAACAGGGTTGGGGGATTCAAATGAACTCGAATTGGCCCAAATTTCTTGCAATTACAACTCCAATTTAGCAACACTAAGCCTAATTACATGAGATCCTAACTCAACAACCGAAATTCGAAACCCTAACATGCGAAAATCGAAAACCCTAATCTAAAAGTCAAATACGAATTTGAAATGAAAAGCGAAATTAAACTAAACCTAAATGAAATTAAACCTAATCTACTCCTAATTACCTACCTAAATTACCTAATGTTCTTCAATGTTCAATGGCGTCGCGAGCCCCCTTTTATAGCCCTCGAATGCAACTCTTCTTCTTCCCCAATAATTACCTCCATTAACTCTTGAATTGATGACTTGAAGATGGTGAGGATGATGGACGACTGGTAACTGTCTGTAACCATCGCGAGGAGGGAGACGAAGAGAAGCAGGTGGGGAGAGGGAGAGCGAAGAGGTGAGGGTTGGATCGAGGGTCTGTCGAGGAGCAGGGTTCTGGGTCGGGTTTCGGGTAGAAAGAAGAAGACAGATGCGAGGAAAGAGAAAAGGGGGGGTGTTTAAGTAATGAACCGGTTCAACTGAACTGGATTTTCTGAATCGGCCGGTCCGATTTTTTTTCTTTTGCTGCTTGGGCCGGTTTTCTTGAATTTTGGAATGGTTTTTGAATTCCCGTCATTTTCCCCACATTTCTCGCATTTTCTGTCATTTTCAGCCCTTTTTCCACATTTATTAAAAATCTATAAAATAAAATAAAATCAATTAAAAACATAAAAAAATATTATTAAAACGAGCATAAAATCGGTGAAAAAGTACCTTAAAAATAGCACATTTTTAGCTCAAACATGTGACAAGGCACAAAGTGAGCCATCTTGGAGAATCGATCCACCACCACCATGATGGAATCCTTGCTTCTTTGGGCCTTAGGCAAGCCATTAATTAAATCCAAGCTAATGTCTTCCCATGGGGCTATGGGCACGGGCAGGGGGAGTAAAGGCCGCGGGGAAGGACACAGCTCTTGGCCATTTGACAAATTGAACACCTCTTGATAAAGTGTTCTACATCCATGGTCATTTTCGGCCACTAGTAATGCTCCTTGAGCTTGCCAGTTGCACAACTAGGACACCAAAAACAAGGTGGGCAGCCGACCTCACCCATTAACCGAGCAAAAGAATTTCTCCCCTACTTTTGCTAGATAAAACCAGCACAAGCTGGTGACTTAGCTCAACTTTAGGGCCATGATTTGATAAATATTTAGATGCCTTTCCATGGCCTAAAGTTTGACAAAATTTGGAGCAAAGTAAGTCAACCAGACAGACCCTTTATTCGGACTGTGCTGGATTCCACCCTACAGTGCACTGTTTCGATTTTTGGCTTGGATGGCTGGTTAAATGGGCTCCAAATGCTTTGCAAAAGGTCTTGCTGGAAAGCTAAGACTTTAAGCTTTAAGGAGGTTATACATGCAGGAAATTTCCCCGTCTAGATTTGGCTCCAACAGGGATACAAAACCGGGCCAATTCCCGGATGAATCAGCCTGCTCATTATCCTCTTTGCTCAGGTGGTTTCTAACCATGGCATGGACTTCCTTGATGGTCTTGGACTCCATATCTTTGGTTGGGCCATATGGGGGGGTTTCCAAAGGTTTGCTTAGATGGTCCCTGTCATCTTCCCCGGGTTGGTTAGAGTTTGACCTCAAACTCAGAATTTGTTCATTCTCATTAAAGTATGGACTGAGGTCCGCCACATTGAAGGTGGCGGAGACTCCATAGTCGCCGGATATGTCCATTTTGTATCCATTAGGTCCGACCTTCTCCAATATCTCAAAGTCCACTTGCGTTTTGCTTGGGAACCTTCCCCTTCTCGAGTGGATCCGTACCAAGTCCCCCGGCTGGAAATTGAACTCTTTCTTATGTTTGTTAGCTTGTTGCATGGCTTGGGTACTGAACATTTCAATTCTCTCCCGAACTTGAGCATGAAGATCCTTGATTTGATTAGCTCACTTCTTGGCCTCCCAACTAAATTTTGTAGGGGTGGGGATAGGTGTGAGGTCCAAAGGGGTCTTTGGATTGTCCCCATAGACCACTTGAATTGGGAAAAGGTGTGTGGGCTTACTTGGGGCCCTATTGAAGGAAAACTCCGCATAGGGTAGGAGTTCATCCCAAGCCTTAACATTCTTCTTCGCAAGCACCCTAAGCAAGGTGCCCAAAGTCCGATTCGTCACCTCGGTTCGACAACCGGATTGGGGATGACAAGTGGTGCTAAACTTGAGTTGAGTCCCCATCTTCCTGCATAGAGTGAGCGAAAAGTGACTGAGGAACTTGTTGTCCCTATCCGAAACTGTACTCTGTGGGATGTCATGAAGTCTCACAATCTCGTTGAAGTAGGGATTGGTGAGGTGGGAAGCATCATGGGTGGTGTGACAAGGCACAAAGTGAGCCATCTTGGAGAATCGATCCACCACCGCCATGATGGAATCCTTGCTTCTCTGGGTCCTGGGCAAGCCCGTAATGAAATCCAAGCTAATGTCTTTCCATGGGGCCACGGGCACGGGCAAGGGGGAGTAAAGGTCGTGCGGAAGGACAAGACTATTGGGCATTTGACAAGTTGAGCACCTCTTGATAAAGTGTTTAACATCCTTGGTCATCTTCAGCCAATAGCAATGCTCCATGAACTTGCAAGTTGTACAAGTGGGACGCCAAAAACAAGGTGGGCAGCCGACCTGACCTATTAATCGGGCAAAAGAATTTCTCCCCTACTTTTTCTAGAAAAAACCAGCACAAGCTGGTCCCTTAGCCCAACTTTAGGGCCATGATTTGATAAACATTTAGATACCTTTTCATGCCTAAAAGTTTGACAAAGTTTGGAGCAAAGTAAGTCAACGAAACAGACCCTTATTCGAACTGTGCTAGATTCCACCCCGCAGTGCACTGTTTCGGTTTTTGGCTTGCATGGCTGACCAAATGGGCTCAAAATGTGTTGGAAAAGGTCTTGTTGGAAAGCTAAGACTTTAAGCTTTAAGGGGTTGGTGCCTGCAGGAAATTTCCCCTTCCAGATTTCGTTCCAACAAGGATCCAAAACCGGGCTAATTCTCGGATGAACTGGCTTGCTCATTATCCTCTTTCCTCAGGTGGTTTCAGACCATGGTATGGACTTCCCTGACCTTTTTGGACTCCATAAATTTGGATGGACCAAGGAGAGGGTTTCGAAAGGTTTGCTTGGACGGTCACCATCATCCTCCCCGGGTTTGTTGGAGTTTGACCTCAAACTCGAAATTTCTTCATTCCCCTTAAAGTATGGACTAAGGTAAGCCACATTGAAGGTGGCAGAGACTCCATAGTTGCCAGGTAAGTCCACTTTGTAGGCATTAGGTCCGACCTTCTCCATTATCTCAAAGGGGCCATCTGATCTTGGCATGATCTTGGACTTGCGTTTGCTTGGGAATATTTCCTTCCTCATGTGGATCCATACAAAGTCCCCCGGCTGGAAATGGACCTCCTTCTTGTGTTTGTTGGCTTGTTGCATAGCTTGGGTATTAAAGCTTTCCAATCACTCTAGAACTTGAGCAAGAAGGTCCTTGATTTTCTTAGCTCGCTTCTTGGCCTTCCAATTGAATTTGGTAGGGGTGGGGATAGGTGTGAGGTCCAAAGGGGTCTTCGGATCATACCCATATACCACTTGAAATGGGGAAAGGTGTGTGGCCTTACTTGTGGCCCTATTAAAGGAAAACTCCGCATGGGGTAGGAGTTCGTTCCAAGCCTTCACATTCATCTTCACAAGCACCCTAAGCAAGGTGCCCAATGTCTGGTTGGTTACCTCAGTTTGACCATCGGTTTGGGGATGACAAGTGGTGCTAAACTTGAGGTGAGTCCCCATCTTCCTCCATAGAATGTGCCGAAGCTGACTAAGGCGCTTGGTGTCCCTATCCGAAACCATACTCCGTGGCATGCCATGAAGTCTTACAATCTCGTTGAAGTAGAGATTGGCGAGGTGGGAAGCATCATAGGTGGTGTGATAAGGCACAAAGTGAGCCATCTTGGAGAATCGGTCCACCACCACCATGATGGAATCCTTGCTTCTTTGGGTCCTAGGCAAGCCCGTAATGAAATCCAAGCTAATGTCTTCCCATACGGCCATGGGCACGCGTAAGGGGGAGTAAAGGACGTGGGGAAGGACACGACTCTTGGCCACTTGACAAATTGAACACCTCTTGAAAAAGTGTTCTACATCCTTGGTCATCTTCAGCTAATAGCAATGCTCCTTGAACTTGCAAGTTGCACAAGTGGGACACTTAAAACAAGGTGGGCAGCCGGCCTCAGCTTTTGACCGGGCAAAAGAATTTCTCCCCTACTTTGGCTGGATAAAACTTGCACAAGCTGGTCCCTTAGCTCAACTTTAGGGCCATGATTCGATAAACATTTAGATGCATTTTCATGCCATAAAGTGTGACAAAATTTGGAGCAACGTAAGTCCCGTAAAGTGTGACAAAATTTGGAGCAACGTAAGTTGTCCAAACAAACCTTTATTCGGACTATGCTGGATTCCGCCCTACAGCACACTGTTTCGGTTTTTGGCTTGGCTGACTGACCAAATGTGCTCTAAATGCTTTGCAAAAGATCTTGTTGGAAAGCTAAGACTTTAAGCTTTAAGGGGGTGGTGTGTGTAGGAAATTTCCCCTTCCAGATTTTGCTGCATCCGGGATACAAAACCGGGCCAATTCTCGGATGAACTGGCCTGTTCATTATCCTCTTTGCTCAGGTGGTTTTGGACCATGGCATGGATTTCCTTGACCTTCTTGGACTCCATAACTTTGGCTGGACCAAGGGGAGGGTTTCCAAAGGTTTGCTTGGATGGTCCCTATCATCGTCCCCGAGTTGGTTCGAGTTTGACCTCAAACTCAGAATTTCTTCGTTCTCCTTAAAGTATGGACTGAGGTTAGCCACATTGATGGTGGCAGAGACTCCATAGTCGCTAGGTAAGTCCACTTTGTACGCATTAGGTCCGATCTTCTCCAATATCTCAAATGGGCCATCCGATCTTGGCATGATCTTGGACTTGCGTTTGCTTGGGAACCTTTCCTTCCTCATGTGGATCCATGCCAAGTCCCCTGGATGGAAATGATCCTCCTTCTTGTGTTTGTTGGCCTGCTGCATGGCTTGGGCATGAACCTTTCAATTCTCTCCCGAACTTGAGCATGAAGGTCCATGATTTTCTTTGCTCACTTCTCGGCCTCCCAACTAAATTTGGTAGGGGTGGGGATATGTGTGAGGTCCAAGGTATCTTCGGATTGTACCCATATATCACTTGAAATAGGGAAAGGTGTGTGGCTCTACTTGGGGACCTATTGAAGGCAAACTCCGCATGGGGTAGGAGTTCATCCCAAGCCTTCACATTCTTTTTCACAAGCACCCTAAGCAAGGTGCCCAAAGTCCGGTTGGTCACCTCGGTTTTACCATCGGTTTGGGGATGACAAGTGGTGCTAAACTTGAGGTGAGTCCCCATATTTCTCCATAGAGTGAGTGAAAAGTGACTAAGGAACTTGTTGTCCCAATCCGAAACCATACACCGTGGGGTTCCATGAAGTTGCACAATCTCGTTGAAGAAGAGATTGGCGAGGTGGGAAGCATCATGGGTGGTGTGACAAGGCACAAAGTGAGGCATCTTGGAGAATCGATCCACCACCACTATGATGGAATCCTTGCTTCTTTGGGTCCTAGGCAAGCCCGTAATGAAATCCAAGCTAATGTCTTCCCATGGGGCTATAGGCACGGGTAAAGGGTAGTAAAGGCCGTTAGGAAGGACACGACTCTTGGCCATTTAACAAGTTAAACACCTCTTGATAAAGTATTCTGCATCCTTGGTCATCTTCGGCCAATAAGATTGCTCCTCGAACTTGTAAGTTGCACAAGTGGGACACGAAAAACAAGGTGGGCAGCCGGCCTCGGCTATTAATCTTGCAAAACAATTTCTCCCCTACTTTGGCTGGGTAAAACAAGCACAAGCTGGTCCCTTAACTCAACTTTTGGGCCATGATTTGATAAATATTTAGATGCCTTTTCATGCCCTAAAGTGTGATAAAAGTTGGAGCAAAGTAAGTCAACCAAACAGACCCTTTATTCGAACTATGCTGGACTCTGCCCTCCAGTGCACTGTTTCAGTTTTTGGCTTGGGTGGCTGACCAAATGGGCTCCAAATGCTTTGAAAAAGGTCTTGTTGGAAAGCTAAGACTTTAAGCTTTAAGGGGGTGGTGCGTGCAGGAAATTTCTTCTTCTAGATTTCGCTCCAACAGGGATAAAAAATAGGGCCAATTCCCATATGAACTGGCTTGCTCATTATCCTGTCTGCTATGGTGGCTTCTGACCATGGGATGGGCTTCCTTGACCTTCTTGGACTCCATAGCTTTGGCTGGAGTAAAGGGGAGGGTTTCCAAAGGTTTGCTTGGATGGTTCCCATCATCCTCCCCGGGTTGGTGGGAGTTTGACCCCAAACTCAGAATTTCTTCATTCTCCTTAAAGTATGGACTGAGGTCAGCCACATTGAAGGTGGTGGAGACTCCATAGTCACTAGGTAAGTCCACTTTGTAGGCATTAGATCCGACCTTCTCGAATATCCCAAAGTCGCCATCCGGTCTTTGTGTGATCTTGGACTTGCGTTTGCTTAGGAACCTTTCCTTCCTCATCTGGATCCTTACCAAGTCCCCTGGCTGGAAATGGAACTCCTTCTTGCGTTTGTTGGCTTGTTGCATTGCTTTGGTGTTGAACCTTTCAATTCTCTCCCGAACTTGAGTGTGAAGGTGCTTGATTTGCTTAGCTCGCTTCTTGGCCTCCCAACTAAATTTTTTAGGGGTGCGGATAGGTGTGAGGTCCAAAGGGGCCTTTGGATTGTACCTATAGACCACTTGAAACGGGGAAAGGTGTGTGGCCTTACTTGGGGCCCTATTAAAGGAAAACTCCGCATGGGGTAGGAGTTCGTTCCAAGCCTTCACATTCTTCTTCACAAGCACCCCAAGCAAGGTGCCCAAAGTCCGGTTGGTCACCTCGGTTTGACCATCGGTTTGGGGATGATAAGTGGTGCTAAACTTGAGGTGAGTCCCCATCTTCCCCCATAGAGTGTGTCGAAAGTGACTAAGGCGCTTGGTGTCCCTATCCGAAACCATACTCCGTGGGATGTCATGAAGTCTCACAATCTCGTTGAAGTAGAGATTGGCGACGTGGGAAGCATCATGGGTGGTGTGACTAGGCACAAAGTGAGCCATCTTGGAGAATCGATCCACCACAACCATGATGGAATCCTTGCTTCTTTGGATCCTTGGCAAGCCCGTAATAAAATCCAAGCTAATGTCTTCCCATAGGGCCACGGACACGCGCAAGGGGGAGTAAAGGATGTGGGGAAGGACACGGCTCTTGGCCACTTGACAAATTGAACACCTCTTGAAAAAGTGTTCTACATCTTTGGTCATCTTTGGCTAATAGCAATTCTCCTTGAACTTGCAAGTTGCACAAGTGGACACCTAAAACAAGGTGGGCAGCTTGCCTCACCTTTTAAACGGGCAAAAGAATTTCTCCCCTACTTGGCCGGACAAACCCTGCACAAGCTGGTCCCTTAGCTCAAATTTAGGGCCATGATTTGATAAACATTTAGATGCATTTTCATGCCCTAAAGTGTGACAAAATTTGGAGCAAAGTAAGTCAACCAAATAGGCCCTTTATTTGGATTGTGCTGGATTCCGCCCTACAGTGCACTGTTTTGGCTTTTGGCTTGGATGGCTGACCAAATGGACTCCAAATGCTTTGCAAAAGGTCCTGTTAGAAAGCTAAGACTTTACGCTTTAAGGGGGTGGTGCGTGCAGTAAATTTTCCCTTTCAGAGTTTGCTTCAGCATGGATACAAAACTGGGCCAATTACCGGATGAACTGGCTTGCTCATTATCCTCTTTGCTCAGTTGGTTTCTGACCATGGCACGGACTTCCCTGACCTTCTTGGATTTCATTACTTTGGCTGGACCAAGGGGACGGTTTCCAAAGGTTTGCTGAGATGGACCCCATCATTCTCCCCGGGTTGGTTGGAGTTTGACCTCAAACTCGGAATTTCTTAATTCTCCTTAAAGTATGGACTTAGGTTAGGCACATTGAAGGTGGCAGAGACTCCATAGGCGCCAGGTAAGTCCAGTTTGTAGGCATTAGGTCCGACCTGCTCAAATATCTCAAAGGGGCCATCAGATCTTGGCATGATCTTGGACTTGCGTTTGCTTGGGAACCTTTCCTTCCTGATGTGGATCCATACCAAGTCCCTCGGCTGAAAATGGACCTCCTTTTTGTGTTTGTTGGCTTGTTGAATGGCTTGGGTATTGAACCTTTCAATTCTCTCCCGAACATGAGCATAAAGGTCCTTGATTTCCGGAGCTCGCTTCTCGGCCTCCCAACTAAATTTGGTAGGGGTGGGGATAAGTGTGAGGTCCAAAGGGGTCTTCGGATTGTACCCATAGATCACTTGAAACGGGGAAAGGTGTGTGGCCTTACATGGGGGACTATTGAAGGCAAACTCCGCATGGGTGCCCAAAGTCCGATTGGTCATCTCGGTTTGACCATCGGTTCGGGGATGACAAATGGTGCTAAACTTGAGGTGAGTCCCCATCTTCCTACATAGAGTAAGCCAAAAGTGACTAAGGAACTTTGTGTCCCTATACGAAAACATACTTCATGGGATGCCATGAAGTCTCACAATCTCGTTGAAGTAGAGATTGACGAGGTGGAAAACATTATGGGTCATGTGATAAGGCACAAAGTGAGCCATCTTGGAGAATTGATCCACCAACACCATGATGTAATCCTTGCTTCTATGGGTCCTAGGCAAGCCCGTAATGAAATCCAAGCTAATGTCTTCCCATGGGGCAAAGGGCACGGGCAAAGGGGAGTAAAGGCCATGGGGAGGGACACGACTCTTGGCCATTTGACAAATAGAACACCTCTTAATAAAGTGTTCTACATCCCTTGTCATCTTTGGCCAATAGTAATCCACCTTGAACTTGCTTGTTGCATAAGTGGGACACCAAAAACAAGGTGGGCAGCAGGACTCGCCTATTAACCGGGCAAAAGAATTTCTCCCCTACCTTGGCCAGATAAAACTAGCACAAGCTCGCCCCTTAGCTCAACTTTAGGGCAATGATTTGGTAAATATCCAGATGCCTTTTCATACCCTAAAGTTTCACCAAAGTTGGAGCAAAGTAAGTAAACCAAATAGACCCTTATGCGGACTGTACTGGATTCCGCCCCATAGTGCACTGTTTCAATTTTTGGCTTGGATGGCTAACCAAATCAGCTCCAAATGCTTTGCAAAAGGTCTTGTATGAAAGCTAAGAATTTATGCTTTAAGGGGGTGGTGCATGAAGGAAATTCCCCCCCCCCTAGATTTTGCTCTAACGTGGATACAAAATTAGGTCAATTCCCGGATGAACTGGCTTGCTCATTATCCTCTTTGCTCAGGTGGTTTCTGACAAGGCATGGACTTCCCTGACCTTCTTGGACTCCACAACTCTGGCTGGAGCAAGGGGAGGGTTTCCAAAGGTTTGCTTGGATGGTCCCCATCATCCTTCCTGGGTTGGTTGGAGTTTGACCTCAAACTCAAAATTTCTCAATTCCTCTTAAAGTATGGGCTGAGGTCAGCCACATTGAAGGTGACAGAGACTCCATATTCGCCAGGTAAGTCCACTTTGTGGGCATTAAGTATGACATTCTCTAATGTCTCAAAGGGGCCATCCGATCTTGGCATGATCTTGGACTTGTGTTTGCTTAAGAACCTTTCCTTCCTCATGTGGATCCATAGCAAGTCCCCCGGCTGGAAAGGGACCTCCTTCTTTTGTTTGTTGGCTTGTTGCACGGCTTGGGTATTGAACCTTCTAATTCTCTCCCAAACTCGAGCATGAAGGTCCTTGATTTCCTTAGCTCGCTTCTCGGCCTCCCAACTAAATTTGGTAGGGGTGGGGATACGTGTGAGGTCCAAAGGGGTCTTCGGATTGTACCCATGGACCACATGAAACAGGGAAAGGTGTGTGGCCTTACTTGGGGACCTATTGAAGGCAAACTCCGCTTGGGGTAGGAGTTCATCCCAAGCCTTCACATTCTTCATCACAAGCACCCTAAGCAAGGTGCCCAAAGTCCGGTTGGTCACCTCGGTTTGACCATCGGTTTGGGGATGACAAGTGGTGCAAAACTTGAGGTGAGTCCCCATCTTCCTCCACAGAGTGAGCCAAAAGTGACTAAGGAACATGGTGTCCCTATCCGAAACCATACTCTGTGGGATGCCATGAAGTCTCACAACCTGGTTGAAGTAGAGATTGGCGAGGTGGGAAGCATCATGGGTGGTGTGACAGGGCACAAAGTGAGACATCTTGGAGGATCGATCCACCACCACCATGATGGAATCCTTGCGTCCTTAGGTCCTAGGCAAGCCCGTAATGAAATCCAAGCTAGTGTCTTCCCATGGGGCCATGACCACGCGCACGGGGGAGTAAAGGACGTGTGGAAGGACATGACTCTTGGCCACTTGAAAAATTAAACATCTCTTGAAAAAGTGTTCTACATCCTTGGTCATCTTCGGCTAATAGCAATTCTCCTTGAACTTTCAAGTTGCACAAGTGGGACACCTAAAACAAGGTGGGCAGCCGACCTCACCTTTTAATCGGGCAAAAGAATTTCTCCCTTATTTCGGCTGGATAAACGCTGCATAAGGTGGTCCCTTAGCTCAACTTTAGGGCCATGATTTGATAAAAATTTAGATGCATTTTCATGCCCTAAAGTGTGACAAAAGTTGGAGCAAAGTAAGTGAACCAAATAGACCCTTTATTTGGACTGTGCTGGATTCTGCCCTACAGTGCACTGTTTCGGTTTTTGGCTTGGATGGCTGACCAAATGGGCTCCAAATGCTTTGCAAAAGGTCCTGTTGGAAAGCTAAGACCTCAATCTTTATGGGGGTGGTGCGTGCAGGAAATTTATCTTTCTAGATTTTGCTCCAACAAGGATACAAAATCGGGCCAATTCATGGATGAACTGGCTTGCTCATTATCCTCTTTGCTCAGTTGGTTTCTGACCATGGCATGGACTTCCCTGACCTTCTTGGATTCCATTACTTTGGATGGACCAAGGGGAGGGTTTCCAAAGGTTTGCTTAGATGGACCCCATCATCCTGCCCGGGTTGGTCGGAGTTTGATCTCAAACTCGGAATTTCTTCATTCTCTTTTGGACTTAGGTTAGACACATGGAAGGTGGCAGAGACTCCATAGGTGCCAGGTAAGTCCAGTTTGTAGGCATTAGGTCTGACCCGCTCAAATATCTCAAAGGGGCCATCAGATCTTGGCATGATATTGGACTTGCATTTGCTTGGGAACCTTTGCTTCCTGATGTGGATCCATACCAAGTCCCCCGGCTGAAAATGGACCTCCTTCTTGTGTTTGTTGGCTTGTTGCATGGCTTGGGCATTGAGCCTTTCAATTCTCTCCCAGACTTGAGCATGAAGGTCCTTGATTTCCTTAGCTCGCTTCTCGGCTTCCCAACTAAATTTTGTCGGGGTGGGGATAGGTGTGAGGTCCAAAGGGGTCTTCGGATTGTACCGATAGACCACTTGAAACGGGGAAAGGTGTGTGGCCTTACTTGGGGCCCTATTGAAGGCAAACTCCGCATGGGGTAAGAGTTCATCCCAAGCCTTCACATTCTTCTTCACAAGCAGCCTAAGTAAGGTACCCAAAGTCTGGTTGGTCATCTCGGTTTGACCATCGGTTTGGGGATGACAAATGGTGTTAAACTTGAGGTGAGTCCCCATCTTCCTCCATAGAGTGAGCCAAAAGTGACTAAGGAACTTGGTGTCCCTATCCAAAAACATACTCCATGGGATGCCATGAAGTCTTACAATCTTGTTGAAGTAGAGATTGGCGAGGTGGAAAGCATCATGGGTGGTGTGACAAGGCACAAAGTGAGCCGTCTTGGAGAATCGATCCACCACCATGATGCAATCCTTGCTTCTATGGGTCCTAGGCAAGCCCGTAATGAAATCCAAGCTAATGTCTTCGCATGGGGCCAAGGGCATGGGCTAGGGGGAGTAAAGGCCATGGGGAGGGACACAACTCTTGGCCATTTGACAAATTGAACACCTCTTGATAAAGTGTTCCACATCCTTGGTCATCTTCGACTAATAGTAATGCTCCTTGAACTTGCGAGTTGCACAAGTGGGACACCAAAAACAAGGTGGGCAGCAGGCCTCTCCTATTAACTGGGCAAAAGAATTTCTCCCCTAATTTGGCCAGATAAAACCAGCACAAGCTGGTCCCTTACTCAACTTTAGGGCCATGATTTGATAAATATCCGGATACCTTTTCATATCCAAAAGTTTCACCAAAGTTGGAGCAAAGTAAGTCAACTAAACAGACCCTTTATTCCGACTGTGCTGGATTCCGCCTTACAGTGCACTGTTTCGGTTTTTGGCGCGGACGGCTAACTAAATGGGCTCCAAATGCTTTGCAAAAAGTCTTGTTGGAAAGCTAAGAATTTAAGCTTCAAAGGGGTGATGCGTACGGGAAATTTCCCCTTCCAGAGTTTGCTCCAACAGGGATACGAAACTGGGCCAATTCCTAGATGAACTGGCTTGCTCATTATCCTCTTTGCTCATGAGGTTTCTGACCATGGCATGCACTTCCCTGACCTTCTTGGACTCCACAACTCTTGCTGGAGCAAGGGGAAGGTTTCCAAAGGTTTGCTTGGATGGTCCCCATCATCCTTCCCGGGTTGGTTGGAGTTTTGACCTCAAGCTCAAAATTTCTTCATTCCTCTTAAACTATGGGCTGAGGTCAGCCACATCGAAGATGACGGAGACTCCATATTCGCCAAGTAAGTCCACTTTGTAGGCATTAGGTCTGACCTTCTCTAATATCTCAAAGGGGCCATCCGATCTTGGCATGATCTTGGACTTGCGTTTGCTTAGGAACCTTTCCTTCCTCATGTGGATCCATAGCAAGTCCCTCGGCTGGAAATGGACCTCCTGCTTGTGTTTGTTAGCTTGTTGCATGGCTAGGGTTTTGAACCTTTCAATTCTCTCCTAAACTTGAGGATGAAGGTCCTTGATTTCCTTAGCTCACTTCTCGGCCTCCCAACTAAATTTGGTAGGGGTGGGGATAGGTGTGAGGTGCAAAGGGGTCTTCGGATTGTACCCATAGACCACTTGAAACAGGGAGACGTGTGTGGCCTTACTTGGGGACATATTGAAGGAAAACTCCGCATGGGGTAGGAGTTCATCCCAAGCCTTCACATTCTTCATCACAAGTACCCTAAGTAAGGTGCTCGAAGTCCAGTTGGTCACCTCGGTTTGACCATCGGTTAGGGGATGACAAGTGGTGCAAAACTTGAGGTGAGTCCCCATCTTCCTCCACAGAGTGAGCCAAAAGTGACTAAGGAACATGGTGTCCCTATCCGAAACCATACTCCGTGGGATGGCATGAAGTCTCACAATCTCATTGAAGTAGAGATTGGCGAGGTGGGAAGCATCAAGGGTGGTGTGACAAGGCATGAAGTGAGCCATGTTGGAGAATCGAACCACCACCACCATGATGGAATCCTTGCTTCTTTGGGTCCTAGGCAAGCTCTTAATGAAACCCAAGCTAATGTCTTCCCATGGGGCCTTGGGCACGGGCAAGGGGGAGTAAAGGTCGTTGGGAAGGACACGACTCTTGGCCATTTGACAAATTCAACACCTCTTTATAAAGTGTTCTACATCCTTGGTCATCTTCGAACAATAGCAGTGCTCCCTTACTTTGCAAGTTGGACAAGTGGGACACCAACAACAAGGTGGGCTGCCGACCTCACCTATCGACCGTGCAAAAGAATTTCTCCCCTACTTTGGCTGGATAAAACCAGCACAAGCTGGTCCCTTAGCTCAACTTTAGGGCCATGATTTGATATATATTTAGATTTGTTTTTATGCCGTAAAGTTTGACAAAATTTGGAGCAAAGTAACAAAGTAAGTCAACCAAACAGACCCTTTATTCGGATTGTGCTGGATTCTACCCTGCAGTGCACTATTTCGATTTTTTGCTTGGATGGCTGACCAAATGGGCTCCAAATGCTTTGCAAAAGGTCTTGTTAGAAAGTTAAGAGTTTAAGCTTTAAGGGAGTGGTGCGTTAATGTATATATGGTGATGGGGGCCATCTTCATAACCCTTCCAACCTTTGCCCCTCCATCGCCTTGATTTAAAATAAAGCAAATAAGTTAGGTAATCTTATTATGCTGGCTAAAGGATGAATAATTCATCCAAATTTTGTTTAAGCTTTGAAATTGCAGGGCAAAGGGTTCGTTCCAGCACTGACCCATTTTTGTGAGTAAAGTTCGACAAACATCTTCATGGTTTAAGTCTAATATTTTTACATGGATTTGAATTTCAAGATGTTAGCTTTCCAACAAGACAAGTTTCATCCAATTTGGACTTCATTTGGTCGTTCAAATCAGCCTTTAATCTCAAGGTGTCAAAACTGCCCAGCATGGTCAGAATGTACTCGGTTTTGCAAGCTTAATTACCCAAGCTTAAAGATGGGTTAGTGGGCTGCAAACCCACTTTTTGGAACCCTTAATATGTCAGCTTCAAAGGCATATAAAGAGTTCTAGGTTAGGTAATTGATAAATAAGTCAATGGGGGACTTTTTCTAGAAGCAGCAGAATCTGCCACAGATTAGACATGCTGTACATTTTGCCTCATATCTCCCAAACGGATGATCCAATTGACCTGCAAGAGGAGGCCCTGGAAAGCGGACTTCTTGAGCTTTCCAACAAGCCCTAATGCAGCTGATTTGGCCAACAAACCTATGAGATATAGCTGTTTAAAGTTTCTGTTTGTGCACTGAAAAGTTGCTGACACATTGTAAAAGTACTTTTCAGCTTTTGCCTTTTACTTTTTGGTTCCCCATGCCTATTGAACGTGTATGAGCTGGTTGTGCCTTCCCTTGGAAGCTTGTTAAAGGTCTCCACACTATAAAAGGGAGCCTTGGGCTGTCCAAGAAGGATAGATGAATGTGTATTCAGTTTTGAGTTGTGAAAACTCTCTCAAACTCTCTCTAAAATTCCTAGTGTTATATCTTGGGTGTTGGCAACTCCAAGTGGATCTCTAGGTCTTCTTAATTCAACTAAAAAGGTGATTTTAGTTGAAGGAAGAAGATTGCCCAAGTGTGCAAACCAAGGTGGGTTTTACACCACCCTTGCTAGTGGACTTGATTTATCCTTGTTCTTGTGTTCTTTTTCAAGTTTTCTACCCAAATGCATTCTTGATTCACTTTTGCAAATCTTTGCCTAAGTGAAGCTTGAATACATCAAGTGGTAAGATTGTCCAAGTGTGCAAACCAAGGTGGGTTTTACACCACCCTTGCTAGTGGACTTGATTTATCCTGGTTCTTGATTGCATTTTCACCTTTCTTCCCATTGTATATGTTTTTGTGAGTTTGCACTCCCAAAAAAATATACATCATGCGTGCAGGAAATTTCCCCGTCCAGATTTTGCTCCAACAGGGATGTAAAACCGGGCAAATTCCCAGATGAACTGGCTTGCTCATTATCGTTTTTGCTCAAGTGGTTTCTGACCATGGCATGGACTTCCCTGACCTTTTTGGACTCCATAACATTGCCTCGACCAAGGGGAGGGTTTCCAAAGGTTTGCTTGGATGGTCCCCATCATCCTCCCCGGGTTTGTTGGAGTTTGACCTCAAACTCAGAATTTCTTCATTCTCCTTAAAGTACGGACTAAGGTTAGCCACATTGAAGCTGGCGGAAACACCATAGTCGCCAGGTAAGTCCACTTTATAGGCATTAGGTCCGACCTTCTCCAATATATTAAAGGGGCCATTAGATCTTGGCATGATCTTGGACTTTCGTTTGCATAGGAGCCTTTCCTTCCTCATGTGGCTCCATACTAAGAGCCCCGGCTGGAAATGGACCTCCTTCTTGTGTTTGTTGGCCTGTTTCATGGCTTGGGTATTGAACCTTTCAATTCTCTCCCGAACTTGAGCGTGAGGATCTTTGATTTCCTAGCTCCCTTCTCAGCCTCCCAACTAAATTTGGTAGGGGTGGGGATAAGTGTGAGGTCCGAAGGGGTCTTTGGATTGTACTCATAGACCACTTGAAATGGGGAAAGGTGTGTGGCCTTACTTGGGGCCCTATTGAAGGCGAACTCCGTATGGGGTAGGAGTTCATCCCAGGCCTTCACATTCTTCTTCACAGTCACCCTAAGCAAGGTGCCTAAAGTGCGGTTGGTCACCTCGGGTTGACCATCGGTTTGGGGATGACAAGTGGTGCTAAACTTGAGGTGTGTCCCCATCATCCTCCATAGAGTGAGCAAAAAGTGACTAAGGAACTTGGTGCCCCTATCCGAAACCATACTCTGTGGGACGCCATGAAGTCTCACAATCTCGTTGAAGTAGAGATTGGCGAGGTGGGAAGCATTATGGGTGGTGTGACAAGGAACAAAGTGAGCCATCTTGGAGAATCGATCCACCACCACCATGATGGAATCCTTGCTTCCTTGGGTCCTACGCAAGCCCGTAATGAAGTGCAAGCTAATGTCTTCCCATAGGGCCATGGGCACGAGCAAGGGGGAGTAAAGGCCGTGGGGAAGGACACGACTCTTGGCCATTTGACAAATTAAACACCTCTTGATAAAGTGTTCTACATCATTAGTCATCTTCGGCAAATAGTAATGCTCCTTGAACTTGCAAGTTGCACAAGTGGGACACTAAAAACATGGTAGGTGGCCGGCCTCGCCTGTTAACCGGGAAAAAGAATTTCTCCCCTACTTTGGCTGGATAAAACAAGCACAAGCTGGTCCCTTAGCGTAACTTTAGGGCCATGATTTGATAAATATCTAGATGCCTTTTGACGCCCGAAAGTTTGACAAAAGTTGGAGCAATGTAAGTCAACCAAACAGACCCTTTATTCGGACTGTGCTGGATTCTGCCTTACAGTGCACTGTTTCGGTTTTTGGCTCGTACGGCTAACCAAATGGGCTCCAAATGCTTTGCAAAAAGTCTTGTTGGAAAGCTAAGACTTTAAGCTTCAAGGGGGTGGTGCGTGTACGAAATTTCCCCTTCCAAATTTTGCTCCAACACGGATACAAAACTAGGCCAATTCCCAGATTAACTGGCTTGCTCATTATCCTCTTTGCTCAGGTGGTTTCTAACCGTGGCATGGGCTTCCCTGACCTTCTTGGACTCCATAACTTTGGATGGACCAAGGGGAGGGTTTCCAAAGGTTTGCTTGGATGGTCTCCATCAGCCTTCCCGGGTTGGTTGGAGTTTGACCTCAAACTTAGACTTTCTTCATTCGTCTTAAAGTATAGGCTGAGGTCAACCACATTGAACGTGGCGGACACCCCAGAGTCAGCAGGTAAGTCCACTTTGTAGGCACTAGGTCCGACCTTCCCCAATATCTGAAAGGGGCCCTCCGATCTTGGCACGTTCTTGAACTTGCATTTGCTTGGGAACCTTTCCTTCCTCATGTGGATCCTTACGAGGTCCCCCATATGGAAATGGACCTCCTTCTTGTGTTTGTTGGCTTGTTGCATGGCTTGGGTATTGAACCTTTCAATTCTCTCCCGAACTTGAGCATGAAGGTCCTTGATTTCCTTAGCTCGCTTATCGGCCTCTTCCCTAAATTTTGTAGGGGTGGGGATAGGTGTGAGGTCCAAAGGGGTCTTCGGATTGTACCCATAGACCACTTGAAACAGGGAAAGGTGTGTGGCCTTACTTGGGGACCAATTGAAGGCAAACTCCGCATGGGGTAGGAGTTCATCCCAAGCCTTCACATTCTTCTTCAGAGGCACCCTAAGTAAGGTGCCCTAAGTTCGGTTGGTCACCTCGGTTTGACCGTCGGTTTGGGGATGACAAGTGGTGCTACATTTGAGTTAAGTCCCCATCTTCCTCCACAGAGTGAGCCAAAAGTGACTAAGGAACTCGGTGTCGCTATCCGAAACCATACTCCGTGGGATGCCGTGAAGTCTCACAATCTCGTTGAAGTAGAGATTGGCGAGGTGGAAAGCATCATGGGTGGTGTGACAAGGCAGAAAGTGAGCCATCTTAGAGAATCGAGCCACTGCCACCATGATGGAATCCTTACTTTTTTGGGTCCTAGGAAAGCCTGTAATGAAATCCAAGCTAATGTGTTCCCATGGGGCCAAGGGCACGGGCAAGGGGGGGTAAACGCCATGGGGAAGGACACGATTCTTGGCCATTTGACAAATTGAACACCTCCTGATAAAGTGTTCCACATCCTTGGGCGTCTCTAGCCAATAGAAATGCTCCTTGAACTTTCAAGTTGCACAAGTGGGACCCCAAATACAAGGTGGGCAGCAGGCCTTGCCTATTAACAGGGCAAAAGAATTTCCCCCCTACTTTGGCCAGATGAAACCAGCACAAGCTGGTCCCTTAGCTCAACTTTAGGGCCATGATTTGATAAATATCTGGATGCCTTTTCACGCCCTAAAGGTTGACACAAGTTGGAGCAAAGCAAGTAAACCAAACAGACCCTTAGTCGGACTGTGCTGAATTCCGCCCTATAGTGCACTGTTTCGGTTTTTAGCTTGGAAGGCTGACCAAATGGGCTCCAAGTGCTTTGCGAAAGGTCTTGTTGGAAAGCTAAGAATTTAAGTTTTAAGGGGGTGGTGCGTGCAGGAAATTTCCACTTACAAATTTTGCTCCAACAGGGATAGAAAATCGGGCTAATTCTCGGATGAACTGGCTTGCGCGTTGTCCACTTTCCTCAAGTGGTTTCTTACCATGGCATGGACTTCTTTGACCTTCTTGGACTGCATAAATTTTGCTGGACCAAGGGGAGGGTTTCCAAGGTTTGCTTAGATGGTCCCCATCATCCTTCCCAGGTTGGTTGGAGTTTGGCCTCAAACTCAGAATTTCTTCTTTCCTCTTAAAGTATGGGCTGAGGTCAGCCACATTGAAGGTGGCAGAGGGTCCATAGTCACCAGGTAAGTCCACTTTGTAGGCACTAGGTCCTACCTTCCCCAATATCTCAAAGGGGCCATCCGATCTTGGCACGATCTTGGACTTGCGATTGCTTGGGAACCTTTCCTTCCTCATGTGGATCCTTACCAGGTCCCCCGATTGGAAATGGACCTCCTTCTTGTGTTTGTTGGCTTGTTGCATGGCTTGGGTATTGAACCTTTCAATTCTCTCCCGAACTTGAGCATGAAGGTCCTTGATTTTCTTAGCTCGCTTCTCGGCCTGCCAACTAAATTTTGTAGGGGTAGGGATAGGTGTGAGGTCCAAAGGGGTCTTCGGATTGTACCCATATACCACTTGAAACAGGGAAAGGTGTGTGGCCCTACTTGGGGACCAATTGAAGGCAAACTCCGCATGGGGGTAGGAGTTCAACCCAAGCCTTTACATTTTTCTTCACACGCACCCTAAGTAAGGTGCCCAAAGTCCGGTTGGTCACCTCGGTCTGACGATCGGTTTGGGGATGACAAGTGGTGCTAAAGTTGAGTTGAACCCCCATCTTCCTTCATAGAGTGAGCCAAAAGTGACTAAGGAGCTTGGTGTCACTATCCGAAACCATACTTTGTGGGATGCCGTGAAGTCTCACAATCTCGTTGAAGTAGAGATTGGCGAGGTAGAAAGCATCATGGATTGTGTGACAAGGCACAAAGTGAGCCATCTTGGACAATTGAGCCACCACCACCATGATGGAATCCTTGCTTGTTTGGGTCCTAGGAAAGCCTGTAATGAAATCCAAGCTAATGTCTTCCCGTGGGGCCAAGGGCACGGGCAAGGGGGGTAAATGCCGTGGGGAAGGACACGACTCTTGGCCATTTGAAAAATTGAACACCTCTTGAAAAAGTGTTCTATGTCCTTGGTCATCTTCGGCCAATGGAAATGCTCCTTGAACTTGTGAGTTGCACAAGTGGGACACCAAAAACAAGGTGGGCAGCAGGCGTCGCCTATTAACTGGGCAAAAGAATTTCTCCCCTACTTTGGCCAGATAAAACCAGCACAAGCTGGTCAATTAGCTCAACTTTAGGAAGATGATTTGATAAATATCTAGATGCCTTTTCATGCCCTAAAGCTTGACACAAGTTGAAGCAAAGCAAGTAAACCAAACAGACCCTTTTTCGGACTGTGCTGAATTCCGCCCTGCAGTGCACTGTTTCGGTTTTTAGCTTGGAAGGCTGACCAAATGGGCTCCAAATGCTTTACAAAAGGTCATGTTGGAAAGCGAAGAATTTAAGTTTTTAGGGGGTTGTGCGTGCAGGGAATTTCCACTTCCAAATTTTGCTCCAACAGGGATACAAAATCGGGCCAATTCCCGGATGAACTGGCTTGCTTGTTATCCTATTACTTCAAGTGGTTTCTGACCATGGCATGGACTTCCTTGACGTTCTTGGACTCCATAACTTTGGATGGACCAAGGGGAGGGTTTCCAAAGGTTTGCTTGGATGGTCCCCATCATTCTTCCCGGGTTGGTTGGAGTTTGACCTCAAACTCAGAATTTCTTCATTCCTCTTAAAGTATGGGCTGAGGTCAGCCGCATTGAAGGTGGCGGAGACTCCATAGTCACCAGCTAAGTCCACTTTGTAGGCACTAGGTCCGACCTTCCCCAATATCTCAAAGGGGCCATCCGATCTTGGCACGATGTTGGACTTGCGTTTGCTTGGGAACCTTTCCTTCCTCATGTGGATCCTTACCAGGTCCCTTGGTTGGAAATGGACCTCCTTCTTGTGTTCGTTGGCTTGTTGCATGGCTTGGGTATTGAACCTTGCAATTCTCTCCCGAACTTGAGCATGAAGGTCCTTAATTTCCTTAGCTTGCTTCTCGGCCTCCCAACTAAATTTGGTAGGGGTGGGGATAGGTGTGAGGTCAAAAGGGGTCTTCGGATTGTACCCATAGACCACTTAAAACAAGGAAAGGTGTGTGGCCTTACTTGGGGACCAATTGAAGGGAAACTCGGCATGGGGTAGGAGTTCATCGCAAGCCTTCACATTCTTCTTCACAAGCACCCTAGCAAGGTGCCCAAAGTCCGGTTGGTCACCTCAGTTTGACCATCAGTTTGGGGATGACAAGTGGTGCTAAACTTGAGTTGAGTCCCCATCTTCCTCCACAGAGTGAGCCAAAAGTGACTATGAAATATGGTGTCGCTATCCGAAACAATACTCTGTGGGATGCCATGAAGTCTCACAATCTCGTTGAAGTGGAGATTGGCGAGGTGGGAGGCATCATGGGTGGTGTGACAAGGCATAAAGTGAGCCATCTTGGAGAATCGATCCACTAGCACCATCATGGAATCTCTACTTCTTTGGGTCTTAGGCAAGCCCATAATGAAACCCAAGCTAATGTCTTCGCATGGGGCCATGGGCACGGGCAAAGGGGGGTAAACGACGTGGGGATGGACACGACTCTCGGGCATTTAAAAAATTGAGCACCTGTTTATAAAGTGTTCTACATCCTTGGTCATTTTTGACCAATATTAATGCTCGTTGAACTTGCATCTTGCACAAGTGGGACACCAACAACAAGGTGGGCTGCTGGCCTCACCTATCGACCGGGCAAAAGAATTTCTCCCCTACTTTGGCTGGATAAAACCAGCACAAGCTGGTCCCTTAGCTCAACTTTAGGGCCATGATTTGATAAATATTTAGATGCCTTTTTATGCCGTGAATTTGACAAAAGTTGGAGCAAAGTAAGTCACCTAAACAGACCCTTTATTCAGACTGTGCTGGATTCCGCGCAACAGTGCACTATTTCTATTTTGTGCTGGGATGGCTGACCAAATGGGCTCCAAATGCTTTGAAAAAGGTCTTGCTGGAAAGCTAAGAATTTAAACTTTAAGGGGGTGGTGCGTGAAGGAAATTTCCCCTTCCAGATTTCGCTCCAATAGGGTACAAAATCGGGCGAATTCCCAGATGAATTGGCTTGCTCATTATCGTTTTTTCTCAGGTGGTTTCTGACCATGGCATGGACTTCCTTGATCTTCTTGGCCTCCACAACTTTGGCTGGACCAAGGGGAGGGTTTCCAAAGGTTTGCTTGGATGGTCCCCATCATCCTCCCTGGGTTGGTTAGAGTTTGACCTCAAACTCAAAATTTCTTCATTCTCTTTAAACTATGAACTCAGGTCAGCCACATTAAAGGTGGTGGTGACTCCATAGTCGCCAGGCAAGTCCACTTTGTAGGAATTTGGTCCGACCTTCTCCAATATCTTAAAGGGGCCATTCGGTCTTGGCATGATCTTAGACTTGCGTTCGCTTGGGAACTTTTCCTTCCTCATGTGGATCCATACCAAGTCCCCCGACTAGAAATGGACCTCCTACTTGTGTTTGTTGGCCTGTTGCATGGCTTGGGTATTGAACCTTTCAATTCTCCCCTGAACTTCATCATGAAGATCCTTGATTTCCTTAGCTTGCTTCTCGGCCTCCCAACTAAATTTGGTAGGGGTGGGGATAAGTGTGACGTCCAAAGGGGTCTTTGGATTGTACCCATAGATAACTTGAAACGGGGAAAGGTGTGTGGGCTTACCTGAGGCCCTATTGAAGGCGAACTTTGCATGGAGTAGGAGTTCATCCCAAGCCTTCACATTCTTCTTCACAGACACCCTAAGCAAGGTGCCCAAAGTCTGGTTGGTCACGTCGGTTTGACCGTCGGTTTGACCATCGGTTTGGGGATGACAAGTGGTGCTAAACTTGAGGTGAGTCCCCATCATCCTCAATAGAGTGAGCCAAAAGTGACTAAGGAACTTGGTGTCCCTATCCGAAACCGTACTCCGTGGGATGCCACGAAGCCTCACAATCTCGTTGAAGTAGAGATTGGCGAGGTTGGAAGCATCATGGGTGATGTGAGAAGGCACAAAGTGAGCCATATTGGAGAATCGATCCACCACCATGGCGGAATCCTTGCTTCCTTGGGTCCTATGCAAGCCCGTAATGGAATCCAAGCTAATGTCTTCCCATAGGGCTATGGGCACGGGCAAGAGGGAGTAAAGGCGGTGGAGAAGGACACAACTCTTGGCCATTTGACAAATTGAACACCTCTTGATAAAGTGTTCTACATCCTCGGTCATCTTCGGCCAATAGTAATGGTCCTTGAACTTGCAAGTTGCACAAGTGGGACACCAAAAACATGATGGGCAGCCGGCCTCGCCTGTTAACCGGGTAAAAGAATTTCTCCCTTACTTTGGTTGGATAAAACCAGCACAAGCTGGTCCCTTAGCTCAACTTTAAGCCCATGATTTGATGAAAATCTAGATGCCTTTCCATGCCCTAAAGTTTGACAAAAGTTGGAGCAGTATAAGTAAACCAAACAGACCATTTATTCGTACTGCGCTGGATTCTGCCCTACAGTGCACTGTTTAGATTTTTGGCTTGGACGGCTAACCAAATGGGCTCCAAATGCTTTGCAAAAAGTCTTGTTGGAAATCTAAGACTTTAACCTTCAAGGGGGTGGTGCGTGCATGAAATTTCCCCTCCGGATTTTGCTCCAACAGCAATACAAAATCGGGCCAATTCCGGGATGAACTGGTTTGCTCATTATCCTTTTTGCTCAGGTGGTTTCTGACCATGGCATGGGCTTCCATGAGCTTCTTGGACTCCATAGCTTTGGCTGGACCAAGGGGAGGGTTTCCAAAGGTTTGCTTGGATGGTCCCCATCATCCTCCCCGAGTTAGTGGGAGTTTGACCTCAAACTCAAAATTTCTTCATTCTCCTTAAAGTATGGACTGAGGTCGGCCACATTGAAGTTTGCAGAGACTGCATAGTCGCCAGGTAGGTCTACTTTGTAGGCATTAGGTCTGACCTTCTTCAATATCTCATAGGGGCCATTCGATTTTGGACTTGCGCTTGCTTGGGAACCTTTCCTTCGTCATGTGGATCCATACCAAGTCCCCTGGCTAGAGATAGACCTCCTTCTTTTGTTTGTTGGCTTGTTGCATGGCTTTGGTGTTGAACCTTTCAATTTTCTCCCGAACTTCAGCATGAAGGCCCTTGATTTCCTTAGCTCGCTTCTCGGCCTCCCAACTAAATTTGGTAGAGGTGGGGATAGGTGTGAGGTGCAAAGGGGTCTTTGGATTGTACCCATAGACCACTTGAACCCAGGAAGGGTGTGTGTCCTTACTTGGGGCCCTATTGAAGGCAAATTCTGAATGGGGTAGGAGTTCATCCCAAGCCTTAACATTCTTTTTCACAAGCACGCCAAGCAAGGTGCCCAAAGTCTGGTTGGTTACCTCAGTTTGACCATCAGTTTGGGGATGACAAGTGGTGCTAAACTTGAGGTGAGTCCCCATCTTCCTCCACAGAATGAGCCAAAAGTGACTAAGGAACTTGGTGTCCCTATCCGAAGCCATACTCCGTGGGATGCCATGAAGTCTCACAATCTCGTTGAAGTAGAGATTAGTGCGGCGGGAGGCATCATGGGTGGTACGACAAGGCACAAAGTGAGCCATCTTGGAGAATCAATCCACCACCATGATGATGGAATCCTTGCTTCTTTGGGTCTTAGGCAAGCCCATAATGAAATCCAAGATAATGTCTTCCCATGGGGCCATGGGTACGGGCAAGGGGGAGTAAAGGCCGTGAGGAGGGACACGACTCTTGGCAATTTGACAAATTGAACACCTCCTGATAAAGTGTTCTACACCCTTGGTGATCTTTGGCCAATAGTGATGCTCCTTGAACATGCAAGTTGCATAAGTGGGACACCAAAAACAAGGTGGGCAGCCGGCCTCGCCTATAAATCAGGCAAAAGAATTTCTCCCTTACTTTGGCTGGATAAAACCAGCACAAGATGGTCCCTTAGCTCCACTTTAGGGCCATGATTTTATAAATATTCAGATGCCTTTTCATCCCGTAAATCTTGACAAAAGTTGGACTAAAGTAAGTCAACGAAACAGGCCCTTATTCGGACTGTGCTAGATTCCTCCCTACAGTGCACTGTTTCGGTTTTTAGCCTGGATGGCTGATCAAATGGGCTCCAAATGCTTTGCAAAAGTTCTTGTTGGAAAGGTACGACTTTAAGCTTTAAGTGGGTGGTGCGTGCAGGAAATTTCCCCTTCCAGATTTTGCTCCAATAGGGATACAAAACCCGACCAATTCCCGAACGAATTGGCTTGCTCATTATCCTCTTTTCTTAGGTGGTTTCTGACTATGGCATGGACTTTCTTGACCTTCTTGGACTCCATAACTTTGGCTGGACCAAGGGGAGGCTTTCAGAAGGTTGTCTTGGATGGTTCGCATCATCCTCACCGGGTTGGTTGGAGTTCGACCTCAAACTCAAAATTTCTTCATTCTCCTTAAAGTATGGACCGAGGTTAGCCACATTGAAGTGGGCACAGACTCCATAGTTGCCAGGTGTGTCCACTTTATAGGCATTAGGTCTGACCTTCTCCAATATCTCAAAGGGGCCATCCGATCTTGGCATGATCTTGCGCTTGTGCTTGCTTGGTAACCTTTCCTTCCTCATCTAGATCCATACCAAGTCCCCTGGCAAGAAATGGACCTCCTTCTTGTGTTTGTTGGATTTGGTATTGAACCTTTCAATTCTCTCCCGAACTTAATCATGAAGATCCTTGATTTCCTTAGCTCGCTTCTCGGCCTCCCAACTAAATTTGGTAGGGTTGGGGATAGGTGTGAGGTCCAAATGGGTCTTCGGATTGTACGCATGGACCACTTGAAATGGGGAAAGGTGTGCGCCTTACTTAGGGCCCTATTGAAGGCAAACTTCGCATGAGGTAGGAGTTCATCCAGAGCCTTTACATTCTTCTTCACAAGCGCCCTAAGCAACGTGCCTAAAGTCCGGTTGGTCACCTCGGTTTGACCATCTGTTTTGGGATGACAAGTGGTGCTAAACTTGAGGTGAGTCCCCATCTTCCTCCATAGATTGAGCGAAAAGTGACTAAGAAACTTGGTGTCCCTATCTAAAACCATACTCCGTGGGATGCCAAGAAGTCTCACAAACTCATTGAAGTAGAGATTGGCGAGGTGGGAAGCATCATGGGTTGTGTGATAAGGCACAAAGTGAGCCATCTTAGAGAGTCGATCCACCACCACCATGATGGAATCCTTGCTTCTTTGGGTACTAGGCAAGCCCGTAATGAAATCTAAGCTAATATCTTCCCATGGGGACATGGGCATGGGCGAGGGGGAGTAAAGGCCGTGGGGAAGGACACGATTCTTGGCCATTTGACAAATTGAACACCTCTTGATAAAGTGTTCTATATCCTTGGTCATCTTCGGCCAATAGCAATGCTCCTTGAACTTGCAAGTTGCACAAGTGGGACACCAAAAACAAGGTGGGCAGCCGGTCTCACCTATCAACCGAACAAAATAATTTCTCCCCTACTTTGGCTGGATAAAACCAGCACAAGCTGGTCCCTTAGCTTAACTTTAGGGCTATGATTTGATAAATATTTAGATGCCTCTTCATGTCCTATAGTTTGACAAAAGTTGGAGCAAAGTAAGTCAGCCAAACAGACCCTTATTTGGACTGTGCTAGATTCCGCCCTACAGTGCACTATTTCAGTTTGTGGCTTGGATGGCTGAACAAATGGGCTCCACATTCTTTGCAAAAGGTCTTGTTGGAAAGCTAAGACTTTAAGCTCTAAGGAGGTGGTGCGCGCAAGAAATTTCCCTTTCCAGATTTTTCTCCAACAGGGATATAAATCAGGCCAATTCCCGAATGAACTAGCCTGCTCATTGTCCATTTTTCTCAGGTTGTTTCTGACCATGGCATGGGCTTCCTTGACCTTCTTGGACTCTATAACTTTGGCTGGACCAAGAGGAGGGCCTCCAAAGGTTTACTTGGATGGTCCCCATCATCGTCCCGAGGTGGGTTGGAGTTTGACCTCAAACTCTTGGTTTCTTCATTCTCCTTAAAGTATGGACTGAGGTGAGGCACATTGAAGGTGGTGAAGACTCCATAGTCTCCAGGTAAGTCCACTTTGTAGGCATTAGGTCTGACCTTCTCCAATATCTCAAAGCTGCATTTGATCTTGGACTTGCGTTTGCTTGGGAACCTTTCATCCCTCATGTGTATCCACACCACGTTCCGCAGCTGGAAATGGACCTCCTTCTTCTATTTGTTCCATTGTTGCATGGCTAAGGTATTGAACCTTTCAACTCCCTCCTGAACTTGAGCTTGAAAGTTCCTGATTTCCTTAGCTCTCTTCTCGACCTCCAAACTAAATTTGGTAGGGGAGGAGATAGGTGTGAGGTCACAAGGGGTCTTCGGAATGTAACCATAAACCACTGGAAACGGGGACAGGTGTGTGGCCTTACTTGGGGCCCTATTGAAGTCAAACTCCGCGTGGGGTAGGAGTTCATCACAAGCCTTCACATTCTTCTTCACAAGCACCATAAGCAAGGTGCCCAATGTCCGGTTGGTCGCCTCGGTTTGACCATTGATTTAGGGATGACAAGCGGTGCTAAACTTGAGGTGAGTCCCCACCTTCCTCCATAGAGTGAGCCAAAAGTGACTAAGGAACTTGGTGTCCCTATTCGAAACCATACTCCATGGGATGCCATGAAGTCTCACAATCTCGTTGAAGTAGAGATTGGCGAGGTGGGAATTGTCATGGGTGGTGTGACAAGGCACAAAGTGATCCATCTTGGAGAATCGACCCACCACCACCATGATGGAAACCTTGCTTCTTTGGGTCCTAGGCAAGCTCGTAATGAAATCCAAGCTAATGTCTTCCTATGGGGCCATGGGCTTGGGCATGGGGGAGTAAAGGCCATGGGGAAGGACACGGCTCTTGGCCATTTGACAAATTAAACACCCCTTGATAAAGTGTTCCACATCCTTGTTCGTCTTTGGCCAATAGCAATGCTCCTTAAACTTGAAAGTTACACAAGTGGGACACCAAAAACAAGGTGGGCAGCCGGCCTCACCTATTAACCGGGCAAAAGAATTTCTCCCCTACTTTGGCTGGATAAAACCAGCACATGCTGGTGCCTTAGCTCAACTTTAGGGCCATGATTTGATAAATATCTAGATGCCTATTCATACCTTAATGTTTGACGCAAGTTGGAGCAAAGTAAGTCAACCAAACAAACCCTTATTCGGACTGTGCTAGATTCCGCCTGATAGTGCACTGTTTCGATTTTTAGCTTGGAAGGCTGACCAAATGGGCTCCAAATGCTTTGCAAAAGGTCTTGTGGAAAGCTAAGAATTTAATTTTTAAGGCGGTTTCCACTTCCAGATCTTCCTCCAACAGGGATACAAAATTGGGCCAATTCCCGAATGAACTGGCTTGCTCATTATCCTTTTTCCTTAGGTGGTTTCTGACCATGGCACGGACTTCCCTGACCTTCTTGGACTCCATAGCTTTGGCTGGACTAAATGGACAGTTTCCAAAGGTTTGCTTGGATGTTCCCTATAATCCTCCTCGGGTTGGTTAGAGTTTAACCTGAACTCAGAATTTCTTCATTCTCTTTAAAGTATGGGCTTAGGTCAGCCACATTGAAGGCGGCAGAGAATCCATAGTCACCAGGTAGGTCCACTTTGTAGGAATTAACTCCGACCTTCCCCAATATCTCAAAGGGGCCATCCGATCTTCGCATGATCTTGGACTTGCGTTCGCTTGGGAACCTTTCCTTCCTCATGTGGATCCATACCAAGTCCCTCGACTGGAAATGGACCTCCTTCCTCTGTTTGTTGGCCTGTTGCATGGCTTGGGTATTGAACCTTTTAATTCTCTCACGAACTGGAGCATAAAGATCCTTGATTTCCTTAGCTCGCTTCTCGGCCTCCCAACTAAATTTAGTAGGGGTGGGGATAGGTGTGAGGTCCAAACGGGTCTTCGGATTGTACGCATAGACCACTTGAAATGGGGAAAGGTGTGCGGCCTTACTTAGGGCCCTATTGAAGGAAAACTCCGCTTGAGGTAGGAGTTCATCCAGAGCCTTCACATTCTTCTTCACAATCACCTTAAGCAAGGTGCCCAAAGTTCGGATGGTCACCTCAGTTTGACCATCGGTTTTGGGATGACAAGTGGTGCTAAACTTGAGGTGAGTCCCTATCTTCCTCCATAGATTGAGCCAAAAGTCACTGAGGAACTCGGTGTCCCCATCCGAAACCATACTCCGTGGGATGCCATGAAGTCTCACAATCTCGTTGATGTAGAGATTGGCGAGGTGGGAAGCATCATGGGTGGTGTGAAAAGGCACAAAGTGAGCCATCTTAGAGAGTCGATCCACCACCACCATGATGGAATCCTTGCTTCTTTGGGTACTAGGCAAGCCCGTAATGAAATCGAAGCTAATGTCTTCCCATGGGGACATGGGCACATGCAAGGGGGAGTAAAGGCCGTGGGGAAGGACATAGCTCTTCGCCATTTGACACATTGAACACCTCTTGATAAAGTGTTCTACATCCTTGGTCATCTCCGGCCAATAGCAGTGCTCCTTGAACTTGCAAGTTGCACAAGTGGGACACCAAAAACAAGGTGGGCAGACGACCTCACCTATTAGTCGGGCAAAAGAATTTCTCCCCTACTTTGGCTGGATAAAACCAGCACAAGCTGGTCCCTTAGCTGAACTTTAGGGACATGATTTGATAAATATCTAGATGCCTTTTCGTGCCCTAAAGTTTGAAAAAAGTTGGAGCAAAGTTAGTCAACCAAACAGACTCTTCATTCGGGTTGTGCTGGATTCCGCCCTACAGTGGCCTGCTTAGGTTTTTGGATTGGATGGCTAACCAAATGGTCTCCAAATGCTTTGCAAAAGGTTTTTTTTGGAAAGCTAAGACTTTAAGCTTTAAGGGGGTGGTGCGTGTAGGAAATTTCCCCTTTCAGATTTTGCTGCTACAGGGATACAAAACCGGGCCAATTATGGGAAGAACTGGCTTGCTCATTATCCTCTTTCCTCAGGCGGTTTTTGACCATGGCATGGACTTCCCTAACGTTCTTGGACTCCATAAATTCGGTTGGACCAAGGGGAGGGTTTCCAAAGGTTTGCTTGGATGATCCCCATCATCCTCCCCAGGTTGGTTGGAGTTTGACCTCAAACTCATAATTTCTTCATTCTCCTTAAAGTGTGGACTGAGGTTAGCCACATTGAAGGTGGCGGAGACTCCATAGTCGCCAGGTATGTCCACTTTGTAATCTTTAGGTCCGACCTTCTCCAATATCTCAAAGGGGCATCCGATCTTGGCATGATCTTGGACTTCCCTTTGCTTGGAAACCTTTCCTTCCTCATGTGGATCCATAGCAAGTCCCCCGGCTGGATATGGACCTCCTTCTTGAGTTCGTTGGCTTGTTGCATGGCTTTGGTATTGAACTTTTGAATTCTCTCCCGAACTTGAGCAGGAAGGTCTTTGATTTCCTTAGCTTGCTTCTCGACCTCCCAACTAAATTTGGTAGGGGTAGGGATAGGTGTGATGTCAAAAAGGGGTCTTCAGATTGTACCTATAGACCACTTGAAACGGGGAAAGGTGTGTGGCTTTAATTAGGGCCCTATTGAAGGCAAACTCCACATGTGGTAGGAGTTCATCCCAAGTCTTCACATTCTTATTCACAAGCACACTAAGCAAGGTGCCCAAAGTCCACTTGGTCAACTCAGTTTGACCATCGGCTTGGGGATGACAAGTGGTGCTAAACCTGAGGTGAGTCCCTATCTTCCTCCAGAGAGTGAGCCAAAAGTGACTAAGGAACTTGGTGTCCCTATCCAAAATCATACTCCGTGGGATGCCATGAAGTCTCACAATCTCGTTGAAGTAGAGCTTGGTGAGGTGGGAAGCATCAAGGGTGGTGTGACAAGGCGCAAAGTGAGCGATCTTGGAGAATCGATCCACCACCACCACGATGGAATCCTTGCTTCTTTGGGTCCTAGGCAAGCCCAAAATGAAATCCAAGCTATTGTCTTCCTATGGGGCCATGGGCACGAGAAGGGGGGAGTAAAGGTCGCGGGGAAGGACACAGCTCTTGATAAAGTCTTCCGCCCTACAATGGCATGGACTTCCTTGACCTTCTTGGATTCCATAAATTTGGCTAGACCAAGGGGAGGGTTTCCAAATGTTTGCTTGGATGGTCCCCATCATCCTCCCGGGGTTGGTTGGAATTTGACCTCAAACTCAGAATTTCTTCATTCTCCTTAAAGTGTGGACTGAGGTCAGCCACATTGAAGCTGGCAGAGACTCCATAGTCGCCAGGTAAGTTCACTTTGTAGGCATTAGATCCGACCTTCTCTAGTATCTCAAAGTGGCCATCCGATCATGGCATGATCTTGGACCTTTGTTTCCTTGGGAACCTTTCTTTCCTCATGTGGATCTATACCAAGTCCCCCAGCTGGAAATGGACCTCCTTCTTGTGTTTGTTGGCTTGTTGCATGGCTTGGGTATTAAACCTTTTAATTCTCTCCTGAACTTGAGCATGAAGGTCCTTAATTTCCTTAGCTCGCTTCTCGGCCTCCCAACTAAATTTGGTAGGGGTGGGGATAGGTGTGAGGTCCAAAGCGGTCCTCAGATTGTACCCATACACCACTTGGAACGAGGAAAGCTGTGTGGCCGTACTTAGGGAACTGTTGAAGGAAAACTTCGCATGGGGTCGGAGTTCATCCCAAGCCTTCACATTCTTCTTCAGAAGCATCCTAAGCAAGGTGCCCAAAGTCCGGTTGGTCACCTCGGTTTGACCATCGGTTCGTCGATGACAAGTGGTGCTAAACTTGAGGTGAGTCCCCATCTTCCTCCATAGAGTGAGCCATCTTGGAGAATCGATCCACCACAAACCACGATGGAATCCTTGCTTCTTTGGTTGATAGGCAAGCCCGTAATGAAATCCGAGCTAATGTCTTCCCATGGAGCCATGGGCACGGCGTAGGGGAGTAAAGGTCGTGGGGAAGGACACGACTCTTGGCCATATGACAAATTGAACACCTCTTGATAGAGTGTTCTACATCCTTGGTCATCTTCGGCCAATAGCAATGCTCCTTGTACTTGCAAGTTGCACAAGTGGGACACCAAAAATAAGGTGGGTAGCCGGCCTTACCTATTAACCGGGCAAAATATTTCTCCGCTACTTTGGCTGGACAAAACCGACACAAGCTGGTCCCTTAGCTCAACTTTAGGGCCATGATTTGATAAATATCTAGATGCCTTTTCATGCCCTAACGTTTGACAAAAGTTAGAGCAAAGTAAGTCAACCAAATAGACCTTTATTCAGACTATGCTGGATTCCGCTTTGCGGTGCACTGTTTCGGTTTTTGGCTTGGAAGGCTGACTAAATAGGCTCCAAATGCTTTATAAAAGGTCTTGTTGGAAAGCTAAGACAAGCTTTAAGGGGGTGGTGCGGGCAGGAAATTTTCCCTTCCAGATTTTGCTCCAACAGGGATATAAAATCGGGCCTATTCCCGGATTAACTGGCTTGGTCGTTATCCTCTATGCTCAAGTGGTTTATGACCATGGCATGGACTTCCCTGACCTTCTTAGACTCCATAACTTTGGCTGGACCAAGCGAAGGCTTCCAAAGGTTTACTTGGATGGTCCCCATCATTGTCCCCGGGTTGGTTGGAGTTTGACCTCAAACCCTTAATTTCTTCATTCTCCTTAAAGTATGGGCTGAGGTCATCCACATTGAAGGTAGCGGAGACTCCATAGTGGCTAGGTAAGTTCACTTTGTAGGCATTAGGTCTGACCTTCTCCAATATCTCAAAGTGGCTATCCAATCTTGGCATGATCTTGGACCTTTGTTTCCTTGGGAACCTTTCCTTCCTCATGTGGATCTATATCAAGTCCCCCGGCTGGAAATGGACCTCCTTCTTGTGTTTGTTGGCTTGTTGCATGGCTTGGGTATTAAACCTTTTAATTCTCTCCTGAACTTGAGCATGAAGGTCTTTGATTTCCTTAGCTTGCTTCTCGACCTCCTAACTAAATTTGGTAGGGGTAGGGATAGGTGTGATGTCAAAAAGGGGTCTTCAGATTGTACCCATAGACCACTTGAAACGGGGAAAGGTGTGTGGCTTTAATTAAGGCCCTATTGAAGGCAAACTCCGCATGGGGTAGGAGTTCATACCAGGCCATCACATTCTTCTTCACAAGCACCCTATGCAAGGTGCCCAAAGTCCGGTTGGTCACCTCGGTTTGATCATCGGTTTGAGGATGACAAGTGGTGCTAAACTTGAGGTGAGTCCCCATCTTCCTCCACAGAGTGAGCCAAAAGTGACTAAGGAACTTGGTGTCCCTATCTGAAACCACACTCCGTGGGATGCCATGAAGTCTCACAATCTCGTTGAAGTAGAGATGGGCGAGGTGGGAAGCATCATCGATAGTGTGACAAGGCATAAAGTGAGCCATCTTGGAGAATCATTCCACCACCACCATGATGGAATCCTTGATTCTTTGGGACCTAGGCAAGCCCGTAATGAAACCCAAGCTAATGTCTTCCCATGGGGCCATGGGGACGGGCAAGGGGGAGTAAAGGTCGCGGGGAAGGACACGGCTCTTTGCCATTTGACAAATTGAACACCTCTTTACAAAGTGTTCTACATCCTTGGTCATCTTCGGCCAATAGCAATTCTGCTTGAACTTAAAAGTTGCATAAGTGGGACACCAACAGTAAGGCGGGTTGCCAGCCTCACCTATCAACCGGGCAAAAGAATTTCTCCGCCACTTTGGCTGGATAAAACCAGCACAAGCTTGTCCCTTAGCTAAACTTTAGGGCCATGATTTGATGAATATTTAGATGCGTTTTTAGGCTGTAAAGTTTGATAAAAGATGGAGCAAAGGAAGTATACCAAACAGACCCTTTATTTGGACTCTGCTGGATTTCACCCTACAACGCACTATTTTGGTTTTTGGCTTGGATGGCTAACCAAATGGGCTCCAAATGCTTTGCAAAAGGTCTTGTTGGAAGGCTAAGACTTTAAGCTTTAAGGGGGTGGTGTGTGCAGGAAATTTAGCCCTCTAGATTTTGTTGTAACAGGGATACAAAATCGGGCTAATTCGCGGATGAATTGGCTTGCTCATTATCCTCTTTGCTCATGTGGTTTTTCACCATGGCATGAACTTCCTTGACCTTCTTGCATTCCATAACTTTGGCCAGTCCAAGGGGAGGGTTTCCAAAGGTTTGCTTGGATGGTCCCCATCATCCTCCCGTGGTTTGTTGGAGTTTGACCTCAAACTCAGAATTTCTTTATTCTCCTTAAAGTACGGACTGAGGTCAGCCACATTGAAGCTGGCGGAAACTCTATAGTCGCCAGGTAAGTCCACTTTATATGCATTAGGTCCGGCCTTCTCCAATATCTCAAAGGGGCCATCCGATCTTGGCATGATCTTGGACTTTCGTTTGCTTGGGAACCTTTCCTTCCTCATGTGGATCCATACTAAGAGCCCCAGCAGGAAATGGACCTCCTTCTTGTGTTTGTTGACTTGTTACATGGCTTGCGGGTCGAACCTTTCAATTCCCTTCCGAACTTGTGCGTAAAGGTCCTTGATGTCCTTAGCTCGCTTCTTGGCCTCCTAACTAAATTTGGTAGCGGCGGGGATAGGTGTGAGGTCCAAAGGGGTCCTCAGATTGTACGCATAGACCACTCGGAACGGGCAAAGGTGTGTGGCCTTACTTGGGGCCCTATTGAAGGCAAACTCCGCATGGGGTAGGAGTTCATCCCAAGCCTTCACATTCTTCTTTAGAAGCACTCTAAGCAAGGTTCCCAAAGTCCAGTTGGTCACCTCGGTTTGACCATCGATTTGGCGATGACAAGTGGTGGTAAACTTGAGGTGAGTCCCCATCTTCCTCCATAGAGTGAGCCATCTTGGAGAATCGATCCGCCACAACCATGATGGAATCCTTGCTTCTTTGGGTGCTAGGCAAGCCCGTAATGAAATCCGAGCTAATGTCTTCCCATGGCGCCATGGGCATGGGCGTGGGGGAGTAAAGGTCGTGGGGAAGGACACGACTCTTGGCCATATGACAAATTGAACACCTCTTGATAGAGTGTTCTACATCCTTGGTCATCTTCGGGCAATAGCAATGCTCCTTGTACTTGCAAGTTGCACAAGTGGGACACCAAAAATAAGGTGGGCAGCCGGCCTCACCTATTAACCGGGCAAAATATTTCTTCGCTACTTTGGCTGGACAAAATCGACACAAGCTGGTCCCTTAGCTCAACTTTAGGGCCATGATTTGATAAATATCTAGATGCCTTTTCATGCCCTAAAGTTTGACAAAAGTTAGAGCAAAGTAAGTCAACCAAATAGACCCTTCACTCGGATTGTGCTGGATTCCGCCCTGCAGTGCACAATTTCGGTTTTTGGCTTGGATGGCATACCAAATGGGCTCCAAATGCTTTACAAAAGGTATTTTTAGAAAGCTAAGACTTTAAGCTTTAAGAGGGTGGTGCGTGCAGGAAGTTTCCCCTTCCAGATTTTGCTCCAACAGGGATACAAAACTGGGCCAATTCCCGGATGAACTGGCTTGGTCATTATCGTCTTCCCTCAGGTGGTTTCTGACCATGGCATGGACTTCCTTGACCTTGTTGGACTCCATAACCTTGGTTGAACCAAGGGGAGGGTTTCCAAAGGTTTGCTTGAATGCTCCCCATCATCCTCCCCGGGTTGGTTGGAGTTTCACCTCAAACTCAGAATTTCTTCATTCTCCTTAATGTATGGATCGAGGTAAGCCACATTCAAGGTGGCAGAGACACCATAGTTTCCAGGTAAGTCCACCTTGTAGCCATTATGTAACAGCCCCACCACCTATTGGGGATGTTACACCGCTAGGATCCCCTGAGGGAGACCCCTAGGGCTCTTCTTCTATTGACTTCCTTTAAGATTCTACCTAACTCTAATTGGGTTGGGGATTTCTAGAAAGAAACTGCTAGAGTTCTGTTTGTAATTACAACATTTCCAATGTTGTCATTACAACTTTAGGGTACCTGTGACATTTTAACCCAAAATTCAAAGCAACTAGAAGTTCCCAGCGAGTCACACACTCGCAATTGAGGCTTAAGCCTTTATAAACTCTTACTACAATAATTTACATAAGTTTACACAACCGGAGCCACTACATGCGCAATTCATGCACTTCCTTAACCAAAACGTTACTTCAGGCATTGTCACACATCGCATCACAGGCACATCTGCAGGAGCAACTAGGAGTCCTAGAAGGCAAACAGGTTCTTCCATTCATTCACCACCTGGGGGAGGAAAAAGGGGAAAGGGAATGGAGTGAGCAACCACATGCTCAGTGAGTGTTCCTCCACTCCTTAAAACAAAACCTTTACAAACAATACTACTCATATTAATCACATATCAATCACATATCAAGCATTTCTGTAATACCAAGCATTATATTAAGCTATATAACACCCACATGGACTATTCACATGTCAAATTTTCATTCATTCAGTCATTCAAGAGTTATGATCTCATTCATAGGTGTTTGACCTGTTAAGCTATTCACATGTTAAACATACATTCATAGAACCTTTAATGCTTTGGAAACCTTCTCGTCCAACGCATGTAGGTTTTAAACAAATAGACTTAAGGTAGGAAACAGGAAAGGCCACATTCAAACATACTTGAGGATCATATCATTACTCATTCATTGAAAGCTTTCTTTCTTTCATTGAAAACGTTTTCTTAGCCTTCAAAGGAAGTTTCATTTCGAATTGGTTGCGTAATGACCCTTATAAGCTTTTCATACATCATTCCATATAGCCTTTTTGGCCTCACGTAAAAGGAACTTCCTTTCCTTTTCAATCATTTAAAATGGCAAAGGCCAATTGCTTTTCTTAACTTAGTACGAAAATACTTCTGGCATAAGATCATCGCAGGTGCTGATTGGGTGAGATCTATTCTCAACCCCATAGTGAGACCTAACGCTCATAGTTGAGCTCTTTCTTTCGGGATGGCTACATATAACATATCGGACCATTACATCAACCCTTGTTAGGGCCTCTAGGGTTTCCATACTTTGCCCTAGGTTAACATCGTTCTTTTCATAATGTCCGAAGCACATTATCTTAGCCACTTTAAAGCGTATGGGCTATAACGACTAATAATTTCGTTGTTTCCTTTGATAAAAACGTTTATCATGTAACTCACACCATTTCTAAGACGTTTTAGGGATTCCGCCCAAACATTGCTTGAATAGGTAAAGTAGGCCATTGCTCGCTACTAGACATGGCTATTATTCAATTAAAACACGTGAAAAGTCCTTTGTCAAAACGTCACCTCTACACGCACATGTTATATCTTAAACATTCAAGGGAAAGGGGATACACATATCACATTTAAACACTTCGTAATCATTTTAACACAATGAGCCACACATGGCCTCGCAATCCACACGATTGCAGTCAATTCACAACCCAATCTCCCTCCTCACTTGTACCGTACCACAAGACCTTGAATGCTCATAATTCTTTCCTCAAACCATCCAACTACCAGCTTGATTCATCAATTTATTAATCACAACGTATTATCATATTAGCTTATATAAAAGGGAGTGAGGTTTAGGCTCTTACCTGAGCAAACAGCACCATTCAGCGGTGCGTTACAACTAGCGTACATATGGCCACATTTATTCATAATCGACAACACCTTATTCAGTAAATCAAACATAATTTGATTCTAAACATATACGATGCGTTTCGAAGTAAATTTCCTAAGCATGAATGTACTAAAAAGGGTTCGAATGAAAGTTAACATATTTCAATAGTGTCGAATTTAATTCGTTTATTTGCATTAGCTAGTTTAACTCGAATCGAAGCTAAACACGTTTATATAACTTCGAAATTATTTCTTTTAACATGCATTAGCTAATGTACTCGATTCGATGCTAAGCACATTTCATTAACTTCGAAATTTGTTCATTTGCATGCATTGGTTAATTAACTCGAACGGAAGCTAAACACGTTAAAAGGGCTTCGATTTTAATTCTTTTTCATATATGAGCTAATTAACTTGAATCGAAGCTAAGCACGTTAATATAACTTCGATTTTAATTCCTTTTTACGCATTAACTCATTAACTTGAATTGCGGCTAAACATGTTAAACTAACCTCGTTTTTAATTCTTTTTCATGCATCAACTAATTAACTTGAATCGAGGCTAAACACGTTAAACTAACTTGCATGTAATAGCTAATTTAGGTCATTTAACAAGCATCATACACGAATTGAAGCAAGCCTAGGCTAACATGCATCATTAAACTGCTGAAAACGTTTTCGAAAATATTAACAGCTTCGGAGGAGAGAAACACTTATTTGAAATTGCATAATTACCCACTTAATTGGCAGCAATTCACGCCCTAATCCCCCTGAACTCGAACTCAGCTCGGCTACTCCCAAAACCCGAAACCCTAGCTTCGACTGAGTGGCGATTGAGGCCGATTTTAGCCAGAATTTGACTCCCAATTTATGGAGGAGGTCATGAGGGTTATGGGTTGCTCGATTTCGGCACATGGATGGTCGTTCACGGGCGGCTATACGCGTGGTTTTTGGGCTGGGAGTAATGGATGATGATGTGTGGTGGTTTCGGCGGCGGTGGATGCGTGTTGGGGGGACCGGTGGTCTCTTTCTCTGGCCAGCTACAGGTGGCGGTCGGCGGTGATGCCAGACGCTAGTCAGCAGTTGCCGGTGAGAGAGAGAGAGAGCAGCGAGTGTTAGAGAGAGAGAGAGGTGGGTTGTGAATTTCGGGTGCTTGAGGCCCGAAAATATCTCCCCCCCTTTTTATCTAATTTTGCTTTTTCCTTCTTTTTTTTTTACTCAATTGACACGATTCAGCTAAGTTCTGGTCCCATACTCGTTAACGGTTAGGCTAAACTCGAGTTGAAACGACCTACAACTAACGTTTTAACTTTGGAAATTGACTAAGTAAAATGAAAAATGATTTTAAAAACTCGGTTTAGCATCGATTCGATAATTTTACAAATAAGTAACGTCAATAATAACATTAATCGAATAATCGTTCTTTTTAATGAAACTAATCATTAAAAACTCACACAGTCAACTTAATATTTTTGTCGAACAATAATTCAAACGCAACTTGTAAATTCAGCAACGGAAACAGTTAGTCAGCAATAGAATGAAAGCGTGGCCCTTACACTCTCCCCCCCTTGAAAACAATTTCGTCCTCAAAATTTGCTCACCTGATGAAAATAATGAGGGGTATTTTTCACGCATTTCGCTTTCTAACTCCCATGTTGCTTCTGCCACCGTGTGATGTTTCCGTAACACCTTAACATAGGGAATGCTCTTGTTTCTGATCTTCTTTTCCGTCTTCTCCAAAATACGAATGGGTTCTTCTACATAGGTAAGATTCTCTTTAACTTGCAGGGGTTCATATCAGATGACATCATCCGGATCTGGAACGTATTTCCAAAGACTAGTTACGTGAAATACGTCGTGGATGCCTTGCAGTGAGGGCGGTAAGGCTAGTTGGTATGCAACCGATCCTACTTTCTACAGAATCTCAAACGGTCCAATGAACCTCGGGCTTAGTTTTCCTTTTTGCCCAAATCTTATACTTCCCTTGAGTGGTGACACTTTCAGAAATACACGGTCTCCAATCTCAAACTCCAGTGGCCTTATCCTAATATCCGCATAGCTCTTTTGCCTACTCTGTGCAGCTTGCAACCTCTGGCGGATTGTCTTGATTATTCCGATCATTTGATCGATTAATTCAACCTTGGAAGGTTCCCTTTCTCCTACTTCATTCCAACAAATTGGAGTTCTGCAACGTCTACCATATAACGCCTCGAAAGGAGCCATGCCTATACTGGCATGGTGACTATTGTTATACGTAAACTCGATCAGAGGCAAGTTATAATCCCAAATTCCAGAGTAATCGAGTGTACAGGCTCTCAACATATCCTCCAGGGTTCGAATAGTTCTTTTAGATTGTCCGTCCGTCTGAGGATGGAAGGCCGTGCTTAAACGCAGTTCTGTGCCCATTGCTCTTTGAAAACCATGCCAGAAGCGAGATACAAACTTGGTATCGCAATCTGACACAATACTGAGTGGCACACCATGCAGTCTAACTATCTCCTTAATATATAGGTTAGCCAATTGCTCAGAGGTTAAAGTGGCCTTGATAGGTAAGAAGTGTACGACCTTGGTCAATCTGTCAACTATAACCCACACATTGTCATGCTATCTGCTGGTTTTTGGCATTCCAATCACAAAATCCATGGTAATGTGTTCCCATTTCCACTCAAGAATTGGCAAGGGTTGTAGTAAACGTCCAGGTTTCTGATGCTCGATTTTCACCTGTTGGCACGTAAGGCACTGAGCCACGTACTTTGCGATATCCCTTTTCATCCCATTCCACTAATAATGGGTTTTCAAGTCATGGTACATCTTCGTACTTCCAGGGTGTATAACAAGTGTGGAATTATGCGTTTCCTTTAACAACTCCTTTTTGAGAGCTGTTATGTTTGGTACACAAAGTCTATTCCCATACCAAAGTACCTCATTTTGGATGAAAAATACCTTATTCTTTCCTTCTTCCACACCTTTCTTTATCTTCATAAGTTCAGGGTCGTCCTTCTGCTGTTGCTTGATCGCTTCTACCAATGGCGAAGAGATTTGAAGTGCTGCCAAGTAGCCTTGATTTGCTGGCAGCACAACCTCTATTTGTAGCACGTCGATCTCTCTTAGGTGTCTCTTTTCTTGCATAAGTAGACAGGCTATAGATCCAGTAGATTTTCTACTCAGTGCATCAGGCACCACGTTTGCCTTACCAGGGTGATATTTGACTTCCACATCATAATCCTTCAGAAGTTCTAGCCATCTTCTTTGCCTCATGTTCAACTCTTTCTGAGTAAAAATGTATTTCAAGCTCTTATGATCAGTATAGACTTGACACCTTACTCCGTAGAGGTAATGTCTCCAGATTTTCAAGGCGAACACAACCATGGCCAATTCTAGGTCATGTGTTGGATAATTCTCTTCGTAAGTCTTCAATTGGCGAGATGCATAAGCGATAACTCTGCCTTTTTGCATTAATACACATCCCAGTTCTTTCTTGGACGCATCGCTATAGATTACAAACCCTTCATTGCCCTCAAGTATAGCTAGTATTGGTGCAGATACCAGTTGTCCTTTTAGCTCCTGATAGCTATCTTCGCACTTCTTTGTCCATTCAAATTTGTTAGTCTTCCGATGTAGTTTGGTGACAGGTAAGGCCAGTTTAGAAAATCCTTCTACAAATCTTCGATAGTAGCCAGCCATACCTAAGAAGCTTCGCACTTCAGAGACATTTGTGGGTCTTGGCTAATTTACAATGGCGTCTACTTTTGCCGGGTCCACCGATATTCCATCCTTGGTCACTACATGTCCCAGAAATTGCACCTCTTCTAGCCAAAACTTGCACTTTTTAAGCTTGGCATATAGTTTGTGTTCTTCTAGGGTTTTCAACACCATTCGTAGGTGGTTTGCTTGTTCTTTTCTAGTTTTCGAGTATACCAAGATATCATCGATGAATACCAATACGAATTTGTCGAGGAAGGACTTAAAGACCCTGTTCATTAAGTCCATAAAGAATGCGGGGGCATTCGTTAACCCAAATGGCAACACCAAGAACTCATAGTGCCTGTATCGAGTGCGAAAGGCAGTTTTAGGCACATCTTCCTTCTTGATCTTGAGTTGATGGTATCCCGATCTTAAATCGATAATTGAGAATACTGAATCACCGACCAACTGATCGAACAAGTCGTCAATTCTAGGACGTGGGTACTTGTTCTTAATCGGGAACTTGTTTAGCTCTCGATAGTCGATGCATAACCTCAAACTTCCATCTTTTTTCCTCACAAAGAGTACCGGTGCTTCCCAGGGCGAAAACTAGGTAGGATTAGTCCCTTGTCGAGTAGCTCGTGCAACTGGGTCTTCAATTTTGTCAATTCGGCAGGTGCCATTCGATAAGGTGCTTTGGATATTGGGGCAGTTCCAGGTATAAGTTCGATGGTGAACTCGATTTTTCGGTCAGGTGGTAGCCCCGGTACTTCTTGGAACACCTATCGGTACTCCCTTACTACCGGAATCTTATTCAGGTCTAGATCCTTTGGTTCTGTAGCTTCAATTGCACACAGATAGCCCTGACATCCTTTGCTCATCATCTTGAATGCTTGCATAGCAGATACAGTTGGAACGGTCACTTGATGACCACTTCCCTTAAAGGTCACTCTTTCTCCATCAGGGGTCGAGAAGGTAATCAACTTCCCTTCACAGTCAATAGTAACTTTATGCTTAGTTAACCAATCCATCCCTATAATAACATCCCAGCCTTGTATATTCAGTTGCACTAGGTCTACAGGAAGGACTTTCCCTTCTAATGTAACGACGCAATTTCTGAAAATAACATCAGTGTAGTAGGTAGGGCCTAAGGGAGTGGTTACATATAATTGTACATCCATCTTGTCAGGTCTGCTGGCGAGCTTCTTTGCAAAGACAAGATTCACAAAGGAATGTGTCGCACCTGAATCAAATAAAACTTGAGCATAAAGATGATTGATAAGGAGGGTACCTGATACAGTGGCAGTGAGGTCCTCTGCCTCTTCACCTTCTAGAGAGAACACTCGTCCACCCACCTGCGGCCTTTTTCCACCTCTATTACCTCCCGATGTTGTATTCATAAGCGGATGGCCTCTCTGCGAGACTGAATTGGTTCCTGTGCTTGAACCTGGTGTGTTGCTTTGTCGTCTCCACACCTTCTCGGGGCAGTTTGCAATCTTGTGGTCCATAGCTCCACACCCATAGCATTCTTGGGTGCCATATCGACACTGACCTGAATGTACATGTCCACACTGGTTGTAGGGTTCCATTTCTTGCCTTGGAGCAGCTGATATTTCTTTACCCCGATCCGTCGCGGGGTTGAAACTTCTGAATCTCTTGTTTCCCTGAGCACTAGATCCTCCTTGGCCAAATTTTCTTTTAGCTTGGCCTATTTGCCGACTCTCAGCTGCAGTTTCTTCTAAGACCCGGACTATTTTCACTGCCCGCTGGTACATTTCTTGAAAGCTGGTAAAAACATGTCCAGCTATCATTTGCTTGATTGGTCCCTTGAGGCCTTGTTCAAAGTGATCCATTTTCATCTCTTTAGTGGCGACCTGGTTGGGCGCAATACAGCTGAGCTCATTAAACTTTGCAGCGTATTCCACTACACTCATTTGCCCTTGTTTTAGGCGAAAAAACTCTTGCTCCTTAGCCTTTTTCACGTCCCGAGGACAATATTGGGCATCCATCATAGTCTTCAACTGTTTCCAACTCAAAGCTGGTTCACCAGCTCGGGGTTTAACAGTGCCCCACCAGAACTCAGCTTCTTTTTCAAACAGGTGGGTCGCTAAACGTACTTTGAGGCCTTCGGGGCAGTCCATTACTTCGAATAAGTTCTCCATTCTTCTCAACCACTCCTCATATGTGAGGGGTTCGGTTCCTCCACCAAACCTCAGTGGTTTTAGCTTGTTGAATTGACAAATCATCTCTAGGGCGGTGGGCTCTACCATATGTTATCTTTGAGGAGGCATTGCTATACAACTGTTTATGCAAAGTCACTTAGTTTTATATATATATGAGGAGGCATTGCTCTACCATATGTTATCCACTAGCTCCCTCATTCTCAACATCGTGGCCAGCTAGCCACGGGGCTATTGAGCACCAAATGAATCTATCCAGCGTGCCCACATCGTGGCTACTGGATTGTATCGCCTTGCCTGAGGGTTTTCCGCAAACAGAAGCCTCATTTGGTGATGTTCGATTCGATTTCTCTCGGCTATTGTGTTCGGTAGTTTTTGGGTAGCGGCAGGAGCAATTAAAGCCGTATTGATCAGTTGAATAGCGGCATCGCTGCTTCCCAAGGGAGTATCGCCTAAGGAATCCACCTGACCTTCTGCTAATATGAGGAAATCCACTAATCCCCTAAAAATAAACGAAGTGTAAGCTCCCATGCGTACATCAAATAGACGGAGGATGGAGGTGACTTCACTCCATCTTCCCGTGCGAGGCATTGTTTGGATGAACTTGTAAGTCCAGTGGTTTTGAGTGACCCGTAAGGGTCTCCACTGATTGCTCCTAACCATCGCTTCCCAAAAGATGACCGCGTTCCACGCAGCCAGCCAGAATGGAAGGTACTCAAAATCATCGATGCTAAACACCACGCTACATCACCACACTGGATTAGGAACAAAACTACAAGCGCGCATATGTATGGGAGTCCTAAGCCATGTCCTAGTTTGTGCACACAAGTATGCAAAATAAGCACACAGTAAGCTCAAGTAAACACTTTAAGGCACATACTTTCACACACTGATATACCTAAGGTCACATCTATATGCATATGCAACCTATGGCTCTGATACCACCCAATGTAACACCCCCACTACCTATTAGGGATGTTACACCGCCAGGATCCCCTGAGGAAGACCCCTAAGGCTCTTCTTCTATTGACTTCCTTTAAGATTCTACCTAACTCTAATTGGGTTGGGGATTTCTGGAACGAAACTGCTAGAGTTTCGTTTGTAATTACAACATTTCCAGTGTTGTCATTACAACTTTAGGGTATCTGTGACATTTGAACCCAAAATTCAAAGCAACTAGAAGTTCCCAGTGAGTCACACACTCGCAATTGAGGCTTAGGCCTTTACAAACACTTAGTACAATAATTTACATAAGTTTACACAACCGGAGCCACTACATGCCCAATTCATGCACTTCCTTAACCAAAACGTTACTTCAGGTAGCGTCACACATCGCATCATAGGCACATCTGCAGGAGCAACTAGTAGTCCTAGAAGGCAAACAAGTTCTTCCATTCATTCACCACTTGGGGGAGGAAAAAGGGGAAAGGGAATGGAGTGAGCCACCACATGCTCAGTGAGTGTTCCTCCACTCCTTAAAACCTTTACAGACAATACTACTCGTATTAATCACATATCAATCACATATCAAGCATTTCTGTAATACCACGCATTATACTAAGCTATATGACACCCACATGGACTGTTCACATGTCAAATTTTCATTCATTCAGTTGTTTGAGCTAAAAATGTGCAATTCTTAAGGTACTTTTTCATCGGTTTTATGCTCTCTTTAATAATATTTTTAAGGTTTTTAACTAATTTTATTTTATTTTACAGATTTTTATTAAATGTGAAAAAGGGGCCAAAAATGGTGAAAAAAAATGAAAAAATGTTAAGAATTCAAAAACCGGTCCAAAATTCCACGAGAATCGGTCCAGGCAGAAAAGGAAAAAGAAAAAAAACCAAACCGGTCCAGATTAAACCGGACCGGCCGGTTCGACTTAAATTCGGTTCAGTATTAATCCCCCTCCCCTTCCTTTGTTCGCGTCTGTCTCTTCCTTTTCGTTCCCAGAACCCCAAACCCAGAAACCCCTCGACCCTCCTCCATTCATCTGCACCATCAACGCCATCTCGATTCTCTCTCTACCATCCTCTCGTCTCTCTCTTCCAACACATCACCCCCATAACCGAACTCACCCTACCACCCGTCAACCGCGCTCCAAACGCCAGTAAAGCACCTCGCTGACCCCTCATCCACCGTCCACGCATCATCACATCGAGGGCCCAGATTGATGCAGTTCGTGTATAAATGGAGTGGCGACAACCATTGAAGGGGGAGCAGATTATTAGGTTTAATTTCGTGTTTTAGGGTTAGAATTTGAGTTTTTCGCCATTAGGATTTCTGTTAGTAAGCCACAAATTGATGTATTCGGTATTGATTTTCGTGAATTTTTGGTGTAATTCGAACCTTTGAATTAAGTTTATGAGAAATTTTGTTCAATGTGTTGAAGACTTTTCGCATTCGTTATCTACTCTTCATTCCTTATTTCGTTCAGTTCATAACCGTGAGCTTGAATGTTTGTTAATGGCGACTCAGCCATTGTTGCTAGTTGAGGCTGAGCTGCAAAGTGTTGAGGCCTAGACTAGCATTAGCATAATCCCCTTCCCCTTCCTCTATACCTCTGCCTCGGTTCTGCTGGTGAAACGCCCTTGTTTCGATTCTGCCCTCTTCCTGGTGTTCTGATGGCTGCAAGTGAGGAGCCACGTCTTGATGTTAATCGATCTTCTGGGTAATCTCTTTCCCGCTGCTACTTGCTGCTGCTTAATCCCATTTTCCCTTTCCCCTGTTTTCTTGCTGCTGTTCTGCTCTTCCCTGCTGATGTTCTGTTCTTCTGCTTCGGTTTAGTTTCCCCCTCCCCTGTTTTTGCTGCTGCTATTTTGTTTTCTCTGCTTAGGTTATGTTTGGCCTGAAAATGAATGTTGGATGATTGAGTAGTAAGGATGCTGGTTTAGGTTCTGTTTTGGTTATGTTGGTTCAGGTTGCTTGCTAATTTGCTTCATTTTGGTCCTTTTAGTTTATGCCTTGGTTTTGATTGCTGGTTTGCAAGATTGGGTTCTGTTCAGTGTGTTAGTTGAAATCATGTGGTTAGTAGCTAAATCTTGCTTAGTTCAATTTTAGTTTGGTTTAACATGGATAATCAATACAAGGTTTAGTTTAGATTTAGATTGTTTAGGTTATTAGATTGCTTTAAGTAATTCCATTTAGTTTAGTTAATCAGTTAGTGACCAAAAATCTCACGTCTTCCCTGAGGACCGACCCGCTAAGTATTACAATGATATCGTATGCTTGAGGTTTAAATTCAGTTCAGTTCACATTCCCTAAAAAACCCTCAACATCAGTCATTCAAGAGTTATGATCTCATTCATAGGTGTTTGACCCGTTAAGCTATTCACATGTTAAACATACATTCATAGAACCTTTAATGCTTTGGAAACCTTCTCGTCCGATGCATGCAGGTTTTAAACAAATGGACTTAGGGTAGGAAAAAGGAAATTCCACATTCAAACATACTTGAGGATCGTATCATTACTCATTCATTGAAAGCTTTCTTTCTTTCATTGAAAACGTTTTCTTAGCCTTCAAAGGAAGTTTCATTTCATATTAGTCGTGTAACGACCCTTATAAGCTTTTCATACATCAATCCATATAGCCTTTTTGGGCTCACATAAAAAGAACTTCCTTTCCTTTTTAATCGTTTAAAATGGCAATGGCCAATTGCTTTTCTTAACTTCGTACGAAAATACTTCTGCCATAAGATCATTATAGGTGCTGATTGGGTGAGATCTATTCTCAACCCCATAGTGAGACCTAACGTTCACACTTAAGCTCGTACTCCCGGGATGACTATATATAACATATCAGACCATTACATCAACCCTCATCAGGGCCTCTAGCGTTTCCGGACCTTCCCCTTGGTTAACATCGTTCTTTTCATATTGTCCGAAGCGCATTGTCTTAGCCACTTTAAAGCATATGTGCCATAACGGCTAATAATTTTGTTGTTTCTTCTGATAAAAACGTTTATCATGTAACTCACACCATTTCTAAAACGTTTTAGGGATTCCTCCCAAACATTGCTTGAATAGATAAAGTAGGCCAATGCTCGCTACTGGACATGGCTATTATTCATTTAAAACACGTGAAAAGTCCTTTGTCCAAACGTCACCTCTACACACACATGTTATATCTTAAACATACAAGGGAAAGGGGATACACATATCACATTTAAACACTTCGTAATAATTTTAACGCAGTGAGCCACACATGGCCTCGCAATGCATACGATTGCGGTAAAATTACAACCTAGTCTCCCTCCTCACTTGCACCGTACCACAAGACCTCGAACGCTCATAGTTCTTTCCTCAAACCATCCAACTACCAGCTCGATTCATCAATTTATTAATCACAACATATTATCATATTAGCTTATATAAAAGGGAGTGAGGTTTAGGCTCTTACCTGAGCAAACAACACCATTCAGCGGTGCATTACAACTAGCGTACATATAGCCACATTTATTCATAATCGACAACACTTTATTCAGTAAATCAAACATAATTTGACTCTAAACATATACGATGCATTTCGAAGTAAATTTCCTAAGCATGAATGTACTAAAAAGGCTTCGAATGAAGGCTAACATATTTTAATAGCGTCGAATTTAATTCATTTATTTGCATTAGCTAGTTTAACTCGAATCGAAGCTAAACACGTTTATATAACTTCGAAATTAATTCTTTTAGCATGTATTAGCTAATGTACTCGGTTCGATGCTAAGCACACTTCATTAACTTCGAAATTAGTTTATTTGCATGCATTGGTTAATTAACTCAAATGGAAGCTAAACACGTTAAAAGGGTTTCGATTTTAATTCTTTTCCATATATGAGCTAGTTAACTTGAATTGAAGCTAAGCACGTTAATATAACTTCGATTTTAATTTCTTTTTACGCATTAACTCATTAACTTGAATCGAGGCTAAACATGTTAAACTAACTTCGTTTTTAATTCTTTTTCATGCATCAACTAATTAACTTGAATCGAGGCTAAATACGTTAAACTAACTTGCATGTAATAGCTAATTTAGGTCATTCAACAAGCATCATACACGAATTGAAGCAAGCCTAGGCTAACATGCATCTTTAAATTGCTGAAAACGTTTTCGAAAATATTAATAGCTTAGGAGGAGAGAAACACTTACTAGAAATTGATTAATTACCTACTTAATTGGCAGCAATTCACGCCCTAATCCCCCTTAACTTGAACCTGGCTCGGCTACTTCCAAAAGCCGAAACCCTAGCTTCGACTGAGCGGTGATTGAGGCTGATTTTGGCCGGAATTTGACTCCCAATTTATAGAGGAGGTTGTGAGGGTTATGGGTTGTTGGATTCCAGCATGTGGATGGTGGTTTACGGGCGGCTAGACGCATGGTTTTTGGGCTGGGAGAAGTGGATGACGATGTGTGGTGGTTTCGGCGGTGGTGGACGCGTGCTGGCGGGACCGATGGTCCCTTTCTCTCGCTGGCGACAGGTGGTGACGCTAGACGTCGGCCAGCAGTTGCTAGTGAGAGAGAGAGAGAGCAGCGAGTGTTAGAGAGAGAGAGAGGTGGGTCGTGAATTTCGGGTGCGTGAGGCCGGAAAGTCTCCCCCCCTTTTTATCTAATTTTGCTTTTTACTTCTTTTTTTTGACTCAATTGACACGATTCAGCTAAGTTCTGGTCCCATACTTGTTAACGGTTAGTCTAAACTCGAGTTGAAACGACCTATAACTAACATTTCAATTTAAACTTTGGAAATTGACTAAGTAAAATGAACAACGATTTTAAAAACTCGGTTTAGCATCGATTCGATAATTTTACGAATTAGTAAAGTCAATAATAACTTTAATCGAATAATCGTTCTTTTTAATGAAATTAATCGTTAAAAACTCACACAGTCGACCTAATATTTTTGCCAAACAATAATTCAAATGCAACTTGTAAATTTGGCAATGGAAATAGTTAGTCAGCAATAGAATGAAAGCGTGGCCCTTGCACACTAGGTCCGACCTTCTCCAATATCTCAAAGGGGCCATCCGATCTTGGACTTCTGTTTGCTTGGGAACCTTTCCTTCCTCATGTGGATCCATACCAAGTCCCCCGGCTGGAAATGGACCTCCGTTTTGTGCTTGTTGGCTTGTTGCATGGCTTGGGTATTGAACCTTTAAAATCTGTCCTAAATTTGAGCATGAAGGTCCTTAATTTCCTTAGCTCGCTTCTCAGCCTCCCAACTAAATTTGGTAGGGTTGGGGATAGATGTGAGGTCTAAAGGGTCTTCGTATTGTACCCATAGACCACTTGAAATGAGGAAAGGTGTGTGGCCTTACTTGGGGCCCTATTGAAGGCAAACTCCGCATGGGGAAGGAGTTCATCCCACGCATTCACATTCTTCTTCACAATTACCCTAAGCAAGGTGCCCAAACTCTGGTTGGTCAACTCAGTCTGACCATCGGTTTGGGGATGACAACTGGAGCTAAACTTTATGTGAGTCCGTATGTTCCTCCACGAAGTGAGCCAAAAGTGACTAAGGAACCTCGTGTCCCTGTCCGAAACCATACTATATGGGATGCCATGAAGTGTCACATTCTCGTTGAAGTAGAGATTGGCAAGGTGGGAAGCATCATGGGTGGTGTGACAAGGCACAAAGTGAGCCATCTTGGAGAATCGATCCACCACCACCATGGTTGAATCCTTGCTTCTTTGGGTCCTAGGCAAGCCCGTAATGAAATCGAAGCTAATGTCTTCCCATGGGGCCATGGGCACGGGTAAGGGGGAGTAAAGGTCGTGGGAAGGACACGACTCTTGGCCATTTGCCAAATTGAACAACTCTTGATAAAGTGTTCCAGATCCTTGGTGATCTTTGGCCAATAGTAATGCTCCTGGAACTTGCAAGCTGCACAAGTGGGATACCAAAAACAAGGTGGGAAGTCGGCCTCGCCTATTAACCGGGCAAAAGAATTTCTCCCCTACTTTGACTGGATAAAACCAGCACAAGCTAGTGCCCTAGCTCAACTTTAGGGCCATGATTTGATAAATATCTAGATGCCCTTTGATGCTCTAAAGCTTGACAAAAGTTGGAGCAAAGTAAGTAAACCAAATAAACCCTTTATTCGGACTGTGCTGGATTCCGCCTTGCAGTGCACTGTTTCAGTTTTTGGCATGGATGGCTAACCAAACGGCGTCCAAATGCTTTACAAAAGGTTTTTTTGGAAAGCTAAGACTTTAAGCTTTAAGGGGGTGATGCATTTAGGAAATTTCCCCTTCCAGATTTTGCTCCAACAGGGATACAAAACCGGGCCAATTCTCGGAAGAATTGGCTTGCTCATTATCCTCTTTGCTTAGGTGGTTTCTGACCATGGCATGGACTTCCCTGACCTCCCTGGACTCCATAACTTTGGTTGGACCAAGGGGAGGGTCTCCAAAGGTTTTCTTGGATGGTTCCCAACATCCTACCCGGGTTGGTTGGAGTTTGACTTGAAACTCAGAATTTCTTCATTCTCCTGAAAGTATGGACTGAGCTCAGCCACATTGAAGGTGGCGAAGACTCCATAAACGCAAGGTAAGTCCACTTTTCTCGCATTAGGTCAAACCTTCTCCAATATTTCAAAGGGGTCATCCGATCTTAGCATGATCTTGGACTTGCGTTTGCTTGGGAACCTTTTGTTCCTCATGTGGATGCATGCCAAGTCCCCCAGATGGAAATGGACCTCCTTCTTGTGTTTGTTGGCTTGTTGCATGGCTCGGGTATTGAACCTTTCAATTCTGTCCCGAACATGAGCATGAACGTCCTTTATTTCCTTAGCTCGCTTTCGGCCTCCCAACCAAACTTTGTAGGGGTGGGGATAGATGTGAGGTCCAAAGGGCATTCTGATTTTACTTGTAGGCCACTTGAAACGGGGAAATGTTTGTGGCCTTACTTGCGGCCCTATTGAAGGCAAACTCCGTATGGGGTAGGAGTTCATCCCAAGCCTTCACATTCTTCTTTACAAGCACCCTAAGCAAGGTAGCCAAAGTTTGGTTGGTCGCCTTGGTTTGACCATCGGTTTGGCGATAACAAGTGGTGCTAAACTTAAGGTGAGTCCCCATCTTCCTCCATGGAGTGAGCCAAAAGTGAGGAAGGAACTTGGTGTCCCTATCCGAAACCATGCTCCGTGGGATGCCATGAAGCCTCACAATCTCGTTGAAGTAGAGATTGGCGAGGATGGAAGCATTATGGGTGGTGTGACAAGGCATAATGTGAGCCATCTTGGAGAATCGATTCACCACCACCATGACGGAATCCTTGCCTCTTTGGGTCCTAGGAAAGCCTATAATGAAATCCAAGCTAATGTCTTCCCATTGGGCCATGGGCACGAGCAAGGGGAAGTAAAGGCCGTGGGGAAGGACACGGCTCTTGGCCATTTGACAAATTGAACACCTCTTGATAAGGTGTTCTACACCCTTGGTGATCTTTGGCCAATAGTAATGCTCCTTGAACTTGCAAGTTGCACAAGTGGGACACCAAAAACAAGGTGGGCAGCCGGCCGACCCTATTAATCGAGCGAAAGAATTTCTCCAGCACTTTGCCTGGGAAAAACCCGCACAAGCTAGTCCTTTCGCTCAACTTTAGGGCCATGATTTGATAAATATCAACATGCATTTTCCTGCCCTAAAGTTTGACAAAAGTTGGAGCAAAGTAAGTCAACCAAACAGACCCTTTATTCGGACAGTGGTAGATTTCGCCCTCAGTGCACCGTTTCGGTTTTTGGCTTGGATGGCTAACCAAATGGGCTCCAAGTGCTTTACAAAAGGTTTTTTTCGAAAACTAAGACTCTAAGCTTTATGGGGGTGGTGTGTGTTGGAAATTTCCCCTTCAAGATTTTCCTCCAACAGGGATAAAAAATGGGGCTAATTCCCAGAAGAACTGGCTTGCTCATCATCCTCTTTCCTCAGGTGGTTTCTAACCATGTCATGGACTTCCTTGACCTTCTTTGACTCCATAACCTTGGCTGGACCAAGGGGAGGGTTTCCAAAGGTTTTCTTGGATGGTCCCCATCATCCTCCCCGGGTTGGTTGGAGTTTGACCTCAAACTCAGAATTTGTTCATTGTCCTTAAAGTATGGACTGAGGTCAACCACATTGAAGGTGGCGTAGACCCCATAGTCGCCAGGTAAGTCCACTTTGTAGGCATTAGGTCCGACCTTCTCTAATATCTCAAAGGGGACATCCAATCCTGGCATGATCTTGGACTTGCGTTTGCTTGGGAACCTTTCGTTCCTCATGTGGATCCATACCAAGTCCCCCAGCTGGAAATGGACTTCCTTCTTTGGTTTGTTGGCTTGTTGCATGGCTTGGGTATTGAACCTTCAAATTTTGTCCCGAACTTGAGCGTGAACATCCTTAATTTCCTTAACTCGCTTCTCGGCCTCCTAACTAAATTTGGTAGGGGTGGGGATAGAAGTGAGGTCCAAAGGGTCTGGGGATTACCCATAGACCACTTGAAACGGGGAAAGGTGTGTGGCCTTACTTGGGCCCCTATTGAAGGAAAACACCTCATGGAGAAGGAGTTCATCCCAAGTGTTTACCTTCTTCTACATAATTATCCTAAGCAAGGTGCCCAAAGTTCGGTTCGTCAACTCAGTTTGACCATCGGTTTGGGGATGAAAAGTGGAGCTAAACTTTATGTGAGTCCACATCTTCCGTCATAGAGTGAGCCAAAAGTGACTAAGGAACTTGGTGTCCCTGTCCGAAACCATACTCCATAGGATGCCATGAAGTCTCACAATCTCGTTGAAGTAGAGATTGGCGAGGTGGGAGGCATCATGGGTGGTGTGACAAGGCACAAAGTGAGCCATCTTGGAGAATCGATCCACCACCACCATGATGGAATCCTTGCTTCTTTGGGTCCTAGGCAAGCATGTAATGAAATGCAAGCTAATGTCTTCCCATGGGCCATGAGCACGGGCACGGGGGAATAAGGGTCGGGGAAGGGCACGGCTCTTGGCCATTTGACAAATTGAACAGCTCTTGATAAAGTGTTCTACATCCTTGGCCAATAGTAATGCTCATCGAACTTGCAAGTTGCACAAGTGGGACACCGAAAACAAGGTGGGCAGCCGACCTTGCCTATTAACCGGGCAAAAGAATTTCTTCCCTACCTTGACTTGATAAAACTAGCACAAGCTGGTCCTTTACCTAAACTTTAGGGCAATGATTTGATAAATATCTAGTTGCCTTTTCATGCTCTAATGTTTGACAAAAGTTAGAGCAAGGTCAGTCAACCAAACAGACCCTTTATTTGGACTGTGCTGGATTCCGCCCTACAGTGCATTGTCTTGGTTTTTTGCTTGGATGGCTAACCAAATGGGCTCCAAATGCCTTGCAAAAGGTTTTTTTAGAAAGCTAAGACTTTAAGCTTTAAGGGATGGTGCGTGTAGGAAATTCCCTTTCCAGATTTTGCTCCAACAGGGATACAAAATCAGGCTAATTCCCAAAAGAAGTGGCTTGCTCATTATCCTCTTTTCTCAGGTGGTTTCTGACAATGGTATGGACTTTGTTGACCTTGTTGGACTCCATAACTTTGGTTGGACTAAGGGGAGGGTTTCCAAAGGTTTGCTTTGATGGTCTCCATCATCCTCCCCGGGTTGGTTGGAGTTTGACCTCAAACTCAGAATTTCTTCATTCTCCTCAAAGTACGGACTAAGGTCAGCCACATTGAAGGTGGCAGAGACTCCATAGTCTCCAGGTAAGTCCACTTTGTAGGCATTAGGTCCAACCTTCTCCAATATCTCAAAGGGGGCATCTAATCTTAGAATATCTTCCCTACCTTGACTTGATAAAACCAGCACAAGCTGGTCCTTTACCTAAAATTTAGGGCAATGATTTGATAAATATCTAGTTGCCTTTTCATGCTCTAAAGTTTGACAAAAGTTAGAGCAAGGTCAGCCAACCAAACAAACCCTTTATTTGGACTGTGCTGGATTCCGCCCTATAGTGCATTCTTTTGGTTTTTTGCTTGGATGGCTAACCAAATGGCCTCCAAATGCCTTGCAAAAGGTTTTTTCAGAAAGCCAAGACTTTAAGCTTTAAGGGATGGTGCGTGTAGGAAATTCCCATTCCAGATTTTGCTCCAACAGGGATACAAAATCAGGCCAATTCCCGAAAGAACTGGCTTGCTCATTATCCTCTTTTCTCAAGTGGTTTCTGACCATGGTATGGACTTCCTTGACCTTCTTGGACTCCCTAACTTTGGTTGGACTAAGGGGAAGGTTTCCATAGGTTTGCTTTGATGGTCCCCATCATCCTCCCTGGGTTGGTTGGAGTTTGACGTCAAACTCAAAATTTCTTTATTCTCCTCAAAGTACGGACTAAGGTCAGCCACATTGAAGGTGGCAGAGACTGCATAGTCTCCAGGTAAGTCCACTTTGTGGGCATTAGGTCCATCCTTCTCCAATATCTCAAAGGGGCCATCTGATCTTAGAATGATATTGGACTTGCGTTTGCTTGGGAACCTTTCCTTCCTCATGTAGATCCATACGAAGTCCCCCGGCTAGAAATGGACATCCTTCTTGTGTTCGTTGGCTTGTTGCATGGCTTGGGTATTGAACCTTTCAATTCTGTCCCAAACTTGAGCATGAAGGTCCTTAATTTCCTTAGCTCGCTTCTCGGCCTCCCAACAAAATTTAGTAGGGGTGGGGACAGATGTGAGATCCAAAGAGTCTTCGAATTGCACCCATAGACCACTTAAAAGGGCGAAAGGTGTGTGGCCTTACTTGGGGCCCTATTGCAGGCAAACTTCGCATGGGGAAGGAGTTCATCCCAAGCGTTCACATTCTTCTTCACAACCACCCTAAGCAAGGTGCCCAATGTCCGGTCGGTCAACTCGGTTTGACCATCAGTTTGGGGATGACAAGTGGAGCTAAACTTTATGTGAGTCCGCATCTTCCTCCATAGAGTGAGCCAAAAGTGACTAAGGAACTTGGTGTCCCTATCCGAAACCATACTCCGTAGGATGCCATGAAGTCTCTCAATCTCATTGAAGTAGAGATTGGCGAGGTGGGAAGCATCACGGGCGGTGTGACAAGGCACAAAATGAGCCATCTTGGAGAATTGATCCACCACCACCATGGTGGAATGTTTGCTTCTTTGGGTCCTAGGCAAGCTCGTAATGAAATCCAAGCTAACGTCTTCCCATGGGGCCATGGGCACGGGCAAGGGGGAGTAAAGGCTGTGGGAAGGACATGACTCTTGGCCATTTGACAAATTGAATAGCTCTTGATAAAGTGTTCTACATCCCTGGTCATCATCGGGCAATAGTAACGCCCCTTGAACTTACAAGTTGCATAAGGGGGACACCAAAAACAAGGTGGGCAGCTGGCCTCGCCTATTAACCGGGCAAAAGAATTTCTCCCCAACTTTTACTGGATAAAACCAGCACAAGCTGGTCCCCTAGCTCACCTTTGGTGCAATAATTTGATAAATACCTAGATTCCCTTTCATGCCCTAAATTTTGACTAAATTTGGAGTAAAGTAAGTCAACCAAACAGACCTTCATTCGGACTGTGCTGGATTCCGCCCTACAGTGCACTGTTTCGATTTTTGGCTTGGATGGCTAACCAAATGAGCTCTAAATGTTTTGCAAATGGTCTGGTTGGAAAGCTAAGACTTTAAGCTTTAAGGGGGTAGTGCGTGCAGGAAATTTCCCCTTCTAGATTTTGCTGTAACAAGGATACAAAACCGGGCTCATTCCTGGATGAATTGGCTTGCTCATTATCCTCTTTGCTCAGGTGGTTCGTGACCATGGCATGGACTTCCCTGACCTTCTTAGACTCCATAAATTTGGCTGGACCAAGGGGAGGGTTTCTAAAGGTTTGCTTGGATGGTCCCCATCATCCTCCCCGAGTTAGTTGGAGTTTGACCTCAAACTCATAATTTTTTCATTCTGCTTAAAGTATGGACTGAGGTTATCCATATTGAAGGTGGCAGAGACTCCGTAGTCACCTGGTGAGTGCACTTAAGAGGCATTAGATTCGACCTTCTCCAATATCTCAAAAGGCCATCCGATCTTGGCATGATCTTGGACTTGCCTTTACTTGGGAACCTTTCCTTCCTCATGTGGATCCATACTAAGTCCCCCGGTTGGAAATAGACCTTGTTCTTGGATTTGTTGGCTTGTTGCATGGTTTGCGTATTGAACCTTTCAATTCTCTCCTGAACCTGAGCATAAAGGTCCTTCATTTCCATAGATCACTTCTCGGAGTCCCAACTAAATTTTGGTACGGGTGGGGATAGGTGTGAGGTCCAAAGGGGTCTTCAGATTGTACCCATAGACCACTTGAAATAGGGAAAGGTGTGTGGCATTACTTGGGGCCCTATCGAAGGCAAACTCCGCATGGCGTAGGAGTTCATCCCAAGCCTTCACATTCTTCTTCACAAGCACCCTAAGCAAGGTGCCCAAAGTCTAGTAGCTCACCTCAGTTTGACCAATGGTTTGGGGATGAAAAGTGGTGCTAAACTTGACGTGAGTCCCCGTCTTCCTCCATAGAGTGAGCCAAAAGTGACTAAGGAACTTGGTGTCCCCATCCGAAGCCATACTTTGTGGGATGCCATGAAGTCTCACAATCTCGTTGAAGTAGAGATTGGCAAGGTGGGAAGCATCATAGGTGGTGTGACAGGGCACAAAGTAAGCCATCTTGGAGAATCGATCCACCACCATCATGATGGAATCCTTGCTTCTTTGGGTCCTAGGTAAGCCCGTAATGAAATCCAATCTAATGTCTACCTATGGGGCCATGGGAACGGGCATGGGAAAGTAAAGGTCGTGGGGAAGGACACGGCTCTTGGCCATTTGACAAATTGAATAGTTCTTGATAAAGTGTTGTACATCCTTGGTCATCTTTGGCCAATAGCAATGCTCCTTGAACTTGCAAGTCGCATAAGTGGGACACCAAAAACAAGGTGGGCAGTCGGCCTCACCTATTAACTGCGCAAAAGAATTTCTCCCCTCCTTTGGCTGGATCAATCCAGCACAAGTTGGTCCCTTAGCTCAACTTTGGGGCCACGATTCGATAAATATCTAGATTCCATTTTATGCCCTAGAGTTTGATAGAAGTTGGAGCAAAGTAAGTCAACCAAACAGACCCTTTATTCGGACTTTACCGAATTCCGCCCGACTGTCCACTGTTTCAGTTTTTGGCTTGGATGGCTGACCAAATGTGCTTCAAATGCTTTCCAAAAGGTCATGTTGGAATGCTAAGACTTTAAGCTTTAAGGGGGTGGTGAGTACAGAAAATTTCCCCTTCCAGATTTTGCTCCAACAGGGATACAAAACCGGGTCAATTCCTAAATGAACTGGCCTTCTTATTATCCTCTTTACTCAGGTGGTTTCTGACCATGGCATGGACTTCCCCGACCTTCTTGGACTCCATAACTTTCACTCAACCAAGGGGAGGGTTTCTAAAGGCCTGCTTGGATGGCCCCCATCATCCTCAACGAGTTGGTTAGAGTTTGACCTCAAACTTACAATTTCTTCGTTCTCCTTAAAGTATGAACTAAGGTCAGTAACATTGAAGGTGGCAGAGACTCCAAAGTTGCCAGGTAAGTTCACTTTGTAGGCATTAGGTCCGACCTTCTCTAATATCTCAAAGGGGCCATCCTATGTTGGCATGATCTTGGACTTGTGTTTGCTTAGGAAGCTTTCCTTCCTCATGTGGATCCATAACAAGTCCCCCGGCTGGAAGTGAACCTCCTTCGTGTGTTTGTTGGATTGTTGCATGGCTTGGGTATTGAACCTTTCAATTCTGTCCCGAACTTGAGCATAAAGGTCCTTGATTTCCTTAGCTTGCTTCTCGGCCTCCCAAGTAAATTTGGTAGGGGTGGGGATAGGTTTGAGGTCCAAAGGGGTCTCCGGATTGTACCCACAGACCACTTGAAATGGGGAAGGGTGTGTGGCCTTACTTAGGGACCTATTGAAGGCAAACTTCGCATTGGGTAGGAGTTCATCCCAAGCCTTCACATTCTTCTTCACAGGTGCCCTAAGTAAGGTGCCCAAAGTCCGGTTGGTCACCTCGGTTTGGCCATCGATTTGACCATCGGTTTGGGGATGACAAGTGGTGCTAAACTTGAGGTGAGTCCCCATCTTCCTCTAAGGAGTGAGCCAAAATTGACTAAGGAACTTGGTGTCCCTATCCGAAACCATACTCCGTGGGATGCCATGAACTCTCACAATCTTGTTGAAGTAGATATAGCGAGGTGGGAAGCATTGTGGGTGGTGTGACAAGGCACAAAGTGAGCAGTCTTGAAGAATCGATCCACCACCACCGTGATGGAATCCTTGCTTCTTTGGGCCCTAGGCAAGCCCGTAATGAAATCCAAGCTAATATCTTCCCATGGGGCCATGGGCACAGGCAAGGGGGAGTAAAGGCCGTGTCTAAGGACACGACCCTTGGCCACTTGACAAATTGAGCACCTCTTGATAAAGTGTTCTACATGCTTGGTCATCTTTGGCCAATAGAAATACTCCTTGAACTTGGAAGTTGCACAAGTGGGACACCAAAAACAAGGTGGGCAATCGGCCTCGCCTATTAACCGGGTAAAAGAATTTCTCCCCCACTTTGGCTAGATAAAACCAGCGCAAGCTGGTCCTTTAGCTCAACGTTAGGGTATGATCTGATAAATATCTAAATGCCTTTTCATGCCCTAAACTTTGGCAAAAGTTGGAGCAAAGTAAGTCAACTAGACAGACCCTTTATTCAGATTGTGCTGGATTCCGCCCTGTAGTGCACTGTTTCGATTTTTGGCTTGGACGGCTAACCAAATGGGCTCCAAATGCTTTGCAAAAGGTCTTTTTGGAAAGCTAAGACTTTATGCTTTAAGGGGGTGGTGCATGTAGGAAATTTAACCTTCCAGATTTTGCTCCAACAGGGATACAATACCGGGCCAATTCCCGGAAGAACTGGCTTGCTCATTATCCTCTTTCCTCCGGTGGTTTCTAACCATGGCATGGACTTCCCTGACCTTGTTGGACTCCATAACTTTGGCCGGACCAAGGGGAGGGTTTCTAAAGGTTTTCTTGGATGGTCCCCATCATCCTCCCCGGGTTGGTTGGAGTTTGACCTCAAACTCATAATTTCTTCATTCTCATTAAAGTATGGACTGAGGTCAGCCACATTGAAGGTGGCGGAGACCCCGTAGTCGCTAGGTAAGTCCAGTTTGTAGGCATTTGGTCCCACCTTCTCCAATATCTCAAAGGGGCCATCCGATCTTGGCATGATCTTGGACCTGCCTTTGCTTGGGAACCTTTCTTTCGTCATGTGGATCCACGCCATGTCCCCCGGCTGGAAATGGGCCTTCTTCTTGTTTTTGTTGGCTTGTTGCATGGCTTGGATATTGAACCTTTGAATTCTCTCCTGAACTTGAGCATGAAGGTCCTTGATTTCCTTAGCTCGTTTCTCGGCCTCCCAACTAAATTTGGTAGGGGTGGGGATTGGTGTGAGGTCCAAAGGGGTCTTCGGATTGTACCCACAGACCACTTGAAACGTGGAAAGGTGTGCGGCCTTACTTGGGGCCTTATTGAAGGCAAACTCCGCATGGGGTAGGAGTTCATCCCAAGCCTTCACATTCTTCTTCACAAACACCCTAAGCAAGGTGCCCAAAGTTCGGTTGGTCACCTCGGTTTGACCATCGGTCCGGGGATGACAAATGGTGCTAAACTTAAGGTGAGTCCCCATCTTCCTGCAAAGAGTGAGCCAAAAGTGACCAAGGACCTTGGTGTCCCTATCTGAAACCATACTTTGTGGGATGCCATGAAGTCCCACAATCTCGTTGAAGTAGAGATTGGCAAGGTGGGAAGCATCATGGGTGGTGTGACAAAGCACAAAGTAAGCCATCTTGGAGAATCGATCCACCACCACCATGATTGAATCCTTGCTTCTTTGGGTCCTAGGCAAGCTCATAATGAAATCCAAGCTAATGTCTTCCCGTGGGGCCATGGGCACGGGCAAGGGGGAGTAAAGGCCGTGGGGAAGGACATGGATCTTGGCCATTTGACAAATTGAACACCTCTTGATAAAGTGTTCTACATCCTTGTTCATCTTTAGCCAATAGCAATGCTCCTTGAAATTGCAAGTTGCACAAGTGGGACACCAAAAACAAGGTGGGCAGCTGGCCTCGCCTATTAACCGGGCAAAAGAACTTCTCCCCTACTTTGACTAGATAAAACCAGCACAAGTTGGTCCCTTAGCTCAACATTGGGGCCATGATTTCATAAATATATAGATGCCTTTTCATGCCCTAAAGTTTGACAAAATTTGGTGCAAATTAAGTCAACCAAACAGACCCTTTATTCGGACTGTGCTGGATTCCGCCTTGCGGTGCACTGTTTCGATTTTTGGCTTGGATGGATGACCAAATGGGCTCCAATTATTTTGCGAAAGGTCTTCTTGGAAAGCTAAGAATTTAGGCTTTAAGAAGGTGGTGTGTGCAAGAAAGTTCCGCATCCAGATTTTCCTCCAATAGGGATACAAACTCGGGCCAATTCCCGGATGAACTGGCTTGCTCATTATCCTTTTTCTTCAGGTGGTTTCTGACCATGGCATGGACTTCCCTGACCTTCTTGGACTCCATAACTTTCGCTAGACCAACGGGAGGGTTTCCGAAGGTTTGCTTGGATGGTCCCCATCATCCTCCCTAGGTTGGTTAGCGCTTGACCTCAAACTCATAATTTCTTCATTCTCCTTAAAGTATGCACTGAGGTCAGGCACATTGAAGGTGGTGGAGACTCCATAGTCTCCAGGTATGTCCACTTTTTAGGCATTAGGTCTGACCTTCACCAATATCTTAAAGGGGCTATCCAATCTTGGCATGATTTTGGACTTGTCTTTGGTTGGGAACCTTTCCTTCCTCATGTGGATCCAGACCAAGTCCCTGTAAAGCTTATCGAGAGCTACAAATTTAACGACTACTTCAGTTATTAACTACTTTTTATAGCGTAGGGAAGTAGGGATCGATCAACGAGGAAAGATTGTTTTAAAAAGGCTAACTTAATCCTAATGATTTTACTCATCCAACTTATTAAATCTAATCTTAATAATTCTAAAATAATTAAAATCTAATGAATAAAAATCTGAAAAACACCCAATGATGCTCCTAAATATCTTGGATTATATTATGAAAGGAAAATAGTAAAAAGCTTTCCTAAATAATCCAGAAAAATAAAATCAGAATAGTAACTGCAGTTCTAATTAAAAATCAAAACAGCAAATAATAATCATAAAGTAAATATTAAAAATTGCAAATAGTAACCTAAAATGTTATTCTTCGGGTATATAATCCTATAGATCCTCAATTGCATCCAAATAATTTCAGAAAAATCAAATCATAAAATTACCACAGAATATCAATGCAGAATATTAGATCTGAAATTAGAAATAAAATGATCTGCATAAATATAAATACGAAAATAATAAAGAAAATTGCCCTAATTCTAGGACACAATTTTCTCGAATTCACAATACCTAATAATCGTGAATTAAAAATTAAAATCGAAATTTTCAGAATTAATAACCTAAAAACCTTCACATATCAATTTCACAAAATAATTCTGAGAAATTATCAAATAACTTCCAAAAATTACGAAATTAAATATGAGCTGACTAGGCCACTCTATAAACTCTAGGAACTGATAAAAATTGAAAAAAAAACAAAAATAACTATTTTTAGTCTAATTTCTAACAAACCGGTAATTAAATACTAAAACTGAATATAAATCAATGTAAAATTATAACCACTCTAAAAATCAAAATCTAAACTATCTAAAATTACCTAGACACTCCTAAAAGACTATACTTTTGGGCGGGTGTCTATTGAAATTATATTGAAGCTAATAAAAATAGAACAAAAATTAAAAACTAATCAATTTAACTCTACGCAACAAATAATGATCAAAAGTTATCAAATTTATGAAGGATACTTAGTATAATCTCAATCCACCATGCAAATTAATATTTATCATTAACACACAAGTTAATTTCATTCATGAGTTAAACTGTAAAAGACATCCACCAGCGGTTCTTCCCCGTTTTTCCTTAGATTATAGTTTAATTAGGTCCAGCCCTAATATAAACCCTACTAGTTTTGATAACCCTTGCACCAGGGCAAGAATTTAATCAAACTAGAGCATTACGTATTAGAAAAACATCATTTAACACTTCGTAACCAATTTACCAGCAAATCGATTTAACAAAGATCTAAAGCGATTACCTAATTAAAAAAGATGGGTCTGAGTCAGCCATGATTAATTAGGGTGATATCTAAGCATAAAAGGCTATAACTTTCACGTATTATAGTCTTCTAAACTATCAATTGAAATCGTATTAAACTAACTAGCTTGCATTCTAATTAATTTAACACCAATATCAAAAACGATAAACGCTAATCGCTATAGAATCATGAATATAAATCAACTAGACAATAAAGTATAAGACTTGTTTGAAAATAATTAATTTAGCATGGTTTCAAATAGATTATACTAAGCACAAAAAAAAATTACTCGCTAATATTAAAAATAAAATCACAAAATTCACTCAAATAAATCATATTTAGTAATGAACTAAACACAAAAAAAAGAAAAAGAAATATACAAATAGAAAAAAAAAGAGTTGGATTGTCGTGGCTTTTCTTGTGAAGCAAGATGATGATCGTGTGATTATGAAGATGGAGAGCATGTGAAGGCTAATGGTGATTGCGTTGAGGAGGAAGAAGAAGCCTATGGAGAGGTGAGGTGTGCCATGGAGTGGGTTTGTTTATGAGAGGATGTGGATGAGGGTGTGGCGTTGAGCGTGGAGATGAGCGTGATGCAAGAATGGTGGGATTAGGGGTTGAGGAGGAAAGCAGCTGTGAGGTTTAGATTGAGGATGATCGTGATGAGATTGGAGGTGGAGGTGAGATTGAAGGGGGGTAGGCGTGCGGTGATTGTTTGAGAAGCAAGTAGCCGTGAGATGATGCATCCCCCTCGGTTTATGGTGCGGGTTCGGATGAATATATAATGATGATGGTGAGGCTAGGGTTAGTGACTTAGGGTTTCCTTCTTCATTTCTTCCTGAGATTTCTAACTTTTCACCAACTCTTAAAACCCTAGCCCAATTAAATAATTATGGAAATAATATTCTCTATAATTATTAGTTTTGGACTGTCTTTATATCCAAACATGTAAAACCCGAGCTTCAACGTCCTCTCTTATCCTCTTTATTAAATTAATACTAACCTTGAAAAATATATAAAATAAAACAAATTAGACGAAATAATATATATAATACAATCGAAATAATTATAAAAATAATGCATGATTTTTGGCTTAATAGTCCCCCGCCTGGAAATTGACCCCCTTCTTGTGTTTGTTGGCTTGTTGCCTGACTTGGGTATTGAACCTTTCAATTCTCTCTCGAACTTGAGCATGAAGGTCCTTAATTTCCTTAGCTCGCTTCTTGGCCTTCCAACTAAATTTGGTTGGGTTGGGGATAGGTGCGAAATCCAAAGGGGTCTTCAGATTGTACCCATAGACCACTTGAAACGGGCAAACGTGTGTGGCCTTACTTGGGACCCTATTGAAGGAAAACTCCACATGGGGTAGGACTTCATCCCAAGCCTTCGCATTTTTCTTCACAAGCACCGAAAGTAAGGTGCCCAAAGTCCAATTAGTCACCTCAGTTTGACCATCGATTTTGGGATGACAAGTGGTGCTAAACTTGAGGTGAGTCCCTATCTTCCTCCATAGAGTGAGCCAAAAAGTGATTGAGGAACTTGGCGTCCCTATCACAACCATACCCCGTAGGATGCCATAAAGTCTCACAATCTCGTTGAAGTAGAGAATGGCGAGGTGGGAAGCATCATGGGTGGTGTGACAAGGCACAAAGTGAGCCATCTTGGAGAATCGATCCACCACCACCATGATGGAATCCTTGCTTCTTTGGGTCCTAGGCAAGCCGGTAATGAAATCCAAGCTAATGTCTTCCCATGGGGCAATGAGCACGGGCAAGGGGGATAAAAAGTCATGGGGAAGGACATGACTCTTGGCCATTTGACAAATTGAACACCTCTTGATAAAGTGTTCTACATCCTTGGTCATCTTCGGCCAATAGCAATGGTCCTTGAACTTGCAATTTGCATAAGTGGGACACCAAAAACAAGGTGGGTAGCCGGCCCTGCCTATTAACCCGGCAAAAGAATTTCTCCCCTACTTTGGCTGGATAAAACCAGCACAAGCTAGTCCCTTAGCTCAACTTTAGGTCCATGATTTGATAAATATCCAGATGCCTTTTCATGCCCCAAAGTTTGACAAAAGGTGGAGCAAAGTAAGTCAACCAAACTGACCCTTTATTCAGACTGTGCTGGATTCCGCCCTACAGTGCTCCGTTTCAATTTTTGGCTTCGATGGCTGACCAAATGGGCTTTAATTGCTTCGTAAAAGGTCTTGTTGGAAGGATAAGACTTTAAGCTTTAAAGGGGTGATGCGTGCAGGAAATTTCCCTTCGAGGTTTTGCTCCAAAAGGGATACAAAACTGGGCCAATGCCCGGAGGAACTGGCTTAGTCATTGTCTTATTTCCTCAAGTGGTTTTTGCCCATGGCATGGACTTCCCTATCCTTCTTGGACTCCATAACTTTGGCTAGACCAAGGGGGGGTTTCAAAAGGTTTTCTTGGATGGTCTTCATCATCCCCCCCGGGTTGGTTGGAGTTTGACCTCAAACTCGTAATTTCTTCATTCTCCTTAAAGTATGGACTGAGGTCAGCCACATTGAAGGTGGAGGAGACTCCATAGTTGCCAGGGAAGTCCACTTTGTTGGCATTAGGTCTGACCTTCTCCAATATCTCAAAGGGGCCATCCAATCTTGGCATGATCATGAACTTGCAATTGCTTGGGAGCCTTTCCTTCCTCATGTGGATCCATACCAAGTCCCCCGGCTAGAAATGGACCTTCTTCTTGTGTTTGTTGGCATGTTGTATGGCTTGGGTATTAAGCCTTTCAATTCTCTCCTGAACTTGGGTATGAAGGTCCTTGACTTCCTTAGCTTGCTTCTCGGCCTCCGAAGTAAATTTGATAGGGGTGGGGATAAGTGTGAGCTCCAAAGGGGTCTTCAAACTGTACCCATAGGCCACTTGAAACGGGGAGGGGTGTGTGGCGTTACTTGGGGCCCTATAGAAGGCAAACTTCGCATGGGGTAGGAGTTCATCCCAAGCCTTGACATTCTTCTTCACAAGCACCCTAAGCAAGGTGGACAAAGTCCGGTTGGTCAGCCTGGTTTGACTATCGGTTTGGGGATGACAAGTAGTGCTAAACTTTAGGTGAGTCCCCATCTTCGTTCATAGAGTGAGCCAAAAGTGACTAAGGAACTTGGTGTCCCTATCCGAAACCATACTCCGTGGGACGCCATGAAGTCTCGCAATCTCGTTCAAGTAGAGATTGGAGGGGATGGAAGCATTATGGGTGGTGTGACAAGGCACAAAGTGAGCCATCTTGGAGAATCGATCCACCACCACCATGACGGAATCCTTGCCTTTTTGGGTCCTAGGCAAGCCTGTAATGAAATCCAAGCTAATGTCTTCGCATGGGGCCATGGGCACGGGCAAAGGGGAGTAAAGGCCGTGGGGAAGGACGCGACTCTTGGCCATTTGACAAATTGAACACTTCTTGATAAAGTGTTCTACACCCTTGGTGATCTTCGGCCAATAGTAATGCTCCTTGAACTTGCAAGTTGCACAAGTGGGACACCAAAAACAAGGTGGGCAGCCGGCCTCGCCTATTAATCGGGTAAAAGAATTTCTCCCCTACTTTAGCTGGATAAAACTAGCACAAGTTGGTCCCTTAGCTCAACTTTAAGGCCATGATTTGATAAATATATAGATGCCTTTTCATGCCTTAAAGTTTGACAAAAGTTGGAGCAAAGTAAGTCAGCCAAACAGACCCTTTATTCAGACTATGCTGGATTCCGCCTTACAGTACACTGTTTCGGTTTTTTTGCTTGGATGGATGACCAAATGGGCTTCAAATGTTTCACAAAAGGTCTTGTTGGAAAGCTAAGACTTTAAGCTTTTAGTGGGTGGTGCGTGCAGGGAATTTTCCCTTCCAGATTTTGCTCCAATAGGGATACAAAACCATGTCATTTCCCGGATGAACTGGCTTGCTCATTATCCTCTTTCCTCAGGTGGTTTCTGACCATGCCATGGACTTACTTGATGTTCTTGGACTCCATAACCTTGGCTAGACCAAGGGGAGGCTTTCCAAAGGTTTTCTTGCACGGTCTCCATCATCCACTCCAGGTTGGTTGGAGTTTGGCCTCAAACTCCTAATTTCTTCATTCTCCTTAGAGTATGGACTGAGGTCAGCAACATTGAAGGTGGTGGAGACTTCATAGTCGCCAGGTAAGTCCACTTTGTTCATCAGGTCCGACCTTCTCCAACATCTCAAAGTGGCCATCCAATCTTGGAATGATCTTGGACATGCGTTTGCTTGGGAACCTTTCCTTCCTCATGTGGATCCATACCAAGTCCCCCGGCTGGAAATGGACCTCTTCCATATGTTTGTTGGCCTGTTGCATGACTTGGGTATTGAACCTTTCAATTCTCTCCCGAACTTAAACATGAAGGTCCTTGATTTCCTTAGCTTGCTTCTCGGCCTCCAAAGTAAATTTAGTAGGGGTGGGGATAGGTGTGAGGTCCAAAGGGGTCTTCGGATTGTACCCATCGACCACTTAAAACGGGAAAAGGTGTGTGGCCTTACTTAGGGACCCGTTGAAGGAAAACTCGACATGGGGTAGGAGTTCATCCCAAGCATTCACATTCTTCTTCACAAGCACCCCAAGCAAGGTTCCCAAAGTTCGGTTGATCACCTCAGTTTGACCTTCGGTTTGGGGATGACAAGTGGTGCTAAACTTGAGGTGAGTCCCTATCTTCCTCCATAGAGTGAGCCAAAAGTGACTGAGGAACTTGGCGTCACTATCACAACCATGACCCGTAGGATGCCATGAAGTCCCACAATCTCGTTGAAGTAGAGAATGGCGAGGTGGGAAGCATCATGGGTGGTGTGACAAGGCACCAAGTGAGCCATCTTGTAGAATCCATCCACCACCACCATGATGGAATCCTTGCTTCTTTGGGTCCTAGGAAAGCCGGTAATGAAATCCAAGCTAATGTCTTCCCATGGGACCATGAGCAAGGGCAAGGGGGATAAAAGGTCATGGGGAAGGACACAGCTCTTGGCCATTTGACAAATGGAACACCTCTTGATAAAGTGTTCTACATCCTTGGTCATTTTCGGCCAATAGCAATGGTCCTTGAACTTGTAATTTGCATAAGTAGGACACCAAAAACAAGGTGGGTAGCCGGCCCTGCCTGTTAACCCGGCAAAAGAATTTCTCCCCTACTTTGGCTGGATAAAACCAGCACAAGCTACTCCCTTAGCTCAACTTTAGGTCCATGATTTGATAAATATCTAGATGCCTTTTCATGCCCTAAAGTTTGACAAAAGGTGGAGCAAAGTAAGTCAACCAAACTGACCCTTTATTCAGACTGTGCTGGATTCCGCCCTACAGTGCTCCGTTTCGATTTTTGGCTTCGATGGCTGACCAAATGGGCTTTAATTGCTTCGTAAAAGGTCTTGTTGGAAGGCTAAGACTTTAAGCTTTAAAGGGGTGATGCGTGCAGGAAATGTCCCTTCGAGGTTGTACTCCAAAAGGGATACAAAACTGGGCCAATGCCCGGAGGAACTGGCTTAGTCATTGTCCTATTTCCTCAAGTGGTTTTTACCCATGGCATGGACTTCCCTATCCTTCTTGGACTCCATAACTTTGGCTAGACCAAGGGGGGTTTCAAAAGGTTTGCTTGGATGGTCTTCATCATCCCCCTCGGGTTGGTTGGAGTTTGACCTCAAACTCATAATTTCTTCATTCTCCTTAAAGTATGGACTGAGGTCACCCACATTGAAGGTGGAGGAGACTCCATAGTTTCCAGGGAAGTCCACTTTGTAGGCATTAGGTCCGACCTTCTCCAATATCTCAAAGGGGCCATCCAGTCTTGGCATGATCTTGGACTTGCATTTGCTTGGGAGCCTTTCATTCCTCATGTGGATCCATACCAAGTCCCCCGACTAGAAATGGACCTTCTTATTGTGTTTGTTGGCATGTTGCATGACTTGGGTATTAAGCCTTTCAATTCTCTCCCGAACTTGGGTATGAAGGTCCTTGATTTCCTTAGCTTGCTTCTCGGCCTCCCAAGTAAATTTGGTAGGGGTGGGGATAGGTGTGAGCTCCAAAGGGGTCTTCGAACTGTACCCATAGGCCACTTGAAACGGGGAAGGGTGTGTGGTGTTACTTGGGGCCCTATAGAAGGCAAACTTCGCATGGGGTAGGAGTTCATCCCAAGTCTTGACATTCTTCTTCACAAGCACCCTAAGCAAGGTGGAAAAAGTCCGGTTGGTCAGCCTGGTTTGACTATCGGTTTGGGGATGACAAGTAGTGCTAAACTTGAGGTGAGTCCCCATCTTTATTCATAGAATGAGCCAAAAGTGACTAAGGAACTTGGTGTCCCTATCCGAAACCATACTCCGTGGGAGGCCATGAAGTCTCGCAATCTCGTTCAAGTAGAGATTGGCGTGGTTGGAAGCATCATGGGTGGTGTGACAAGGCACAACGTGAGCCATCTTGAAGAATCGATCCGGCACCACCATGATGGAATCCTTGCTTCCTTGGGTCCTAGGCAAGCTTGTAATGAAATCCAAGCTAATGTCTTCCCATGCGACCATGGGCAAGGGCAAAGGGGATTAAAGGCCGTGGGGAAGGACATGACTCTTGGCCATTTGACAAATTGAACACCTCTTGATAAATTGTTCTACACCCTTGGTGATCTTTGGCCAATAGTAATGCTCCTTGAACTTGCAAGTTGCACAAGTGGGACACCAAAAACAAGGTGTGCAGCCGACCTCGCCCATTAATCGGGCAAACCAATTTCTCCCCTACCTTGGCTGGATAAAACTAGCACAAGCTGGTCCCTTTGCTCAACTTTAGGGCCCTGATTTGATAAATATATAGATGCCTTTTCATGCCTAAAGTTTGACAAAGGTTGGAGCAAAGTAAGTCAACCAAACAGACCCTTTATGCAGACTATGCTGCATTCCTCCCTGTAGTGCACTCTTACGGTTTTTGGCTTGGATGGCTAACCAAATGGGCTCCAAATGCTTCGTAAAAGGTCTTGTTGGAAAGCTTAGACTTTATGCTTTAAGGGGCTGGTGCGGGCCGAAAATTTCCCTTACCAGATTTTGCTCCAACAGGGATACGAAACCGGGCCAATTCCCAGATGAACTGGCTTGCTCATTATCCTCTTTCCTCATGTGGTTTCTGACCATGGCATGGCCTTCCATGACCTTCTTGGACTCCATAACTTTGGCTATACCAAGGGGAGGGTTTCCAAAGGTTTGCTTGGATGGTCTCTATCATCCTCCCCGGGTTTGTTGGAGTTTGACATCAAACTCATAATTTCTTCATTCTCCTTAAAGTATGGATTGAGGCCAGCCACATTGAAGGTGGCGGAGACTCCTTAGTCGCCAGGTAAGTCCACTTTGTAGGCATTAGGTCCGACCTTCTCCAAAATCTCAAAGTCGCCATCCGGTCTTTGCGTGATCTTGGACTTGCGTTTGCTTGGGAACCTTTCCTTCCTCATGTGGATCCATACCAAGTCCCCCGGCTGGAAATGGATCCATATCTCAAAGGTGTGTGGCCGTACTTAGGGCCCTATTGAAGGCAAACTAAGCATGGGGTAGGAGTTTGTCCTAAGCCTTCACATTCTTCTTCACAAGAACCCTAAGAAAGGTTCCCAAAGTCCGGTTGGTCACCTCAGTTTGACCATCATTTTGTGGATGACAAGTAGTGCTAAACTTGGGGTGAGACCCCATCATCCTCCATAGAGCGAGCCAAAAGTGACTAAGGAACTTGGTGTTCCTATCCGAAACCATACTCCGTGGGATGCCATGAAGTCTCACAATCTCGTTGAAGTAGAGATTTGCAAGGTGGGAAGCATCATGGGTGGTGTAACAAGGCACAAAGTGAGCTATCTTGGAGATTCGATCGACCACCACCATGATGGAATCCTTGCTTCTTTGGGTCCTCGGCAAGCCCGTAATGAAATCTAAGCTAATGTATTCCTATAGAGCCATGGGGACGGGCAAGGGTTAGTAAAGGTCGTGGGGAAGGACACAGTTGTTCACCATTTGATAAATTGAACACCTCTTAATAAAGTGCTCTTTATCCTTGGTCATCTTCAGCCAACAACAATGCTCCCTTAACTTGCAGGTTGCACAAGTGGGACGCCAAAAACAAGGTGGGCAGCCGACCTCACCTATTACCTGGGCAAAATAATTTCCCCCCCCCCCACTTTGGCTAGATAAAACCAGCACAAGCTGGTCCCTTAGCACAACTTTAGGGCTATGATTTGATAAATATGTAGATGCCTTTTGATACCCTAAAGTTTGACAAAAGTTGGAGAAAAGTAGTAAACCAAACAGACCCTTTATTCGAATTGTGCTGAATTCTACCCTCCAGTGCTCTGTTTCGATTTTTGGCTTGGATGGCTAACCAAATGGGCTCCAAATGCTTTGCAAAAGGTCTTGTTGGAAAGCTATGAATTTAAGCTTTAAGGGGTGGTGCATGCAGTAAATTTCCCCTTCCAGATTTTGCTCCAATAGGGATACAAAACCGCTCCAATTCACGGATGAACTGGCTTGCTCATTATCCTCTTTGCTCAGCTAGTTTCTGACCATGGCATGGACTTCCCTAACCCTCTTGGACTCCATAACTTTGGCTGGACCATTGGGGAGAGTTTTCAATGGTTTGCTTGGATGGTCCCCATCATCCTCCTCGGGTTAGTTGGAGTTTGACCTCAAACTTGGAATTTCTTCATTCTCCTTAAAGTAAGGACTGAGGTCAGCCACATTGAAGGTGGCAGAGACTCCATATTCGCCAGGTAAGTCCACTTTGTAGGCATTAGGTCCGACCTTCTCTAATATCTCAAAGGGGCTATCCGATCTTGGCATGATCTTGGACTTGCGTTTGCTTGGGAGCCTTTCCTTCCTCATGTTGATCCATACCAAGTCCCCCGGCTCGAAATAGACCTCTTTCTTGTGTTTGCTGGCTTGTTGCATGGCTTGGGTATTGAACCTTTCAATTCTCTCCCGAACTTGAGTATGAAGGTCCTTTGATTTCCTTAGCTTGCTTCACGGCCTCCAAAATAAATTTTGTTGGGGTGGGAATAGGTGTGAGGTCCAAAGGGGGTCTTCGGATTGTACCCGTAGACCACTTCAAAGGGGGAAAGGTGTGTGGCCTTACTTGGGGCGCTATTAAAGGCAAACTCCGCATGGGGTAGGAGTTCATCCAAAGCCTTCACGTTCTTGTTCCCAAGCACCCTAACCAAGGTGCCCAAAGTCTGGCTGGTCACCTCAGTTTGACCATCCGCTTGCAGATGACAAGTGGTGCTAAACTCTAGGTGAGCCCCCATCTTGCTCCATAGAGTCAGCGAAAAGTGACCAAGGAACTTGTTGTCCGTATCGAAAACCATACTCCATGGAATGCCATGAAGTCACACAATCTCATTGATGTAGAGATTGGAGAGGTGGGAAGCATCATGGGTGGCGTGACAAAGCACAAAGTAAGCCATCTTGTAGAATCGATCCACCACCACCATGATGGAATCCTTGCTTCTTTCAGTCCTCAGCAAGCTCATAATGAAATCCAAGCTAATGTCTTGCCATGGGGCCATGGGCAGAGGGAAGGGGGAGTAAAGTTCGTGGGGAAGGACACGAGTCTTCGCCATTTGACAAATTGAACACCTCTTGATAAAGTGTTCTACATCCTTGGTCATCTTCGACTAATAGCAATGCTCCTTGAACTTGCAAGTTGCACAAGTGGGACACCAAAAAGAAGGTGGGTAGCTGGCCTCACTTATTAACCGTGCAAAAGAATTTCTCCCCTACTTTGCCTGGATAAAACCAGCACAAGCTGGTCCCTTAGCTCAACTTTAGGGCGATGATTTGACAAATATTTAGATGCCTCTTCATGCCCTAAATTTTGACAAAAGCTGGAGCAAAGTAAGTCAACCAAACAGACCCTTTATTCGGACTGTGCTGGATTTCGCCCCACAGCGCACTGTTTCGGCTTTTGCCTTGGATGGATGGCCAAATGGGCTCCAAATGCTTTGCAAAAGGTCTTTTTGGAAAGCTAAGACTTTAAGCTTTAAGGTGGTTGTGCATTTAGGAAATTTCCACTTCCAAATTTTGCTCCAACAAGGATACAAAACCGGGCCAATTCCCGGATGAACTGGCTTGCTCATTATCCTCTTTGCTTAGGTGGTTTCTGACCGTGGCATGGACTTCCCTAACCTTCATGGACTCCATAACTTTGGCTGGACCATTGGGGAGGGTTTCCAATGGTTTGCTTGGATGGGCCCCATCATCCTCCCCGGGTTAGTTTGAGTTTGACCTCAAACTCGGAATATCTTCATTCTCGTTAAAGTATGGACTGAGCTCAGCCACATTGAAGGCTATAGAGACTCCATAGTTGACAGGTAAGTCCACTTTGTAGGCATTAGGTCCGTCCTTCTCCATTATCTCAAAGGGGCCACCCGATCTTAGCATGATCTTGGACTTGCATTTGCTTAGGAACCTTTCCTTCCTCATGTGGGCCTATACCAAGTCTCCTGACTGGAAATGGACATCCTTCTCGTGTTTGTTATCCTGTTGCATGGCTTGGGTATTGAACCTTTCAATTCTGTCCCGAATTTGAGCATAAAGGTCCTTGATTTCCTTAGGTTGCTTCTCGGCCTCCCAAGTAAATTTGGTAGGGGTAGGGATAAATGTGAGGTCCAAAGAGGTTTTCAAAATGTGCCCACGGACCACTTGAAATGGGGAAATGTGTGTGGCCTTACTTGGGGGCCTATTGAAGGCAAACTCAGCATGGGGTAGGAGTTCATCCCAAGCCTTCACATTCTTCTTCACAAGCACCATAAGCAAGGTGCCCAAAGTCCTATTGATCACCTCGGTTTGACCATCAGTTTTGTGATGGCAAGTGGTGCTAAAATCTAGGTGAGTCTGTATCTTCCTCCATAGAGTGGGCCAAAGTGACAAAGGAACTTGGTGTCCCTATCCGAAACCATACTCCGTAGGATGCCATGAAGTCTCTCAATCTCAGTGAAGTAGAGATTGGCGAGGTGGGAAGCATCATGTGTGGTGTGACAAGGCACAAAGTGAGCCATCTTGGAGAATCGATCCACCACCATGATGATGGAATCCTTCCTTCTTTGCGTCCTCGACAAGCCCGTAATGAAATCCAAGCTAATGTCTTCCCATGGGGCCATGCACATGGGCAAGGGGGAGTAAAGGCTGTGGGGAAGGACACGACTCTTCGCGACTTGACAAATTGAACACCTCTTGATAAAGTGTTTCTACATCCTTGGTCATCTTCAGCCAATAGCAATGCTCCTTGAACTTGCAAGTTGCACAAGTGGGACACCCAAAACAAGGTGGGCAGCCGGCCTCACCGATTAATCGGGCAAAAGAATTTTTCCCCTACTTTGGCTGGACAAAACCAGCACAAGCTGGTCCCTTAGCTCAAATTTTGGGCCATGATTTGATAAATATATAGATGCCTATTCATGCCTTAAAGATTGACAAAAGTTTGAGCGAACTAAGTAAACCAAACAGACCCTTTATTTAGACTGTGCTGGATTCCACCCTACAGTGCACTGTTCCGGTTTTTGCCTTGGATGGGTGACCAAATAGGCTCCAAATGCTTTGCAAAAGGTCTTGTTGGAAAGCCACAACTTTAAGCATTAAGGTGCATGCAGGAAATTTCCCCTTCTAAATTTTGCACCAACAGGGATATAAAACCCGACCAATTCCTAGATGAACTGGCTTGCTCATTATCCTCATTGCTCAGGTGCTTTCTGACCATGGCATGGAATTTTCTGACCTTCTTGGACTCCATAACTTTGGCTCGACCGTTGGGGATGGTTTCCAAAGGTTTTCTTGGATGGTCCCCATCGTCCTCCCTGAGTTAGTTGGAGTTCGACCTCAAACTCGGAATTTCTTCATTCTCCTTAAAGTATGGACTGAAGTCAACCACATTGATGGTGGCGGAGACTCCATAGTCGCCAGGTAAGTCCACTTTGTAGGTATTACGTCTGACCTTTTCCAATATCTCGGAGGGGCCATCAGATCTTGGCATGAACCTTTCCTTCCTCATGTGGATCCATACCAAGTCCGCCGACTGGAAATGGACCTCCTTCTTGTGTTTTTTGGCTTGTTTCATGGCTTGGGTATTGAACCTTTCAATTCTCTCCTGAGCTTGAGCATTAAGGTCCACGATTTCCTTAGCTCGCTTTTCGACCCCCCAACTAAATTTGCTAGGGGTAGGCATAGGTGTGAGGTCCAAAGGGGTCTTCGGAATGTACCCATAGGCCACTTGGAATGGGGAAAGGTGTGTGGCCTTACTTGGGGACCTATTGAAGGCAAACTCTGTATGGGATAGGAGTTCATCCCAATCCTTCACATTCTTCTTCACAAGGACCCTATGCAAGGTGCCCAAAGTCCAGTTGGTCACCTCGGTTTGACCATCGGTTTGGGGATGACAAGTGGTGCTAAACTTGATATGAGTCCCCATCTTCCTCCATAGAAAGGGCTAAAAGCGACAAACGAACTTGGTGTCCCTTTCAGAAACCATACTCCGTAGGGTGCCATGAAGTCTCACAATCTCGTCGAAGTAGAGATTGGCGAGGTGGGAAGCATCATTGGTGGTGTGACAAGGCACAAAGTGAGCCATCTTGGAGAATCGATCCACCACCACCATGATAGAATCCTTGCTTCTTTGGGTCCTCGGCAAGCCCGTAATTAAATCCAAGCTAATGTCTTCCCTTGGGGCCATGTGCGCGGGCAAGGGGGTAAACGCCGTGGGGAAGGACACGGCTCTTCGCCACTTGACAAATTGAACACCTCTTGATAAAGTGTTCTACACCCTTTGTCATCTTCGGCAAATAGCAATGCTCCTTGAACTTGTAAGTTGCACAAGTGGGACACCAAAAACAAGGCGGGCAGCCGGCCTCACCTATTAATCGGGCAAAAGAATTTCTCCCCTACTTTGGCTGGATAAAACCGGCTCAAGCTGGTCCCTTAGCTCAACTTTAGGGCCACGATTTGATAAATATATAGATGCCTTTTCATTGCTTAAACTGTGAGAAAAGTTGGAGCAAAGTAAGTCAACCAAACAGACCCTTTATTAGGATTGTGCTGGATTCAGCCCTGCAGTGCATTGTTTCAGTTTTTTGCTTGGATGGCTGACCAAATAGGCTCCAAATGCTTTGCAAAAGGTATTTTTGGAAGCCACGAATTTAAGCTTTAAGGGTTGGTGCGTGCAGGAAATTTCCCCTTCTAGATTTTGCTCCAATGGGGATACAAAACCGGGCCAATTCCCGAATGAACTGGCTCACTCATTATCCACTTTGCTCAGGTGGTTTCTGACCATGGCATGGACTTCCCTAACCTTCTTGGACTCCATAACTTTGGTCGGACTGTTGGGGATGGTTTCTAGAGGCTTTCTTGGATGGTCCCCATCATCCTCCTTGGGTTGGTTGGAGTTCGACCTCAAACTCAGAATTTCTTTATTCTCCTTAAAGTATGGACTGAGGTCAGCCACATTGATGGTGACGGAGACTCCATAGTCGCCAGGTAAGTCCACTTTGTAGGTATTAGGTCTGACCTTTTCCAATATCTCGAAGGGGCAATCCGATCTTGGCATGATCTTGGACTTGCGTTTGCTTGGGAACCTTTCCTTCTTCATGTGGATCCATACCAAGGGCCCCGGCTGGAAAAGGACCTCCTTCTTGTGTTTTTTGGCTTGCTGCATGGCTTTGTTGTTGAACCTTTCAATTCTCTCCCGAACTTGAGCATAAAGGTCCTTGATTTCCTTAGCTCGCTTCTCGGCCTCCCAAGTAAATTTGGTAGGGGTGGGGATAAGTGTGAGGTCCAAAGGGGTCTTCGGAATGTACCTATGGACCACTTGGAACGGGGAAAGGTGTGTGGCCTTAGTTAGGGACCTATTGAAGGCAAACTCTGCATGGGTAGGAGTTCATCCCAAGCCTTCTTATTCTTCTTCACAAGCACCCTAAGCAGGGTGCCCAACGTCTGATTGGTCACCTTGGCCTGACCATCGGTCTGGGGATGACAAGTGGTGCTAAACTTAAGGTGAGTCCCCATCTTCCTCAATAGAGTGGGCTAAATGTAAAGGAACTTGGTGTCCCTATCCGAAACCATACTCCGTTGGATGCCATGAAGTCTCATAATCTGGTTGAAGTGGAGATTGGTGAGGTTGGAAGCATCATGGGTTGTGTGACAAGACACAAAGTGAGCCATCTTGGAGAATCAATCCACCACCACCATGATGGAATCCTTGCTTCTTTGGGTCCTCGGCAAGCCCATAATTAAATCCAAGCTAATGTCTTCCCATGGTGCCATGGGCACGGGCAAGGGGGAGTAAAGGTCGTGGGGAAGGACACGGCTCTTCGCCATTTGACAAATTGAACACCTCTTGATAAGGTGTTCTACATCCTTGGTCATCTTCGGCCAATAGCAATGCTCCTTGAACTTGCAAGTTACACAAGTGGGACGCCAAAAAACGAGGTCAACAGTCGACCTTACCTATTAATCGGGAAAAATAATTTCTCCCCTACTTTGGCTGGGTAAAACCGACACAAGCTGGTCCCTTAGCACAACTTTAGGGCCATGATTTGATAAATATCTGGATGCCTTTTGATGCCCTAAAGTTTGACAAAAGTTGGAGCAAAGTAAGTCAACCAAACAGACCCTTTATTCGGACTGTGATGAATTCCGCCCTCCAGTGCTCTGTTTCAGTTTTTGGCTTGGATGGCTGACCAAATTGGCACCAAATGCTTTGCAAAAGGTCTTGTTGGAAAGCTACGACTTTAAGCTTTAAGGGGGTGGTGTGTGCAGCAAATTTCCCATTCTAGATTTTGCTCCGACAGGGACACAAAATCAGGCCAATTCCCGGATTAACTGGCTTGCCGATTATCCTCTTTGCTCAGGTGGTTTCGGACCATTTCATGGACTTCCCTAACCTTCTAGGAGTCCATAACTTTGGCTGGACCAAGGGAAGGTTTTCCAAAGGTTTTCTTGGATGGTCCCCATCATCCTCCCCGAGTTGGTAGGAATTTGACCTCAAACTCGCAATTTCTTCATTCTCTTGAAAGTATGGACTAAGGTCAGCCACATTGATGGTGGCGGAGACTCCATAGTTGCCAGGCAAGTCCACTTTGTAGGCATTACGTCCGACCTTCTCCACTATCTCAAAGGGGCCATCCAATCTTGGACTTGCATTTGCTTTGGAAACTTTCCTTCCTCATGTGGATCCATACCAAGTCGCCCGGCTTGGCATGTTAGCTTATTGCATAGCTTGGGTATTGAACCTTTCAATTCTTTCTCGAACTTGAGGACGAAGGTCCTTGATTTCCTTAGCTCGCTTCTTGGCCTCCCAACTAAATTTGGTACGGGTGGGGATAGGTGTGAGGTCCAAAGGGGTCTTCGGATTGTGCCCGTGGACCACTCTAAACGGGGAAAGGTGTGTGGCCTTAGTTGGGGACCTACTGAAGGCAAACTCCACATGGGGTAGGAGTTCATCCCAAGCCTTCACATTCTTCTTCACAAGCATCCTGAGCAAGGTGCCCAAAGTTTGGTTGGTCACCTTGGTTTGATAATCGGTTTGGGGATGATAAGCGGTGCTAAACTCTTGGTGAGCCCCCATCTTGCTTCCTAGAGTGAGCCAAAAGTGACAAAGGAGCTTGGTGTCCGTATCTGAAACCATACTCCATGGGATGCCATGAAGTCTCACAATCTCGTTAATGTAGAGATTGGCGAGGTGGGAAGCATCATGGGTGGTGTGATAAGGCACAAAGTGATCCATCTTGTACAATCGATCCACCACCACCATGATGGAATCCTTGCTTCTTTGGGTCCTCGGCAAGCTCGTAATGAAATCCAAGCTAATGTCTTCCCATGGGGCCATTGGCAAGAGCAAGCAGGAGTAAAGCCCGTGGGGAAGGACATGACTCTTCCCTATTTGACAAATTGAACACCTCTTGATAAAGTGTTCTACTTCCTTGGTCATCTTCGGCCAATAGCAATGCTCCGTGAACTAGCAAGTTGCACAAGTGGGACACCAAAAAGAAGGTGGGCAGCCGGCATCACTTATTAACCAAGCAAAAGAATTTCTCCGCTACTTTGGCTAAATAAAACCAGCACAAGCTGGTCCATTAGCTCAACTTTAGGGCCATGATTTGAAAAATATTTAGATTCCTTTTCATGCCCTAAAGTTTGACAAAAGTGTGATCAAAGCAAGTGAACCAAACAGACCCTTTATTCGAATTGTGCTGCATTCCGCCTTGCAGTGCACTGTTTCGGTTTTTGGCTGGGATGGCTAACCAAATGGGTCCTAAATGCTTTGCAAAAAGTCTTGTTAGAAAGCTAAGACTTTAAGCTTTAAGGGGGTGGTGAGTGCAAGAAATTTCCCCTTCCAGATTTTGCTCCAACAGGGATAGAAAACCGGGCCAATTGCCGGATGAACTAGCTTGCTCATTATCCTCTTTGCGTAGGTGGTTTCTGACCATGGCATGTACTTCCCTGACCTGCTTGGACTCCATAACTTTGGCTGGACCATTGGGGAGGGTTTCCAATGGTTTGCTTGGATGGTCCTCATCATCCTCCCCGGGTTAGTTGGAGTTTGACCTCAAACTCAGAAAATCTTCATTCTTGTTAAGCCAAAAATCAAGCATTATTTATATAATTATTTCGATTATATTATATATATTATTTCGTCAAATTTGTTTTATTTTATATATTTTTCAAGGTTAGTATTAATTTAATAAAGGAGAGAAGAGATGACGTCGAAGCTCGGGTTTTACACGCTTAGCTATAAAGACGGTCCAAAAATAATAATTATGGAGAATATTATTTCCATAATTATTTAATTAGGCTAGGGTTTCAAGAGTTGGTGAAAAGTTAGAAGTCTTGAGATAGAAGAAGTCTAAGGAAGAGAGGAAGGAAACCCTAATATACTAAACCTAACCTCCCTCACCCCCTATATATAAACCTATAGCCCTCTTGCCCCATCATCATCTTCATCAGCCATCATCATCATCTCCCCATGAAAAAAAAATCATCCAAGCTCCCCACACATACACACCTCACGGCAGCCCTCCTCTACACATCACCAACCTCATCACATCATCATCATCCTCCCTCACACACCTAACCCTCCACCACGACAGCCCTTCAACCACCATCACGCGTACTCCCTTCATCATCATCAACATCATCATACCCTACGGCTGAACCTCCTTCCTCACGAGCACCACCTTCCTCCTTCCTCACCATAG
>JACYFF010031955.1:34587099-34628578 GCA_017589665.1 Selenicereus undatus
TTTTTGGAAGTTATTTGATAATGTTTCAGAATTATTTTGAGAAATTGGTATGTGCAGGTTTTAGGTTATTAATTCTGAAAGTTTCGATTTTAATTATTCATTCATGATTATTAGGTATTGTTAAGTCCAGAAAGTTGTGTCCTAGAATTAGGGTAATTTTCTTAATTATTTTCGTATTTAGATTCATGCAGATTATTTTATTTCTAATTTCAGATTTATTATTCTGCTTGATATTCTGTGCTAATTTTCTGATCTGATTTTTCTGAAATTAATTGGTTACAATTTATAATTTATTACATTATAGACCTGAAGAATAATATTTTAGGTTACTGTTTGACAATTTTAATATTTATTTTCGGACAATTATTTGCTGTTATTGATTTTTAATTAGAATTTCAGTACTATTCTGTTTTTATTTTTTCTAAATTATTTAGGGATTCGTTTTACTGTTTTATTTCCAGAATATAATTTATAATATTTAGGAGCATCATTGGGTATTTTTCTAGATTCTTATTCATTAGATTTTAATTATTTTAGAATTACTAAGATTAGACTTGATAAATTGGATTAGTTAAATCATTTAGGATTAAGCTAGCCTTTTACAACAATCTTTCCTCGTGGATCAATTCCTACTTTCCTATGCTACAAAAAATGTTTAATAACCGAATTAGTGGTTAAATTTGTAGCTCTCGACAAGCTTAACAATTCTCCTTAAAGTATGGACTGAGGTCAACCACATTGAAGGTGGCGGAGACTCCACAGTCGCCAAGTAAGTCCACTTTGTAGGCATTAGGTCCCACCTTCTCCAATATCTCAAAGGGGCCACCCGATCTTGGCATGATCTTGGACTTTCGTTTGCTTAGGAACCTTTCCTTCCTTATGTGGATCCATACAAAGTGCCCCGGCTGGAAATGGACCTCCTTCTTGTGTTTGTTAGCTTGTTGCATGGCTTGGGTATTGAACCTTTCAATTCTCTCTCGAACTTGAGCATGAAGGTCCTTGATTTCCTTAGCTCACTTCTCGGCCTCCCACCTAAATTTGGTAGAGGTGGGGATAGGTGTGAGGTCCAAAGGGGTCTTCGGATTGTACCGATAGACCACATGAAACGGGGAAAGGTGTGTGGCCTTACTTGGGGCCCTATTGAAGGCAAACTCCGCATGAGGTAGGAGTTCATCCCGAGCATTCACGTTCTTCTTCACAATCACCCTAAACAAGGTGCCCAAAGTCCGGTTGGTCACCTCGGTTTGACCATTGTTTTGTGGATGACAAGTGGTGCTAAACTTGAGGTGAGTCCCCATCATCCTCCATAGAGCAAGCCAAAAGTAACTAAGGAACTGTGGTTTCCTATCCGAAGCCCTACTTCGTGGGATGCCTTGAAGTCTCACAATCTCGTTGAAGTAGAGATTTGCGAGGTGGAAAGCATCATGGGTGGTGTGACAAGGCACAAAGTGAGCCATCTTGGAAAGTCGATCGACCACCACCATGATGGAATCCTTGCTTCTTTAGGTCCTCGGCAAGCCCGCAACGAAACCCAAGCCAACGTCTTCCCTTGGGGCCATGGGCATGGGCAAGGGGGACTAAACGCCATGGGGAAGGACACGGCTCTTCCCCAATTGACAAATTGAACAGCTCTTGATAAAGTGTTCTACATCCCTTGTCATCTTCGGCCAATGGCAATGCTGCTTGAACTTGCAAGTTGCACAAGTGAGACACCAAGAACAAGGTGGGCAGCTGGCCTCACGTATTAACCGAAAAAAAAATTTCTCCCCTACTTTGGCTGGATAAAACTAGCACAAGTTGGTCCTTTAGCTCAACTTTAGGGCCACAATTTAATAAATATTTAGATGCCTTTTCATGCCCTAAAGTTTGACAAAAGTTGGAGCAAATTAAGTCAACCAAACAGACCCTTTATTGGGACTATGATGGATTCCGCCCTATAGTGCACTGTTTCGGTTTTTGGCTTGGATGGCTGACCAAATGGGCTCCAAACACTTTGCAAAAGGTCTTGTCAGAATGCTAAGACTTTAAGCTATAAGGGGGTGGTGCGTGCAGGAAATTTCCCCTCTAGATTTTGCGTCAACAGGGATACAAAACCAGGCCAATTCCCAGATGAACTAGCTTGCTCATTATCCTCTTTGCTCAGGAGGTTTCTAACCATGGCATGGACTTCCCTTACCCGCTTGGACTCGATAACTTGGGCTGGACCATTGGGGAGGGTTTCTAATGGTTTGGTTGGATGGTCCCCATCATCCTCCCCGGGTTGGTTAGAGTTCGACCTCCAACTCGGAATTTCTTCATTCTTGTTAATGTATAGACTGAGGTCAGCCACATGGAAGCTTGCGAAGACTCCCTAGTCCCCAGGTAAGTCCACTTTGTAGGTATTAGGTATGACCTTCTCCAATATCTCAAAGGGGCCATCGGATCTTGGCATGATCTTGGACTTGCGTTTGCTTAAGAACCTTTCCTTCCTCATGTGGATCCATACCAAGTCCCCCGGTTAGAAATAGAACTCCTTCTTGTGTTTGTTAGCTTGTCGCATGGCTCGGGTAATGAACATTTCAACTCTCTCTCGAACTTGAGCATGAAGGTCCTTGATTTCCTTAGCTCGGTTCTCGGCCTCCCAACTAAATTTGGCACGGGTGGGGATAGGTGTGATGTCCAAAGGAGTCTTCGGATTGTAACCATAGAGCACATGAAACGGGCAAATGTGTGTTGCCTTACTTAGGGCCCAATTGAAGGAAAACTCCACATCAGGTAGGAGTTCATCCCAAGCCTTCACATTCTTCTTCACAATCACCCAAAGCAAGGTGCCCAAAGTCCGGTTGGTCACCTCCGTTTGACCATCGGTTTGTGGATGACAAGTGGTGCTAAAGTTGAGGTGAGTTCCCATCTTCCTCCATAGAGTGAGCCAAAACTGACAAGGGAACTTGGTGTCCCTATCCGAAACCATACTCGGTAGGATGCCAAGAAGTCTCACAATCTCGTTGAAGTAGAGATTGGCGAGGTGGGAAGCATCATGGGTGGTCTAACAAGGCATAAAGTGAGCCATCTTGGAGAATCGATGCACCACCACCATGATGGAATCCTTGCTTCTTTGGGTCCTCAGCAAGCCCGCAATGAATTCCAAGCTAGCTAACGCCTTCCTATGGGGCCATAGGCACAGGCAAAGGGGAGTAAAGGCTGTGGGAAGGACACGGCTCTTCGCCATTTGATAAATTGAACACCTCTTGATAAAGTGTTCTACATCCTTGGTCATCTTCAGCCAATAGCAATGCTCCTTGAACTTGCAAGTTGCACAAGTGGGACACCAAAAACAAGGTGGGCAACCGGCCTCACGTATTAACCGGGCAAAAGAATTTATCCCCTACTTTGGCTGGATAAAACCAGCACAAGCTGGTCCCTTAGCTCAACTTCAGGTCCATCATTTGATAAATATTAAGATGCCTTTTCATGCCCTAAATTTTGACAAAAGTTGGAGCAAAGTATGTTAACCAAACAGACCCTTTATTCGGACTGTGCTGGGTTCCGCCGTGCAGTGCATTATTTCGGTTTTTGGCTTGGATGGCTGACCAAATGGGCTGCAAATGCTTTGCAAAAGGCCTTTTTAGAAAGCTAAGACTTTAAGTTTTAAGGGGGTGGTGCGTGCAGAAAATTTCCCTTCCAGATTTTGCTCCAACAAGGATACAAAACCAGGCCAATTCCTGAATGAACTAGCTTACTCATTATCCTCTTTGCTCAGGTTGTTTCTGACCGTGGCATAGACTTCCCTGACCTACTTGGACTCCATAACTTTGGCTGGACAATTGCGGAGGGTTTCTAATGGTTTGCTTGGATGTTCCCCATCATCCTCCCCGGGTTGGTTGGAGTTCAACCTCAAACTCGAAGTTTCTTCATTCTCCTTAAAGTATGGACTGAGGCCATCCGCATTGAAGATTGCTGAGACTCCATAGTCACTAGGTAAGTCCACTTTGTAGGCATTAGGTCCAACCTTCTCCAATATCTCAAGGGGGCCATCCGGTCTTGACATGATCTCAGACTTGCGTTTGCCTGGGAACCTTTCCTTCCTTATGTGGATCCATACCAAGTCCCTCGGCTGGAAATGGACCTCCTTCTTGTGTTTGTTGGCTTGCTGCATGGCTTGGGTATTGAACCTTTCAATTCTCTCCCAAACTTGGGCTTGATGGTCCTTGATTTCCTTAGCTTGCTTCTCGGCCTCCCAACTAAATTTGGTAGAGGCGGGGATAGGTGTGAGGTCCAAAGGGGTCTTCGAACCGCACCCATAGACCACTTGAAACGGGGAAAGGTGTGGCCTTACTTGGGACCTTGTTGAAGGCAAACTCCGCAAGAGGCAAGAGTTCATCCTAAACCTTCACATTCTTCTTCACAAGCACCCTAAGCAAGGTGCCCAAAGTCTGGTTGGTCTCCTCGGTTTGACCATCAGTTTCGGGATGAGAAGTGGATCTAAACTTGAGGTGAGTCCCCATCTTCCTCCGTAGAGTGAGCTAAAAGTGACAAATGAACTTCGTGTCCCTATCTGAAACCATACTCCATAGGGTGCCATGAAGTCTTAACATCTCCTTGAAGCAGAGATTGGCGAGGTGGGAAGCATCATGGGTGGTGTGACAATGCACAAAGTGAGCCATCTTGGAGAATCGATCCACCGCCACCATGATGGAATCCCTTCTTCTTTGGGTCCCCGGCAAGCCCGTAATGAAATCAAAGCTAATGTCTTCCCATGGGGCCATTGGCACGGGCAAGGGGGAGTAAAGGTCGTGGGGAAGAACACGACTCTTCGACATTTGACAAATTGAACACCTCTTGATAAAGTGTTCGACATCCTTGGTCATCTTCATCCAACAGCAATGCTCCTTGAACTTGCAAGTTGCACAAGTGGGACACCAAAAACAAGGTGGGCAGCCAGCCTCACCTATTAACCGGGCAAAAGAATTTCTCCGCTACTTTGGCTGGATAAAACCAGCACAAGCTGGTCCCTTAGCTCAACTTTAAGGCCATGATTTGGTAAATATTTAGATGCCTTTTCAAGCCCTAAAGTTTGACAAAATTTAGAGCAAATTAAGTCAACCAAACAGACCCTTTACTCGGACTGTGTTGGATTTTGCCTACAGTGCACTGTTTCGGTTTTTTGCTTGGATGGCTGACCAAATGGGCTGCAAATGCTTTGCAAAAGGTCTTGTTAGAAAGCTAAGACTTTTAGCTTTAAGGGGGTGGTGTGTGCAAGAAATTTCCCTTTCCATATTTTGCTCCAACAGGGATACAAAACCGGGCATATTCGCGGATGAAGTGGCTTGCTCATTATCCTCTTTGCTCAGGTGGTTTCTTACCATGGCAAGGACTTCCCTAACCTTCTTGGACTCCATAACTTTGGTTGGACCATTGGGGAGGTTTTGAATGGTTTTCTTGGATGGTCCCGATCAACCTCCCTAGGTCGGTTGGAGTTCGACATCAAACTCGGAATTTCTTCATTCTCCTTAAAGTATGGACTGAGGTCAGCCACAACGATGGTGGCGGAGACTCCACAGTCACCAGGCAAGTCCAGTTTGTAGGCATTACGTCCGACCTTCTCCAATATCTCAAAGGGGCCATCCGATCTTGGTATAATCTTAGACTTGCGTTTGCTTAGGAACCTTTCCTTCCTTATGTGGATCCATACCAAGTCCCCCAGCTGGAAATGGACCTCCTTCTTGTGTTTGTTGGCCTGTTGCATGGCTTGGCTATTAAACCTTTCAATTCTCTCCCGAACTTCAACATGAAGGTCCTTGATTTCACTAGCTCACTTCTCGACCTCCCAACTAAATTTCGTAGGGGTGGGGATAGGTGTGATGTCCCATGGGGTCTTCGGATTGTGCCCATAGACCACTTGAAACGGAGAAAGATGTGAGGACTTACTTGTGGACCTATTGAAGGAAAACTCCGCATGGGTAGGAGTTCATCCCAAGCCTTCACATTCTTCTTGACAAGCACCCTAAGCAAGGCGCCCAATGTCCGGTTGGTCACCTCGGTTTGACCAACGGTTTGGGGATGACAAGTGGTGCTAAACTTGAGGTGAGTCCCCATCTTCCTCCATAGAGTGAGCCAAAAGTGACAAAGGAACTTGGTGTCCGTATCCGAAACGATACTCCGTCGGATGCCATAAAGTCTCACAATCTCGCTGAAGTAGAGATTAGCGAGGTGGGAAGCATCATGGGTGGTGTGACAAGGCACAAACTGAGCCATCTTGGAGAATCGACCCACCACCACCATGACGGAATCCTTGCTTCTTTGGGTCCTCGACAAGCCCATAATGAAATCCACGCTAATGACTTCCTGTGGGGCCATGTGCACGGGCAAGGGGGAGTAAAAGTCGTGGGGAAGGACACGACTCTTCGTCATTTAACAAATTGAACACCTCTTGATAAAGTGTTCTACATCCTTGGTCATCTTTGGTCAATAGCAATGCTCCTTGAACTTGGAAGTTGCACAAGTGGGACACCGAAAACAAGGTGGGCAGTCGGCCTTATCTATTAACTAGGCAAAAGAATTTCTCCCCTACTTTGGTTGGATAAAACATGCACAAGCTGGTCCCTTAGCTCAACTTTAGGGCAATGATTTGATAAATATTTAGATGCCTTCTTATGCCCTAAAGTTTGACACAAGCTGGAACAAAGTAAGTTAACCAAACAGTTGCTTTCTTCGGACTGTGCTGGATTTTGCCCTACGGTGCACTGTTTTGTTTTTTGGCTTGGATGGCTGACCAAATGGGCTACAAATGCTTTGCAAAAGGCCTTTTTAGAAAGCTAAGTCTTTAAGTTTTAAGGGGGTGGTGCGTGCAGAAAATTTCCCTTCCAGATTTTGCTCCAACAAGGATACAAAATCGGGTCAATTCCTGAATGAACTAGCTTGCTCATTATCCTCTTTGCTCAGGTTGTTTCTGACCGTGGCATGGACTTCCCTGACCTAGTTGGACTCCATAACTTTGGCTGGACAATTGCGGAGGGTTTCCAATGGTTTGCTTGGATGGTCCCCTTCATCTTCCCCGGGTTGGTTGGAGTTCGACATCAAACTCAGAATTTCTTCATTGTCCTTAAAGTATGGACTGAGGCCACCCACATTCAAGGTTGTCGAGACTCCATAGCAGCCAGGTAAGTCCACTTTGTAGGCATTAGGTCCGACCTTCTCTAATATCTCAAAGGGGTCATCCGATCTTGGCATGATCTTGGACTTGCGTTTGCTTAGGAACCTTTCCTTCCTCATGTGGATCCATACCAAGTCCCCCGGATGGAATGGACCTTCTTTTTGTGTTTGCTGGCTTGTTGCATGGCTTGGGTATTGAATCTTTCAATTCCCTCCCGAGCTTAAGCATGAAGGTCCTTGATTTCCTTAGCTCGCCTCTCGGCCTCCCAAGTAAATTTGCTACGGTTAGGGATAGGTGTGAGGTCCAAAGGGGGTCTTCGGATTGTACCCGTAGACCACTTGAAACGGGGAAAGGTGTGTGGCCTTACTTGGGGACCTATTGAAGGCAAACTCCACATGGGGTAGGAGTTCATCCTAAGCCTTCACATTCTTCTTCACAAGCACCCTAAGTAAGGTGCCCAAAGTCCGGTTAGTCACCTCGGTTTGACCATCGGTTTGGGGATGACAAGTGGTGCTAAACTTGAGGTGAGTCCCCATCTTCCTCGATAGAGTGAGCCAAAAGTGACTAAGGAACTTGGTGTCCCTATCCAAAACCATACTGCGTGGGATGCCATGAAGTCTCGCAATCTCGTTGAAGTAGAGATTGGCGAGGTGGGAAGCATCATGGGTGGTGTGACAAGGCACAAAGTGAGCCATCCTGGAGAATCGATCCACCACCACCACGATGGAATCCTTGCTAATTTGGGTCCTAGGCAAGACCGTAATGAAATATAAGCTAATGTCTTCCCATGGGGCCATTGGCACAGGCAAGGGGGAGTAAAGGTCGTGGGGAACGACACCGCTCTTTGCCATTTGACAAATTGAACACCTCTTGATAAAGTGTTCTACGTCCTTGCTCATCTTCGGCCAATAGCAATGCTCCTTAAACTTGCAAGTTGCACAAGTGGGACACCAAAAACAAGGTGGGCAGCCAGCCTCACCTATTAACCAGGCAAAAAAATTTCTCCCCTACTTTGGCAAGAGAAAACCAGCACAAGTTGGTCCCTTCGTTCAACTTTAGGGCCATGATTTGATAAATATCTAGATATCTTTTAATCCCTAAAGTTTGACAATGGTTGGAGCAAAGTAAGTCAACCAAACAGACCCTTTCTTCGGACTGTGCTGGATTCCACCCTACAGTGCACTATTTCGGATTTTGGCTTGGATGGCTGACCAAATGGGGTCCAAATGCTTTGCAAAAGGTCTTGTTGGAAAGCTACGACTTTAAGCTTTAAGAGGGTGGTGCGTGCAGGAAATTTCCCCTTCATGAGTTTGCTCCAACAGGGATATAAAACCGGGCCAATTCCAGGATGAACTGGCTTACTCATTATCCTCTTTGCTCATGTGGTTTTTGACCATGGCAAGGACTTCCCTAACCTTCTTGGACTCCATAAATTTTGCATGACCATTGGGGATGGTTTCCAAAGGTTTTCGTGGATGGTCCCCTGAATCCTCCCTGGGTTGGTTGGAGTTCGACCTCAAACTCGGAATTTCTTCATTCTCCTTAAGGTATGGACTGAGGTCATCCATGTTGATGGTGGCGGAGACTCCATAGTCTCCAGGTAAGCCTACTTTGTAGGAATTAGGTCCGACCTTCTCCCATATCTCAAAGGGGCCATCCGATCTAGGCATGATCTTGGACTTGCGCTTGCTTGGGAACCTTTCCTTCCTCATATGGATCCATAACAAGTCCCCCGGTTGGAAATGGACCTTCTTCTTGTGTTTGGTGGCTTGTTGCATGGCTTGGGTATTGACCCTTTCAATTCTTTCCCGAACTTGATCATGAAGGTCCTTGATTTCCTTAGCTCGATCCTCAGCCACCCAACTAAATTTAGTAGGCGTAGGGATAGGTGTAAGGTCCGAAGGGGTCTTCGGATTGTACTCATAGACAACTTGAAGCGGGGAAAGGTGTGTGGCCTTACTTTAGGCCCTATTGAAGGCAAACTCTGTATGGGGTAGGAGTTTATCCCAAGCCTTCACATCCTTCTTCACAAGCACCCTAAGCAAGGTGCCCAAAGTCCGATTAGTCACCTCGGTTTGACCTTCGGTTTGGGGATGACAAGTGGTGCTAAACTTGGGCAGAGTCCCCATCTTCCTCCATAGAGAGCCAAAAGTGAATAAGGAAGTTGGTGTCCCTATTTGAAACCATACTCCATGGGATGCCATGAAGTCTCACAGTCTCGTTGAAGTAGAGCTGGCGAGGTGGGAAGCATCAAGGGTGGTGTGACAAGGTACAAAGTGAGCCATCTTGGAGAATCGATCCACCACTACCATGATGGATTCCTTGCTTCTTTGGGTCCTTGGCAAGCCCGTAATGAAATCCAAGCTAATGGCTTCCCATGGGGCGATGGGCACGGGCAAGGGTGAGTAAAGGTCGTGGGGAAGGACATGGCTCTTCGCCATTTAACAAATTAAACACCTCTTCATAAGGTGTTCTACATCCTTGGTCATCTTCGGTCAATAGCAATGCTCCTTGAACTTGAAATTTGCATAAGTGGGACACAAAAAACAAGGTGGGGAACCGGCCTCACCTATTAACCGGGCAAAAGAATTTCTCCCCTAGTTTGGTTGGATAAAACCAGCACAAGCTGGTCCCTTAGCTCAACTATAGAGCCATGATTTGATAAATATCTAGATGCCTTTTCATGCCCTAAAGTTTGACAAAAGTTGGAGCAAAGTAAGTCAACCAAACAGACCCTTTATTCGGACTGTGCTGGATTCCGCCCTACAGCGCACTACTTCGGATTTTGGCTTGGATGGCTAACCAAATGGGCTCCAAATGCTTTGCAAATGGTCTTGTTGGAAAGCTACCACTTTAAGCTTTAAGGGGGCGGTGCATATAGGAAATATCCCATTCCAGAGTTTGCTCCAATGGGGATACAAAACCGAGCTAATTCCCGGATGAACTAGCTTGCTCATTATCCTCTTTGCTCATGTGGTTTCTGACCATGGCAAGGACTTCCCTAACCTTCTTGGACTCCATAACTTTTGCATGACCATTGGGGATGGTTTCCAAAGGTTTTCGTGGATGGTCCCCTGAATCCTCCCCGGGTTGGTTGGAGTTTGACCTCAAACTCAGAATTTCTTCATTCTCCTTAAAGTATGGACTGAGGTCAGCCACATTGATGGTGGCGGAGACTCCATAGTCGCCAGGTAAGTCCACTTTGTAGGCATTAGGTCCGACCTTCTCTAATATCTCAAAAGGGCCATTCGATCTTGGCATGATCTTGTTCTTGCGTTTGCTTGGGAACCTTTCCTTCCTCATGTGGATCCATACCAAGTCCCCTGGCTGGAAATGGACCTCCTTCTTGTGTTTGTTGGCTTGTTGCGTGGCTTGGGTATTGAACCTTTCAATTCTCTCCCAAACTTGAGCATGAAGGTCCTTGATTTCCTTAGCTCGCTTCTCAGTCTCCCAACTAAATTTGGTAGGGGTGGGGATAGGTGTGAGGTCCGAAGGGGTCTTCAGACCGTACCCATAGACCACTTGAAACGAGGAAGGGTGTGTGGCCTTACTTGGGGCCGTATTGAAGGCAAACTCCGCAACAGGTAGGAGTTCATCCCAAGCCTTCACATTCTTCTTCACAAGCACCCTAAGCAAGGTGCCCAAAGTTCAGTTGGTCGGCTTGGTTTGACCATCGGTTTGGAGATGACAAGTGGTGCTAAACTTCAGGTGAGTCCCCATCTTCCTCCATAGAGTAAGCCAAAAGTGACTAAGGAACTTAGTGTCCCTATCCGAAACCATGCTCCGTGGGATGCCATGAGGTCTCGCAATGTCGTTGAAGTAGAGATTAGCGAGGTGGGAAGCATCATGGGTGGTGTGACAAGGCACAAAGTGAGCCATCTTGGAGAATCGATCCCTAACCACCACAATGGAATCCTTGGTTCTTTGGGTCCTCGGCAAGCCCGTAATAAAATCCAAGCTAATGTCTTCCCATAAGGCCATTGGCACGGGCAAGGGGGAGTAAAGGTCGTGGGGACGGACATGGCTCTTTGCCATTTGACAAATTGAACACTCTTGATAAAGTGTTCTACATCGTTGGTCATCTTCAGCCAATAGTAATGATCCTTGAACTTTCAAGTTGCACAAGTGGGGTGCCAAAAACAAGGTGGGAAGCCGGCCTCACCTATTAACCGGGCAAAAGAATTTCTCCCTTACTTTTGCTGGATAAAGCTAGCACAAGCTGGTCCTTTAGCTCAACTTTAGGGCTATGATTTGATAAATATTTAGATGCCTTTTCATGCCCTAAATGTTGACAGAAGTTGGAGCAAAGTAAGTTGACCAAACTGACCCTTTTTTTGGACTGTGTTGGATTCTGCCCTGCAATGCACTGTTTTGGTTTTTGGCTTGGATGGCTGACCAAATGGTGTCCAAATGCTTTGCAAAAGGTATTGTTAGAAAGCTAAGACTTTAAGCTTTAAGGGGTTGGTCCGTGCAGGAAATTTTCCCTTCCAGAGTTTGCTGCAAAAGAGATACCAAACTCGACCAATTCTCGGAGAAACTGGGTTGCTCATTATCCACTTTGCTCAGGTGGTTTTTGACCATGGCATGGACTGCCGCGACCTTCTTGAACTCCATAACTTTGGCTGGGCCAATAGGGAGGGTTTCTAATGGTTTACTTGGATGGTCCCCATCATCCTCCCTGGGTTGGTTGGAGTTTGACCTCAAACTCGAAATTTCTACATTCTCCCTTGAGTATGGACTGAGGTCAGCCACATTGACGGTGGCGGAGAATGCATAGTCGCCAGGTAAGTCCACTTTGTAGGCATTAGGTCCGACCTTCTCCAATATCTCAACAGGTCCATCCGATCCTGGCATAATCTTGGACTTGCGTTTGCTTAGGAACCTTTCCTTCCTCATGTGGATCCATACCAAGTCCCCCGGCTGGAAATGGACCTCCTTGTGTTTGTTGGCTTGTTGCATGGCTTGGGTATTGAACCTTTCAATTCTCTCCCAAAATTGAGCATGAGGTTCCTCGATTTCCTTAGCTCGCTTCTTGGCCTCCCAACTAAATTTGGTAGGGGTGGGGATAGGTGTGAGGTCCAAAGGGGTCTGCGGAGTGTACCCATAGACCACTTGAAACGGGGATAGGTGTGTGGCCTTACTTGGGGACCTATTGAAGGCAAACTCCGCATAGGGTAGGAGTTCATCCCAAGCCTTCACATTCTTCTTCATAAGCACCCCAAGCAAAGTGCTCAAAGTCCGGCTGGTCACGTTGGCTTGACCATCGGTTCGGGGATGACAAGTGGTGCTAAACTTGAGGTGAGTCCCCATCCTCCTCCATAGCATGAGCCAAAAGTGACTAAGGAACTCGGTGTCCCTATCTGAAGCCATACTCTGTAGGATGCCATGAAGTCTCACAATCTCGTTGAAGTAGAGATTGGCGAGGTGGGAGGCATCATGGGTGGTGTGACAAGGCACAAAGTGAGCCATCTTGGAGAATCGATCCACCACCACCATGATGGAATCCTTGTTTCTTTGGGTCCTCAGGAAGCTCGTAATAAAATCCAAGCTAATGTCTTCCCATGGGGCCATATGCACGGGCAAGAGGGAGTAAAGGTTGTGGGGAAGGACACGGCTCTTCGCCATTTGACAAATTGAACACCTCTTGATAAAGTTTTCTACATCCTTAATCATCGTCGGCCAATAATAATGCTCCCTTAACTTGCAACTTGCACAAGTGGTACACCAAAAACAAGGTGGGCAGCTGGCCTCACCTATTAACCGAGCAAAAGAATTTCTCCCCTACTTTGGCCAGATAAAAACAACACAAGATGGTCTCTTAGCTCAACTTAAGGGCCATGATTTGATAAATTTTTAGATGCCTTTTCATGCCCTAAAGTTTGACAAAATTTGGAGTAAAGCAAGTCGACCAAACAGACCCAATCTTCGGACTCTGCTGGATTCTGCCCTACAGTGCACTATTTCGGTTTTTGGCTTGGATGGATGACCAAATGGGGTCCAAATGCTTTGCAAAAGTTCTTGTTAGAAGGCTAAGACTTTAAGCTTGAAGGGGGTGGTGAGTGTAGGAAATTTTCCCTTCTAGTGTTTTCTCCAACAGGGATACAAAACCGAGCCAATTCCCGGATGAACTGGCTTTCTCATTATCCTCTTTGCTCAGGTGGTTTCCACCCATGGCATGGGCTTCCTTGACCTTCTTGGACTCCATAACTTTGGCTACACGATTGGGGATGGTTTCCAAAGGTTTTCTTGGATGGTCCCATCATCATCCCCGGGTAGGTTGGAGTTTGACCTCAAACTCGTAATTTCTTTATTCTCCTTAAAGTATGGACTGAGGTTAGCCTCATTGAAGGTGGAAGAGACTCCATGGTCCCTAGGTAAGTCCACTTTGTAGGGATTAAGTCCGACCTTTTCCAATATCTCAAAGCGGCCATTCGATCTTGGCATGATCTTTGACTTGCGTCTGTTAGGGAACCTTTCCTTCCTCATGTTGATCCATACCAAGTCCCCTGGTTGGAAATGGACCTCCTTCTTGTGTTTGTTGGCTTGTTGCGTGGCTTGGGTATTGAACCTTTCAATTCCCTCCCAAACTTAAGCGTGAAGGTCTTGATTTCCTTTGCTTGCTTCTCAGCCTCCCAAGTAAAATTGGTAGAGGTGGGGATAGGTGTGAGGCCCAAAGGGGTCTTCGAATTGTACCCATAGACCACTTGAAATGGGGAAAGGTGTGCTGCCTTACTTAGGGACCTATTGAAGGCAAACTCCGGTTGAGGTAGGAGTTCATCCCAAGCCTTCACATTCTTATTCACAAGCACCCTAAGCAAGGTCGCCAAAGTCCGGTTAGTCACCTCGGTTTGACCATCGGTTTGGGGATGACAAGTGGTGCTAAACTTGAGGTGAGTCCCCATCTTCCGCGATAGAGTGAGCCAAAAGTGACTAAGGAACTTGGTGTCCCTATCCAAAACCATACTGCGTGGGATGCCATGAAGTCTTGCAATCTCGTTGAAGTAGAGATTGGCGAGGTGGGAAGCATCATGGGTGGTGTGACAAGGCACAAAGTGAGCCATCCTGGAGAATCGATCCACCACCGCCACGATGGAATCCTTGCTTCTTAGGGTCCTAGGCAAGCCTGTAATGAAATACAAGCTAATGTCCTCCCATGGGGCCATGGGCACGGGCAAGGGGGGGAGTAAACGTCGTAGGGAAGGACACGGCTCTACGCCATTTGACAAATTAAACACCTCTTGATAAAGTGTTCTATATCCTCGGTCATCTTCAGCCAATAGCAATGCTCCTTGAACTTGCAAGTGGCACTAGTGGGACACCAAAAATACGATGGGTAGCCGGCCTCACCTATTAACCGGGCAAAAGAATTTCTCCCCTACTTTGGCTGGACAAAACCAGCACAAGCTGGTCCCTCAGCTCAACTTTAGGGCACTGATTTGATCAATATTTAGATGCCTTTTCATGCCCTAAAGTTTGACAAAAGTTGGAGCAAAGTAAGTCAACCAAACAGACCTTTGTTCAGACTGTGTTGGATTCCGCCCTATAGTGCACTATTTCGGCTTTTTGCTTGGATGGATGACCAAATGCGGTCCAAATGCTTTGCCAAAGGTCTTGTTAGAAGGCTAAGACTTTAAGCTTTAAGGGGGTGGTGTGTGCAGGAAATTTCCCCTTGTAGTGTTTGCTCCAACAGGGATACAAAACCAGGCCAATTCCAGATGAACTTGCTTGCTCATTATCGCATGGACTTTTCTGACCTTCTTGGACTCCATAACTTTGGCTGGACCATTGGGGAGGGTTTCCAATGGTTTGGTTGGATGGTTCCCATCATCCTCCCCGGGTTGGTTGGAGTTTGACCCCAAACTCGAAATTTCTTCATTATCCTTAAAGTAAGGACTGAGGTCAGCCACATTGAAGGTGGCAGAGACTCCATATTCGCCAGGTAAGTTCACTTTGTAGGCAATAGGTCCGACCTTCTCCAATATCTCAAACGGGCCATCTGATCTTGGCATGATCTTGGACTTGCATTTGCTTGAGAACCTTTCCCTCCTCATGTGGATCCATACGAAGTCCCCCGGTTGGAAAAGGACCTCCTTCTTGTGTTTATTGGCTTGTTGCATGGCTTAGGTATTGACCCTTTCAATTCTCTCCCGAACTTGAGCATGAAGATCCTTAATTTCCTTAGCTCGATTCTTGGCCTCCCAACTAAATTTGGCTGGGGTGGGGATAAGTGTAAGGTCCACAGGGGTGTTTTGATTACTCCCATAGACCACTTGAAACGGGGAAAGGTTTGTGGCCTTACTTTGGGACCTATTGAAGGCAAACTCCACATGGGGTAGGAGTTCATCCCAAGCCTTCACATTCTTCTTCACAAGCACCCTAAGCAAGGTGCCCAAAGTCCGGTTGGTCACCTCGGTTTGACCATCGGTTTGGGGATGACAAGTGGTGCTAAACTTGAGGTGAGTCCCCATCTTCCTCCATAGAGTGAGCCAAAACTGACTAAGGAACTTAGTGTCCCTATCCGAAACCATAATCCGTGGGATGCCATGAAGTCTCACAATCTCGTTGAAGTAGAGATTGGTGACGTGCGAAGCATCATGGGTGGTGTGAGAAGATACAAAGTGAGCCATCTTGGAGAATCGATCCACCACCACCATTATGGAATCCTTGATTCTTTGGGTCCTCGGCAAGCTCGAAATCAAATCCAAAATAACGTCTTCCCATGGAGCCATGGGCACAGGCAAGGGGGACTAAAGGCTGTGGGGAAGGACACGGCTCTTCGCCATTTAGCATATTGAACACCTCTTGATAAAGTGTTCTACATCCTTAGTCAACTTCAGCCAATAGCAATCCTCCTAGAACTTGCAAGTTTCACAAGTCGGACACCAAAAACAAGGTGGGCAGCCGGCCTCACCTACTAACCGGGCAAAAGAATTTCTCCCCTACTTTTGCTGCGTAAAACTAACACAAGCTGGTCCCTTAGCTCAACTTTAGGGCCATGATTTGATAAATATTTAGATGCCTTTTCCTACCGTAAAGTTTGACAAAATTTGGAGCAAAGTAAGACGACCAAACAGACCCTTTCTTCGAACTATGCTGGATTCCGCCCTACAGTGCACTGTTTCAATTTTTGGCTTCGATGGCTGACCAAATGAGGTCCAAATGCTTTGCAAAAGGTCTTGTTAGAAATCGCAGACTTTAAGCTTCAAGGGGGTGGTGCGTGAAGGAAATTTCCCCTTCTAGAGTTTGCTCCAACAAGGACACAAAACAGGGCCAATTCTGCATGAACTAGTTTTCTTAATATCCTCTTTCCTGAGGTGGTTTCCAAACATGGCATGGACTTCCCCGACCTTCTTGACTCCATAACTTTTGCTGCACCATTGAGGATGGTTTCCGTAGGTTTTCTTGGATGGTCCCCATCATCCTCCCTGGGTTAGTTGCAGTTGGACCTCAAACTCAGAATTTCTTCATTCTCCTTAAAGTATGGACTGAGGTCAGCCACATTGAAGGTGGCAGAGACTACATAGTCACCAGGTAAGTCCACTTTGCAGGCATTAGGTCCAACTTTCTCCAATATCTCAAAGTGGCGATCCAATCTTCGCATGATCTTGCACTTGCATTTGCTTGGGAGCCTTTCCTTCCTCATATGGATCTATACCAAGTCGCCCGGCTGGAAATGGACCTCCTTCTTATGTTTGTTGGCTTGTTGCATGGCTTGGCTATTGAACGTTTCAATTCTCTCCCGAACTTGAGCATGAAGGCCCTTGATTTCCTTAGCTCGCTTCTCGGCCTCCCAACTAAATTTGGTAGGGGTAGGGATAGGTGTCAGGTCCAAAGTGGTCTTCGGATTGTACCGGTAGACCATTTGAAACGGGGAAAGGTGTGTCGCCTTACTTGGGGCCATATTGAAGGCAAACTCCACATGGGGTAGGAGTTCATCCCAAGCCTTCTCATTCTTCTTCATAAGCACCCTAAGCATGGTGCCTAAGGTCCGGTTGGTCACCTCGGTTTGACCATCGGTTTGGGGATGACAAGTGGTTCTAAACTTGAGGTGAGTCCCCACCTTCCTCCATAGAGTGAGCCAAAAGTGACTAAGGAACTCGATGTCCCTATCCGAAACAACACTCCGTAGGATGCCATGAAGTCTCACAATCTCGTTGAAGTAGAGATTGGGGAGGTGGGAAGCATTACGGCTGCTGTGACACGGCATAAAGTGAGCCATCTTGGAGAATCAATCCACCACCACCATGATGGAATCCTTGCTTCTTTGGGTCCTCGGCAAGCCCGTAATGAAATCCAAGCTAATGCCTTCCCACGGAGCCATGGGCACGGGCAAGTGGGAGTAAAGGTCGTGGGGAAGGACATGGCTCTTCGCCATTTGACAAATTGAACACCTCTTGATAAAGTGTTATACATCCTTGGTCATCTTCGGCCAATAGCAAGGCTCCTTGAACTTGCAAGTTGCACAAGTGGGGCACCAAAAACAAGGTGCGCAATCGGGCTCACCTATTAACCGGGCAAAAGAATTTCTCCCTCACTTTGGCTGGATAAAGCCAGCACAAGCTGGTCCCTCAGCTCAACTTTAGGGCCATGATTTGATAAATATTTAGATGCCTTTTCGTGACCTAAAGTTGGACAAATGTTGGAGCAAAGCAAGTCGAGCAAACAGACCCTTTCTTCGGAATGTGCTGGATTCCACCATGCGGTGCACTGTTTCGGTTTTTGGCTTGGACGGCTTACCAAATGGGGTCCAATTGCTTTGCAAAAGGTCTTGCTTGAAATCTAAGACTTCAAGCTTTAAGGGGTGCTACGTGCAGTAAAATTCTCCTTCTAGAGTTTACTCCAACAGGGATTCAAAACCGGGCCAATATCCGGATGAACTGGCTTGCTCATTATCATCTTTGTTCAGGAGGTTTTCAATCATGGCATGGACTTCCCTGACCTTCCTGGACTCTATAACTTTTGATGCACCATTGGGGATGGTTTCCAAAGGTTTTCTTGGATGGTCCCCATCATCCTTTCTGGGTTGGTTGGAGTTTGACCTCAAACTCAGAATTTCCTCATTCTCTTTAAAGTTTGGACTGAGTTCAGCCACATTGAAGGTGGCGGAGACTCCATAGTCTCCAGGTAAGTCCACTTTGTGGGCATTAGGTCCGACCTTCTCCAATATCTCAAAGGGGCCATTCGATCTTGGCATGATCTTTGACTTGCGTTTGCTTGGGAACCTTTCCCTCCTCATGCGGATCCATACCAAGTCCCCCGGCTGGAAATGGACCTCCTTCTTGTGTTTGCTGGCTTGTTGCATGGCTTGGGTATTGAACCCTTCAATTCCCTCTCAAACTTAAGCATGAAGGTCCTTAATTTCCTTAGCTTTCTTTTCAGCCTCCCAACTAAATTTGGTAGAGGTGGGGATAGGTGTAAGGTCCAAAGGGGTCTTCGGATTGCACCCATAGACCACCTGAAATGGGGAAAGCTGTGTGGCGTTACTTGCGGACCTATTGAAGGCAAACTCCACATGGGGTAGGAGTTCATCCCAAGCCTTCACATTCTTCTTCACAAGTACCCTAAGCAAGGTGCCCAAAGTCCGGTTGGTCACCTCGATTTGACCATCGGTTTGGGGATGACAAGTGGTGCTAAACTTGAGGTGAGTCCCCATCTTCCTCCATAGAGTGAGCCAAAAGTGACAAAGGAACTTGGTGTCCCTATCTGAAACCATACTCTATGGGATGCAATGAAGTCTCACAATCTCGTTGAAGTAGAGATTGGCGAGGTGGGAAGCATCGTGGGTGGTGTGACAAGGCACAAAGTGAGCCATCTTGGAGAATCGATGCACCACCACCACGATAGAATCCTTGCCTCTTTGGGTCCTACGCAAGCCCGTAATGAAATCCAAGCTAATGTTTTCCCATGGGGCCATGGGCACTGGCACGGGGGAGTAAAGGTCGTGGGGCCGGTCACAGCTCTTCGCCATTTGGCAAATTGAACACTCTTGATAAAGTGTTCTACATCATTGTTCATCTTCGGCCAATAGTAATGATCCTTGAACTTGCAAGTTGGATAAGTGGGGTCACCTATTAACCGAGCAAAAGAATTTCTCCCTCACTTTGGCTGGATAAAGCTAGCACAAGCTAGTCCCTTAGCTGAACTTTAGGGACATGATTTGATAAATATTTAGATGCCTTGTCACGCCCTAAAGTTTGACAAAAGTTAGAGCAAAGTAAGTCGACCAAACAGGCCCTCTCTTCGGACTGTACTGGATTCCGCCCTGTAGTGCACTGTTTCATTTTTTGGCTGGGATGGTTGACCGAATGGGGTCAAAATGCATTGCAAAAGGTCTTGTTACAAGGTTAAGACTTTAAGCTTTAAGGGGGTGGTGCGTACAGGAAATTTTCTCTTCCAGAGCTTGCTCCAACAGGATACAAAACCGGGCCAATTCCCAGATGAACTGGGTTCCTCATTATCCTCTTTGCTCAGGCGGTTTCTGACCATGGCATGGACTTCCGTGACCTTCTTGGACTGCATAACTTTGGCTGGACCAATAGGGAGGGTTTCCAATGGTTTTCTTGGATGGTCCCCATCATCCTCCCTAGGTTGGTTGGAGTTTGACCTCAAACTCGGAATTTCTTCATTCTCCTTAAAGTATGGACTGAGGTCAGCCACATTGACAGAGGCGGAGACTCCATAGTCACAAGGTAAGTCCACTTTATAGGCATTAGGTCCGACCTTCTCCAATATCTCAAAGGGGCCATCCGATCTTGGCATGATCTTAGACTTGCGTTTGCTTGGGAACCTTTCGTTTTTCATGTGGATCCATACCAAGTCCCCTGGCTGGAAATGGATCTTTCTTGTGTTTGTTGGCTTGTTGCATGGCTTGGGTATTGAATCTTTCAATTCTCCCCCAAACTTGAGCATGAAGGTCCTTGATTTCCTTAGCTCGCTGCTCGGCCTCCCAAGTGAATTTGGTAGGGGTGGGGTAAGGTGTGAGGTCCAAAGGGGTCTTCGAATTGTACCCATAGACCACTTGAAATGGGGAAAGGTGTGGCGCCTTACTTGCGGACCTATTGAAGGTAAACTCCACATGGGGTAGGAGTTCATCCCATGCCTTCACATTCTTCTTCAAAGCACCCTAATCAAGGTCCCCAAAGTCCGGTTGGTCACCTCAGTTTGACCATCGGTTTGGGGATGACAAGTGGTGCTAAACTTCAGGTGAGTCCCCATTTTCCTCCATAGAGTGAGCCAAAAGTGACTAAAGAACTTGGTGTCCCTATCCGAAACCATACTTCGTAGGATGCCATGAAGTATCACAATCTCGTTGAAGTAGAGATTTGCGAGGTGGGAAGCATCATGGGTGATGTGACAAGGAACAAAGTGAGCCATCATGGAGAATCGATCGACCACCACCATGATGGAATCCTTGCTTCTTTAGGTCCTCGGCAAGCATGTAATGAAATCCAAGCTAATGTTTTCCCACGGGGCCATAGGCACGGGCAAGGGGGAGTAAAGGTCGTGGGGAAGGACACGGCTCTTCGTCATTTAACAAATTGAACACCTCTTGGTAAAGTGTTCTACATCCTTGGTCATCTTTGGGCAATCGCAATGCTCCTTGAACTTGCAAGTTGCACAAGTGGGACACCAAAAACAAGGTGGCAGCTGGCCCCACCTATTAGCCAGGCAAAAGAATTTCTCCCTTACTTTGGCTGGACAAAGCCAACACAAGCTGGTCCCTTAACTCAACTTTAGCGCCATGATTTGATAAATATTTAGATGCGTTTTCATACCCTAAAGTTTGATGAAAGTTGGAGCAAAGTAAGTCGACCAAACACACCCTTTCTTCGGACTGTGCTGGATTCCGCCCTGGAGGACACTGTTTCGAATTTTAGCTTGGATGGCTGACCAAATGGGGTCCAAATGCTTTGAAAAAGGTCTTGTTTTAAAGCTAAGACTTTAAGCTTCAAGGGGGTGGTGCGTGCAGTAAGTTTCCCTATCTAGAGTTTGCTCCAACACGGATACAAAACCGGGCCAATTCCCGGATGAACTAGCTTGCTCATTATTCTCTTTGCTCAGGTGGTTTCCGAGAATTTCATGGGCTTCCCTGACTTTCTTGGACTCCATAACCTTGGTTGCACCATTAGGGATGGTTTCCAAAGGTTTTCTTAGATGGTCTCCATCATCCTCACCGGGTTGGTTGGAGTTTGACCTCAAACTCAGAATTTCTTCATTCTCCTTAAAGTATGGACTGAAGTCAGCCACATTGAAGCTGGCGAAGACTCCACATTCGCCAGGTAAGTCCACCTTGTAGGCATTAGGTCCGACCTTCTCCAATATCTCAAAGGGGCCATTCGATCCTGGCATGATCTTGGACTTGCGTTTCCTTGAGAACCTTTCCGTCTTCATGTGGATCCATACCAAGTCCCCCGGTAGGAAATGGACCTCCATCTTGTGTTTTTTGGCTTGTTGCATGGCTTGGGTATTGACCATTTCAATTCTCTCCCAAACTTGAGCATGAAGGTCCAAAGAGGTCTTCGGATTGTTCCCATAGACCATTTGAAATGGGGAAAGGTGTGTGGCCTTACTTGGGGCCCTATAAGGCAAACTCCGCATGGGGTAGCAGTTGATCCCAAGCCTTCACATTCTTCTTCACAAGCACCCTACTCAAGGTGCCTAAAGTCCGGCTGGTAACCTCAGATTGACCATCGGTTTGGGGATGACAAGTGGTTCTAAACTTGAGGTGAGTCCCCATCTTCCTCTATAGAGTGAGCCAAAAGTGACTCAGGAACTCGGTGTCCCTATCTGAAACCATACTCTATAGGATGCCATGAAGTCTCACAATCTCGTTGAACTAGAGATTGGCGAGGTGGGAAGCATTATGGCTGGCGTGACAAGGCATAAAGTGAGCCATCTTTGAGAATCGATCCACCACCACCGTGATGGAATCCTTGCTTCTTTGGGTCCTCAGCAAGCTCATAATGAAATCCAAGCTAATGTCTTCTCATGAGGCCATAGGCACGGGCAAGGGGGAGTAAAGGTCGTAGGGAAGGACACGACTCTTTGCCATTTGACAAATTGAACACGTCTTGATAAAGTGTTCTACATCCTTGGTCTGTGCAAAGTAAGTCAACCAAACAGACCCTTTATTCAGACTATGCTGGATTACGCCCTATAGTGCACTACTTTGGTTTTTTGGCTTGGTTGGCTGACTAAATAGGCTCCAAATGCTTTGCAAATGGTCTTCTTGGAAAGCTAAGACTTTAAGCTTTAAGCGGTGGTGCGTACAGGAAATTTTCCCTTCCAGATTTTGCTCCAACAAGCATAGAAAACCGGGCCAATTTTCGAATGAACTTGCTTGCACATTATCCTCTTTGGTCAGGTGGCTTCTGACCATGGCATGCACTTCTCTGACCTTCTTGGTCTCCATAAATTTGCCTGGACCAATAGGAAGGGTTTCCAACGGTTTGCTTGGATGGTCCCCATCATCCTCCCCAGGTTGGTTAGAGTTTGACCTGAAACTTAGAATTTCTTCATACTCCTTAAAGTATGGACAGAGGTCAGCCACATTGAAGGTGGCGGACAGTCCATAGTCGCCAGGTAAGTCCACTTTTTATGCATTAGGTCCAACCTTCTCCAATATCTCTGAGGGGCCATCCGTTATGGGCATGATCTTGGACTTGCATTTTCTTGGGAACCTTTCCTTCCTCATGTGGATCCATACCAAGTCCTACGGCAGGAAATGGACCTCTTTCTTGTGTTTGTTGGCTTGTTGCGTGGCTTGGGTATTAAACCTTTCAATTCTCTCCTGAACTTGAGCATGAAGGTCCTTGATTTCCTTAGCTCGCTTCTCGACCTCCCAACTAAATTTGGTAGGGGTGGGGATTGGTGTGAGGTCCAAAGGGGTCTTCGGATTGTACCCACAGACCACTTGAAACAAGGAAAGGTGTGTGGCCTTACTTAGGGACCGATTGAAGGTAAACTCCGCATGGGGTAGGAGTTCATCCCAAGCCTTCACATTCTTCTTCACAAGCACCCTAAGCAAGGTGCCCAACGTCCGGTTGGTCACCTCGGTTTGACCATCGGTTTGGGGATGACAAGTGGTGCTAAACTTGACGTGAGTCCCCATCCTCCTCCATAGAGTGAGCCAAAAGTGACTAAGGAACTTGGTGTCCAAATCCGAAACCATACTCCGTGGGATGCCATGAAGTCTCACAATCTCATTGAAGTAGAGATTGGCGAGGTGGGAAGCATCATGGGTGGTGTAACAAGGCACAAAGTCGTCCACCTTGGAGAATTGATCCACCACCACCATCATGGAATCCTTGCCTCTTTGTAAGTCCACTTTGTAAGCATTAGGTCCGACCTTCTCTAATATCTCAGAGGGGCCAGTCGATCTTGGCATGATCTTGGACTTGCGTTTGCTGGGGAACCTTTCCTTCCTCATGTGGATCCATACCAAGTCCCTCCGCTGGAAATGGACCTTCTTCTTGTGTTTGTTGGCTTTTTGCATGGCTTGGGTATTGAACCTTTCAATTCTCTCCCGAACTTGAGCATGAAGGTCCTTGATTTCCTTAGCTCGCTTATCGGCCTCCCAACTACATTTGGTAGGCGTGGGGATACGTGTGAGGTCCAAAGGGGTCATCGGATTGTACCCATAGACCACTTAAAATGGGGAAAGGTGTGTGGCCTTACTTGGGGCCCTATTGAAGGCAAACTTCGCATGGGGTAGGAGTTCATCCCAATCCTTTACATTCTTCTCCACATGCACCCTAAGCAAGGTGCCCAATGTCCGGTTGGTCACCTCGGTTTAACCATCGGTTTAGGGATAACAAGTGGTGCTAAACTTGAGGTGAGTCCCCATCTTCCTCCATTCTGTAAGCCAAAAGTGACTAAGGAACTCGGTGTCCCTATCCGAAACCATACTCCGTAGGATGCCATGAAGTCTAACAATCTCATTCAAGTAGAGATTTGCAAGGTGGGAAGCATCGTGGGTAGTGTGACAAGGCACAAAGTGTTCCATCTTAGAGAATCGATCCACCACAACCATGATGGAATCCTTGCTTCTTTGGGTCCTCGGAAAGCATGTAATAAAATCCAAGCTAATGTCTTCCCGTGGGGTCGAAGGCACGAGCAAGGGGGAGTAAAGGTCGTGGGGAAGGACACGGCTCTTCACCATTTGACAAATTGAACACCTCTTGATAAATTGTTCTACATCCTTGGTCATCCTCGGCCAATAGCCATGCTCCTTGAACTTGCAAGTTGCACAACTGGGACACCAAGAACAAGGTGGGCAACCGGCCTCACCTACTAACCGAGCAAAAGAATTTCTCCCCTACTTTGGCTGGATAAAACCAGCACAAGCTGGTCCCTTAGCCCAAATTTAGGGTTATGATTTGATAAATATTTAGATGCCTTTTCATGCCCTAAACTTTGACAAAATTTGGAGCAAAGTAAGTCAACCAAACAGACCCTTTATCCGGACTATGCTGGATTCCACCCTACAGTGCACTATTTCGATTTTTGGCTTGGATGGCTAACGAAATGGGGTCCAAATGCTTTACAAAAGGTCTTATTGAAAGCTAAGACTTTAAACTTTAAGGGGGTGGTGCATGCAGGAAATTTTCCCTTCAAGAGTTTGCTCCAACAGGGATACAAAGTCGGGCCAATTCCCGGATGACCTTGCTTGCTCATTATCCTCTTTACTCAGGTGGTTTTCGACCATGGCATGGACGTCCCCAACCTTCTGAGACTCCATAACTTTGGTTGGACCACTGCGAAGGGTTTCCAATGGTTTGCTTGGATGGTCCCCATCATCCTCCCCGGGTTGGTTGGAGTTTGACCTCAAACTCAGAATTTCCTCATTCTTCTAAAAGTATGGACTGAGGTCTGCCACATTGAACCTGGTGGAGACTCCACAATCGCCATGCAAGTCCACTTTGTAGGAATTAGGTTCGACCTTCCCCAACATCTCAAAGGGGCCATCTGATCATGGCATGATCATGGACTTACGTTTGCTTGGGAACCTTTCCTTCCTCATGTGGATCCATACCAAGTCCCCCGGCTGGAAATGGACCTCCTTCTTGTGTTTGTATGCTTTTTTCATGGCTTGGGTATTGACCCTTTCAATTCTCTCCTGAACTTGACCATGAAGGTCCTCGATTTCCTTAGCTCGCTTCTCAGTCTCCCAACTAAATTTGGTAGGGGTGGGGATAGGTGTGAGATCCAAAGGGGTCTTCGGATTGTACCCATAGACCATTTGAAATAGCGAAAGGTGTGTGGCCTTACTTGTGGTCCTATTGAAGGTAAACTCCACATGGGGTAGGTGTTCATCCCAAGCCTTCAGATTCTTCTTCACAAGCACCCTAAGCAAAGTGCCCAAAGTTCGGTTGGTCATATCGATTTGACCATCGGTTGGGGATGACAAGTGGTGCTAAACTTGAGGTCAGTCCCCGTCTTCCTTAATAGAGTGAACCAAAAGTGACTGAGGAACTTGGTGTCCCTATCCGAAACCATACTCTGTAGGATGCCTTGAACTCTCAAAATCTCGTTGAAGTAGAGATTGGCGAGGTAGGAAGCATCATGGGTGGTGTGACAAGGCACAAAGTGAGCCATGTTTCAGAATCGATCCACCGCCACCATGATGGAATCCTTGATTCTTTGAGTCCTAGCCAAGCTCGTAATGAAATCCAAGCTAATGTCTTCCCATGAGGCCATGGGCACGGGCAACGGGGGAGTAAAGGTCGTGGGGTAGGACACGGCCCCACGGCTCTTCGCCATTTGACAAACTGAACACCTCTTGATTAAGTGTTCTACATCCTTTCGTCATCTTCGGCCAATAGCAGTGGTCCTTGAACTTGCAATTTGCACAAGTGGGACACCAAAAACGAGGTGGGCTGCCGGCCCCACCTATTAAACGGGCAAAAGAATTTCTCCCCTACTTTGGCTGCGTAAAATTAGCCCAAGTTGGTCTCTTAGCTCAACTTTAGGGCCATGATTTGATAAATATGAAGAGGCTTTTTCGTACCGTAAAGTTTCACAAAATTTGGAGCAAAGTTAGTCAACAAAACAGACCCTTTACTCGGACTGTGTTGGATTCCGCCCTGCAGTGCACTATTTCGGTTTTTGGCTTCGATGGTTGACCTAATGGGCTCCAAATGCTTTGCAAAAGGTCTTGTTGGAAAGCTACGACTTTAAGCTTTAAGGGGTCATGCGTATAGGAAATTTCCCATTCCAAATTTTGCTTCAATAGGGATACAAAGTCGAGTCACTTTTCGGATGAGCTGGGTTGCTCATTATCCTCTTTGCTCAAGTGGTTTCTTACCATCGTATGGACTTCCGTGACCTTCTTGGACTCTATAAATTTGGCTGGACCAATAGGGAGGGTGTCCCCATCATCTTCCCCAGGGTTGTTGGAGTTTGACCTCAAACTCAGAATTTCTTCACTCTCCATAAAGTATGGACTGAGGTCAGTCCCATTGACGGTGGAGGAGACTCCATAGTGGCCAGGTAAGTCCACTTTGTGGCCATTAGGTCCAACCTTCTTCAATATCTCAAAGGTGTCGTCCGATCTCGGCATGTTCATGGACTTGCGTTTGCTTGGGAACCTTTCCTTCCTCATGTGGATCCATACCAAGTCCCCCGGCTGGAAATGGACCTCCTTCTTGTGTTTGTTGGCTTGTTGCATGGCTTGGGCATTGAACCTTTCAAATCTCTCCCGAACTTGAGCATGAAGGTCCTTTATTTCCTTACCTCGCTTCTCGGCCTCCCAAGTAAATTTGGTAAGGGAGGCCATAGGTGTGAGGTCCAAAGGGGTTTTCTGATTGTACCCATAGACCACTTGAAGCGGGGAAAGGTTTGTGGCCTTACTTGGGGACCTATTGAAGGCAAACTCTACATGGGGTAGGAGTTCATCCCGAGCCTTTACATTCTTCTTCAAAGCACCCTAATCAAGGTGCCCAAAGTCCGATTGGTCACCTCGGTTTGACCATCGGTTTGGGGATGACAAGTTTTCCTAAACTTGAGGTGAGTCCCCATCTTCCTCCATAGAGTGTGCCAAAAATGACTAAGGAACTTGGTGTCCCTATCCGAAATCATACTCTGTGGGCTTCCATGAAGTCTCACAATCTTGTTGAAGTAGAGGTTGGCGAGGTGGGAAGCATCATGGGTGGTGTAACAAGGCACAAAGTGAGCCATCTTGGAGAATCGATCCACCACCACCATGATGGAATCCTTGCTTCTTTGGGTGCTCGGCAAGCCCGTAATGAAATCTAAGCTAATGTCTTCTCAATGGGCCATGGGCACGGGCAAGGGGGAGTAAGGGCCGTGGGGAAGGACACGGCTCTTCGCCATTTGACAAATTAAACACCTCTTGATAAAGTGTTGTACGTCCTTGGTCATCTTCTACCAATAGCAATGCTCCTTGAACTTGTAAGTTGCACAAGTGGGACACCAAAAACAAGGTGGGCAGCCGGCCTCGCCTACTAACCGGGCAAAAGAATTCCTCCACTACTTTAGTTAGATAAAAGCAGTACAAGCTGGTCCCTTAGCTCAACTTTACGGCCATGATTTGATAAATATCTAGATGCCTTTTCATGCCCTAAAGCTTGACAAAAGTTAGAGCAAAGTAAGTCAACCAAACGGACCCTTTACTCGAACTGTGCTGTATTACGCTCTGCAACGCACTGTTTCGATTTTTAGCCTGGATGGCTGACCAAATGGGCTCCAAGTGCTTCGTAAAAGGTCTTGTTGGAAAGCTAACACTTTAGGCTTTAAGGGGGTGGTGCGTGCAGGAAATTCACCCTTCTAGAGTTTTCTCCTATAGGGGTACAATATTGGGTCAATTCCCACATGAACTGGCTTGCTCATTATCCTCTTTTCTCAAGTGGTTTCTAACCATGGCATTGACTTATCTTACCTTCTTGGACTCCATAGCTTTAGCTGGACCATTGGAGAGGGTTTCCAATGGTTTGCTTGGATGGTCCCCATCATCCTCCCCGGGTTGGTTGGAGTTTGACCTCAAACTCGGAATTTCTTCATTCTCCTTAAAGTATGGACTGAGGTAAGCCACATAAGGTGGCGAAGACTCCATGGTGTCCAAGTAAGTCCACTTTGTAGGCATTCAGTCCGACCTTCTCCAATATCTCAAAGAGGCCATTCGATCTTGGCATGATCTTGGACTTACGTTTGCTTGGGAACCTTTCCTTCCTCATGTGGATCCATACCAAGTCCCCTTACTAGAAATGGACCTCCTTCTTGTGTTTGTTGGCTTGTTGCATGACTTGGGTATCGAACCTTTCAATTCTCTCCGGAACTTGAGCATGAACGTCCTTGATTTTCTTAGCGCGCTTCTCGGCCTCCCAACTAAATTTTGTAAGGGTGGGGGTAGGTGTGAGGTCCAAAGGGGACTTCGGATTGTACCCAAAGACCACTTGAAACGGAGAAAGGTGTGTGGCCATACTTGGGGCCCTATTGAAGGCAAACTCTGCATGGGGTAGGAGTTCATCCCGAGCCTTCACATTCTTCTTCACAAGCACCCTAAGCAAGGTGCCTAAAGTGCGGTTGGTCACCTCAATTTGACCATCGGTTTGGGGATGACAAGTGCTGCTAAACTTGAGGTGAGTCCCCATCTTCCTCCATAGAGTGAGCCAAAAGTGACTAAGGAACTTAGTGTCCCTTTCCAAAACCATACTCCATGGGATGCCATGAAGTCTTACAATCTCCTTGAAGTATAGATTGGCGAGGTGGGGGGCATCATGGTGGTGTGATGTTAAGTCAAAAATCATGCATTGTTTTAATAATTATTTTGATTATATTATATATAGTATTTCATCTAATTTACTTTATTTTATATTTTTTTTCAGGTTAAGCATTAATGAAATAAAGAGGAGAAAAGAAGACATTGAAGTTCGGATTTTACACGCTAGGCTATCAAGTCAGCCCAAAAATAATGATTTATGAAAATATTATTTCCATATTGATTTATTTGGACTAGGGTTACAAAAGTATTACTCCTAATTGAAAAGAAACCAGAAAACTTGGAAGAGAAAAAGTCTAAGAAAAAGCCCTAGCACCTAATATTAGTAAAACCCTACCCCACCCTCTTCTCCTCTTTGCCATATAATCATCTCATCTTCAAACAAACAAAAAAACCCACGGCAACCTCCACCTTCAGGCCTTCTTATTCTCCTCGCCACCATTCACGCACAATCTTCATCACCAACACACCTCACACACAAACCCCATGCCACAGCTTCATTCAATCACCGTCATACGCCTCCCTCCTCACCCTCAATCATAATCAATCACCTTCTATCCATCACACCATCATCACGCCTCAGCTTCATCGTCACTGTTGATCACCATCTTCATCATCCGAAGTAGTATTGTGCTACTTCTTTTTTTTTTTTTACTTTTATTGTATTTTGTTTTGCTTAGTTTCAAACATGAATTACTTAGATAAATTTTGTAATTTAATTTTTAATATGAGTGAGTAATTTCTTGCATAGTATAATCTATTTGAAACCATGTTGAATTAATTATTTTGAAACAAGTTTTATACTTTATTATCTAGTTGATTTTTATTCATGATTCTATAGCGATTAGTATTTACCGTTTATGATATTTGTGTTATATTAATTAGAATGCATGCTAGTTAGTTTAATACGAATTCATATGATAGTTTAAAAGGCTTTAATACGTAAAATTTATAGTCTTTTAAGAATTAGTATCGCCCTAATTAATTAGGGATTGCTCAAACCCATCTCTTTTAATTAGATAATCGTTATAGATATTTGTTAAATCAATTTGCTGGTAAATTGGTTACAAGGCGTTAGATCATGTTTTTCTAACATGTAATGCTCTAGTTTGATTAAATTGTTGCGTTGGTGTGAGGGTTATCAGAACTAGTAGGGTTTATATTAGGGCTGGACCTAAATAAACTATAATATAAGGAAAAATGGGGAAGATCCGCTGGTGGGTGTCTTCTACAGTCTAACTCATGGTTAAAATTGATTTGTGTGTTAATCATAAATATTAATTTGCATGGTGGATATAGATTATGCTAAGTATTTTTCATAAATTTGGTACCTTTTATAATTAATTGTAACCTTTTTGTTAATTTGTTTAGTTTGTCAATTTTAATTCCTAAATTTATAAGCTTCAATATAAATTTCGTTCCCCCCCCCCAAAAAAGAGCAGTATTTTAGGAGTGTCTTGGTAATATTAGATCAGTTAGATTTTGATTTTTAGTGTGATTATAATTTTCAGATTTAAGTTATATTCCGTTTTGGCCATTTAATTACTGGTTTGTTAGAAATTAGGTTAAAAATAGTTCCTTTTGTGTTTTTTCAAGTTTTAATCCATTTTAGGGTTTATATAGTGTCTTATTCTGCCTCTATTTAATTTCAGAAGTTTTCGAAATTATTTCATAATTTTTCAGAATTATTTCGTGAATTGGATATGTGCAGGTTTTTATTTTAATAAATCTGAAAATTATGTTTTTAATTTTCATTTCATTTTTTTTAGGTTTTATTAAGTCCAGAAAATTATATACTAATATTTGGTCAATTGTTTATTTAATTTCGTATTTATATTAGTGCAGTTTATTGTTTTTCTCTAATTTCAGATTTTATTTTCTGTTTCATTTTCTGGAGTTAATTTTCTGTTTTAATTTTTATGAAATTAATTACATATAATTTTTTAGTTACAAAGTCAGAATATTAATTTTGATTAATTTTTGTAATTTTTAATATTAATTGTTTGTTTGTTATTTTCTGTTTTAATTTTCAGTTCAATATTGTGTTTTTATTTCTGTTTTTATTTTCCAAAATATTTAGGATAGCTATTTACTATTTTATTTCCAGAATTAAACTTAGAATATTTAGGAGCAATATTAAGTATTTTTTCATATTTTTATTTATTAAATTTGATTTATTTTAGAAATACAAAGAGAAGTTATAATAAATTAGAGTAATAAAATCATTTAGAATTAAACTAGCTTTTTGACGTAATCTTTCCTCGTGGGATCAATCCCTGCTTCCCAATGCTATAATTATTATTTATAAATCAAAGTAGTGGTTTAATTTATAGCTCTACGATAAGCTATACAAATTTTGGCGTCGTTGCCAGGGAAAGAAAATAAAATTAATCATTAGTTTACTTCTATTTAATTTTACTTATGTTATTGTTTTGTTTTAAGTCTAGTATTTTAATTTTTTGTAGGTTGCCCTTAATTTATGAAATTAAGGAGTGGTAATGAGATTGGAGAGGACAAGGAGCAAAAGTTGGAAGTTAAAAACAAAGAAGGTTATTCTGAAGCAATAATTCTTAAAACTGAAGAGGTAAGAATGCCGAATCTTCGGGAACTTGCTGCCCCTAATCTAGAAGCCCAACCTTTTGTCCATTACCTATGCTGCATTAGATAAACCTCTAAAACTGAACTCTGGATTCATCAATCTGCTACCCAAGTTTCATGGATTAGCTGGAAAGGACCCATACCGTCAGCTTAGTGAATTCCTTATCACATGCTCTGCTATGGTGCCTGAGGGGATTCTTGAAGGCCAAATTAGGCTGAGAGCCTTTCCTTTTTCTTTGCTTAGTAATACTAAAGATTGGCTATATTACATGCCTACTGGATCTTTCTCTACATCGACTGCATTGCATAAACCATTTTTGGAGAAATTTTTTCCAGCATCCCGAATTGGATCAATTAGGAAGGAAATATGTGGTATCCAACAAATGAGTGGGGAAACTTTTTGTGAGTATTGGAAAAGATTTAATAAACTGTATGCTGGTTGTCCTTAACATCAAATAACTGAACAGTTGTTGATTTAATACTTTTATGAAGGGTTGCTTCCTATGGATCGTAATATGGTTGACGCTGCCAGTGAGAGGGCTCTAGTTATTAAGACTCCAGTAGAGTCTAGAGATTTATTTAATTTAACGGCCCAAAATACTCAGCAGTTTGGTTTTAGAGAGTCACAAATTAAAAGGGCTAATGAGATTGGCCATAGCTCATCTGTAGAGAGTTAGTTCTCTCACATTACTGCCATGTTAAATAAGATTGTTACTAGGGGAGTACAAAAAGCAATCATATGTAGAATTTGTTGTCTAGAGGGGCATCCTACTGATGCATGTCCTACACTTCAAGAGGGAAATATTAATGTTGTCTATTCTAACCAAGGTCAAAGGAGGTATGATCCATATTCTAACACCTATAATGAAGGATCGAGAGACTACCCTAACCTTAGGTATGGCCCTAAAACCAACCCACCTGGTTTTGACCAAACATCTCGTCAACCTTCTAATCAGGATATGACCAACTTCCTACTAGAACAAGTCCTTAAGAAAATGGATGATAGGTTCCAAAATATGGAGACAACTCTCAAGCTGGTTCAAGAGAGACCCTACAACTGATACCATAGTAAGCAACTTGCAGGCTCAAATACAAAATAGGTTACCATCTCAACCTTACCCTAACCCTAAGGAGAATGCTAGTGCCATGACACTTAGGAGTGGGAAAGAGCTAAAAGAACCTAGGAAGAGTAGAGAGGTTGAGCCTGAGTTGGAGGTCAAAGGAGCTTAACCAAAGTTAGATAAAGATTCTAGTCTAACTACTAAGGAAATAGGTGAGAAGAAAAGAGAACCTTTTAAGTCAATACCACCTTTTCCTAGTAGGTTTCGGAGCCCGACTTCTAAGGTGAATGAGGCTATCCAAGATATCTTAGAGACATTTAGGAAGGTAGAGATCAACATACCTCTCCTTGATGCCATTAAACAGGTGCCCCTCTATGCTAAGTTCTTGAAAGAATTGTGTACTACTAAAAAAAAGTTAGTAGGTAATGAAAAGGTAAGTGTGGGATAAAATATGTCTGCAGTTTTTCAAAGGAAACTTCCCCCTAAGTGCAAAGACCCAGGTGTGTTTTCTGTTCCTTGTAAAATAGGAAACCATTACTTTGATAAGACTATGCTTGACTTAGGTACTTCCATTAATGTTATGCCTAGGTCTATTTATGACAAACTGAACTTAGGAGAGCTAAAGAAAACTGGTATAGTGATTCAGTTAGCTGATAGGAGCAGTACTTACCCAGACGGAGTGTTAAAGGATGTTTTAGTCCAAGTGAATGAGCTTGTGTTTCCTGCTGATTTTTATGTGATGAACATGGGTGATGCATGTCATGATATTACCATGAGATTTGATGGTGAAGTGATTAAATTTAATATTTTTAATGCCATGAGATTTCCTGCTGATGTGAATTACGTGTATGCACTTGATGTTATTGATGAGTTGTCCCAAGCTTTTTATGACTTGTCTCACGAAGATGAATTGTTTACTGTGCTTACTAAGAGTCTTGATCATGCTGAGTTTCAAAAAGTGTCATACCAGGTTAATGATAATCTAGCTGATGTGATGGGGTCTTTATTCCACTTGCAAGTGCATAATAGACCTAACAAGCTTGAATTGCCTGAAAATCCTACTAAATTACTTCCCTCTAGCATTTTACCCCCTAAACTGGAATTGAAACCTTTACCTGATAATTTGAAGTATGCTTATTTGGGGGAGAATGAGACTTTGCCTGTCAGCTTCTCTAGTGTACTTACCCTTGACCAAGAGGAAAAACTTGTTAAGGTACTTAGAGAACATAGCAAAGCAATAAGGTGGACTTTAGCAGACCTCAAGGGACTTAGCCCTACTTTATGTTCACATAAGATCACCTTAGAGAAAGATGCTAAGCCTAAGAGGGATCCTCATATGAGACTTAATCCACCTATGATGGAGGTAGTCTAGAAAGAAATTCTTAAGTGGTTAGATGTTGGAGTAATATACCCCATTGCTGATTCTGAGTGGGTTAGTCCTATCCATGTGGTTCCTAAAGAGGGGGGGACAACTGTAGTGCAAAATAAGGAAGGTAAGTTGATACCTACTAGAGTCCAGAGTGGTTGGAGAGTGTACATTGACTATAGAAAGCTTAACAAGGCCACTAAGAATGAGCATTTGTCATTGCCTTTTATGGACCAGATGTTAGAGAGATTAGCTAGGAGGTCACATTATTGCCTTCTAGATGGCTATTCAGGTTATATTCAGGTCCCTATAGCTCCGGCAGATCAGGAAAAGACCACTTTTACCTATCCTTTTGGCACTTCTGCTTTTAGACGTATGCCTTTTGGTTTATGTAATGCACCTACTACATTTCAAAGATGTATGATGAGTATCTTTTCGGATTTTATCACCAAGATTATGGAAGTTTTCATGGATGATTTTACTATACATGGTGATTCATTTGATGAGTGTTTACATCATCTTACTCTAGTTCTTAGGCGTTGCATTGAGACCAATTTGGTACTAAATTTTGAAAAGTGCTATTTCATGGTGGAGCATGGGGTAGTACTTGTACATGTAGTGTCATCGAGGGAATTAAAGGTAGATAAAGCTAAAGTCGGCATCATTCAATCTTTACCTTACGGTGTGTCAAGGATGTGAGATTATTCTTAGGGCATGTAGGGTTCCCTAGGAGGTTTATCAAAGATTTTTCTAAGATTGCTTCTCCTTTATGTGCCTTGCTTGCAAAAGATGCTTCATTTGATTTTAATGAGGAATGTATGAGGGCTTTTGATCAGTTGAAGTTGAAATTGACTACTTCATCTATTGTGCAACCCCCAAATTGGGCCTTACCTTTTGAGTTAATGTGTGATGCTAGTGATAAGGCAGTGGGGGCGGTTTTAGGTCAAAGAGTTGGGAAAGTACCTCATGTGATTTATTATGCTTCTAGAACTCTTGACTCTACATAGTGTAACTACACCACTACATAAAAGGAGATGTATACTGTTGTTTTTACTCTTGAAAAGTTCCACTCTTACTTGTTGGGTGTGAAAGTTACTGTTTACTCTGATCATTATGCTCTTAAACATCTGCTAGAAAAGAAAGATTAAAAGCCCAGATTGATTAGATGGATGTTACTATTGCAGGAATTTCAATTGAAAATTAAAGATAAACCTGGAGCTAAGAATTTAGTTGTTGACCATCTTAGTAGACTGGAAACCGGAGAAAGTGGTAGTCCTTTCAGTGATTGTTTTCCTGATGAGACTTTGCATGCTGTCAGTAGTAGATTACCTTGGTATGCTGATATTGTGAACTACATAGTCACCACAACGTTTCCCATTGACTTGCCTAGAGCTAAAAAAGAAAAGATAAGAGCTCAATCTAAATACTATGTTTGGGATGAGCCATATCTATGGAAATTTTGTGGTGATCAGATAATAAGGCGTTGTGTTGATGACAGTGAAATTCATTCTTCAGAAAGTGGGGGACATTTTGGACCCAAAAGAACAGCACATAAAGTTCTTGAGTGTGGATTTTATTGGCCCACTATTTCTCGTGATGCTTATGATTTTTGTAAAAGATGTGAAGCATGCCAAAAGAATGGAAATTTATCAAAAAGGAATCAAATGCCCTTATATAATGTTTGTGTTTGTGAAATTTTTGATGTATGGGGTATTGATTTCATGGGACCCTTCCCCCCTTCTTTTGGATACACTTACATTCTTGTACTTGTTGACTATATATCCAAATGGGTAGAAGTTGTAGGTACTAGAGCTGATGATGCTAAAACTGTGGTGAAACATATTAAATCTCTCATTTTGCATAGATATGGAGTACCAAGAGCAATCATCAGTGATAGGGGGATTCATTTTTGAAATAGAACTTTAGGTGCCTTGTTAGCCAAATATCATGTGATTCATAAGGTATCTACTAGTTATCATCCCCAAACAAATGGCCAAGCTGTAATACCTAATAAAGAAATCAAGGGCATCCTTGAAAAAGTAGTTAGGCCAGATAGGAAAGATTGGAGTCTTAGGCTAGATTAGGCTCTTTGGGCTTATAGGACTGCATACAAGATACCTATTGGTATGTCACCTTATAGGTTGGTCTTTGGAAAGCCATGTCATCTTCCTATTAAGATAGAACATAAGTCATATTGGGTTGTGAAGTAATGTAATCTTGACTATGAGTTAGCAGGAAAAGAACGTAAACTGCAGTTGCAGGAACTAGAGGAGATTCGCTTGGAAGCCTATGACAATTCAGTCACTTACAAAGGTAAAGTCAAAGCATTTCGTGATGCTAAACTTGTCAGAAAAGAATATCAGGTAGGTGAGAAAGTATTATTATTCAATTCAAAACTGAGACTCTTTCCTGGTAAGTTAAATTCAAGATGGCTTGGCCTGTTTGAGGTAGTAAAGACTTATCCACATGGTGCTGTTGAGATTAAAAGCCTATCCACTGACAAAATTTTCAGAGTGAATGGACATAGGTTGAAACATTTCAAGGATGGAGACTCTGTGAATTTTATTGAAGAAATCACTCTAGAGGATCCTTGAGCTCCATGACGTCGAGCCAATGACTGCAAACAAATGCGCTGGTTGGGAGGCAACCCAATGTTTTTTTAGGGAAGTACCCATTTAATTTTACTTTTATTTTCATTATTTCTATCTCTTTGCCTACATTAGGGACTATGCATGAATTGAGTGTACGGGGGTGCATCCTGCAATTCGTTTCTGCAGTATTTATTCTTGAGAAAAAAAAAAGAAAAGAAAAATTTTTCTTATAAATGATGCATGATATGAGTTTATGCTAGGCTGGCTTGCTTACAAATTTTTGTTTTCTTAACTATTTATAGTTTATTCTTCTATAAGTAAAGACTTTTGAGCATGCTAGATGTCATTCAGAGAAGTTTTTTTATGCTCATATATCTCTTCAATGAGTAACTGTAACGATTATCCATCTTATTTAATCATGTATTATATCCACTTCAGAGGCAATAAAATGACCTAGCCCATTTCCTAGACTATTGAATTAGTAGAATAACTCATTAAAATTGTTACTTTTCTTGTCTTTTTAAAAAAAATGAAAAAAAAGGTTAGATTACCAACATGGGTAGGAATAGGTGGCTCGACACCTTTTTCCCTTAAGTTTAGGTCTCAAGTTGAGCCTTATGTATGGAGTAACCCATGATTGGAAGAGTCATGCCCCTTTTTGGGCCGATCAATGACTTGTACCAAACTAACAGTAAAAAAAATAATGAGAATAAATTGTTTGCTCCAGCACCTCTATTCGGGTGAGTGCGAGACAGGGAGTGTTAAATTTCTAAGACCTTATATGGGCCTCAAATATGTGCGAAAATAGAGTTAGAAGGAAAAAAAATGAAAACAAAATTCAAAGCAAGTTAGAATCAATTTCAATGAGTTATTCTATCTAGTTCAATTGTCTTGATAGCCATACCGTACTTCAACTTTTCTATCGTAAACTTTTTAGACCTCTTGATCGGTGTATGCATACTTAAAAGAAATGGATAATTATAGATCTTGCTACTTCATTAAGGAAATGTTGTGAGGTTGATGAAGAAACTCTTTGATGGTAGTTGGATGTCTAGTAGTTATTCACTTGTTGGAGGAAAAACTAATTAATTTTCAATAAAACTATTTCTAAAGCAAGCCAATGCCTAGTATGAATATCATAGTTATGCATGACTTTATAAGAAAGTAAGAGGGTCAGTTTTTAGGTCGAGTCTAAGATTTCTTTGCACAAGGACGTCCAAAGTCTAAGTGTGGGGGAATTTGTTAAATCAAAAATCATGCATTGTTTTAATAATTATTTTGATTATATTATATATAGTATTTCGACTAATTTGCTTTATTTTATATATTTTCTTTCAGGTTAACAACAACAACAACAACAACAATAAGCTCCCAGTGTGGCTCCCGCTTTCGCGGGGTCTGGGGAGATCCAGCTGTAGGCAACCTTACCTCTACCGGTATTTCTACCCATAGAGAGATTTTCTTTCAGGTTAAGCATTAATAAAATAAAGAGGAGAAGAAAAGACGTCGAAGTTCGAATTTTACACGCTAGGCTATCAAATCGGTCCAAAAATAATGATTTATGAAAAATATTATTTCCATATTGACTTATTTGGGTTAGGGTTACAAAAGTATTACTCCTAATTGAAAAGAAGCTAGAAGACTTAGAAGAGAAGGAGTCTAAGAAAAAGCCCTAGTAGCTAATATTAGTAAAGCCCTACCCCACCCTCTTCTCCTCCTCACCATATAATGATCTCATCCTCACACAAACAAAAAAACCCACGGCAGCGTCCACCTTCAGGCCTTCTTATTCTCCTTGCCACCATTCACGCACAATGTTCATCACCAACACACCTCACACACAAACCCCACGCCACAGCTTCATTCAATCACCATCATACACCTCCTTCCTCACCCTCAATCATCATCAATCACCTTTTATCCCTCACACCATCATCACGCCTCAGCTTCATCGTCACTGTCGATCACCATCTTCATCATTCCAAGTAGTATTGTACTACTTTTTTTTTTTACTTTTATTGTATTTTATTTTGCTTAGTTTCAAATATGAATTATTCAGGTAAATTGTGTAATTTAATTTTTAATCTGAGTGAGTAATTTCTTTGTGCTTAGTATAATCTATTTGAAACTATGCTAAATTAATTATTTTGAAAAAAGTTTTATACTTTATTGTCTAGTTGATTTTTATTCATGATTCTATAGCGATTAGTATTTACCGTTTATGATATTCGTGTTATATTAATTAGAATGCATGCTAGTCAGTTTAATATGAATTCATATGATAGTTTAAAAGGCTTTAATACGTAAAAGTCATAATATTTTAAGAATTAGTATCACCCTAATTAATCATGGATGGCTCAAACCCATCTCTTTTAATTAGATAATCGTTATAAATCTTTGTTAAATCAATTTGCTAGTAAATTGGTTACAAGGTGGTGGATCATGTTTTTCTAATATGTAATGCTCTAGTTTCATTAAATTGTTGCGCTGGTGTGAGGGTTATCAAAACTAGTAGGGTTTATAATAGGGCTGGACCGAAATACTACAATATAAGGAAAAACGGGGAAGATCCGCTAGTGGGTGTCTTCTACAGTCTAACTCATGGATAAAATCGATTTGTGTGTTAATGATAAATATTAATTTGCATGGTGGATATAGATTATCCTAAGTATTTTTCATAAATTTGGTACCTTTGATAATCAATTGTAACCTTTTCGTTAATTTGTTTAGTTTGTCAATTTTAATTCCTAAATTTATAAGCTTTAGGAGTGTCTTGGTAATATTACATTAGTTAGATTTTGATTTTTAGTGTGATCATAATTTTTAGATTTAACTTATATTCTGTTTTGGACATTTAATTACCGGTTTGTTAGCAATTAAGTTAAAAATAGTTCCTTTGTGTTTTTTCAAGTTTTAATCCATTCTAGGGTTTATATAGTGTGCTATTCTGCCTCTATTTAATTTCAGAAGTTTTGGAAATTATTTGACAATTTTTCAGAATTATTTCGTGAATTTGATATGGGCAGGTTTTTATTTCAATCAATCTGATAAGTACGTTTTAAATTTTTATTTCATGTTGTTTAGGTTTTATTGAGTCCATAAAATTATATCCTAATATTTGGGTAATTTGTTTATTTAATATCGTATTTATATTAGTACAGTTTATTTCTTTTCCCTAATTTCAGATTTTATTCTTTGTTTCATTTTCTGGAGTTAATTTTCTATTTTAATTTTTCTAAAATTAATTACATATAATTTTGGAGTTACAAAGTCAGAATATTAATTTGGATTAATTTTTTAATTTTTAATATTAATTTTCTGCTTGTTATTTCTGTTCTAATTTTCAGTTGAATAATGTGTTATTATTTTTGTTTTCCTTTTCCAGAATATTTAGGATAGCTATTGACTGTTTTATTTCCAGAATTAAATTTAGAATATTTAGGAGCAACATTAAGTATTTTTCCATATTTTTATTTGTTAAATTTGATTTATTTTAGAAATACAAAGAGAAGTTATAATAAATTAGAGTACTAAAATCATTTAGAATTAAGCTAGCTTTTTGACAAAATCTTTACTCGTGGGATCGATCCCTACTTTCCTATGCTATAATTATTATTTATAAATCAAAGTAGTGGTTTAACTTGTAGCTCTACGACCAGCTATACATGTGAAAAGGCACAAAGTGAGCCATCTTGGAGAATCGATCCACCACCACCATGATGGAATCCTTGCTTCTTTGGGTTCTAGGCAAGCCCGTAACGAAATCCAAGCTAATGTCTTCCCATGGGGCTATGGGCACGGGCAAGGGGGAGTAAAGGCCGTGGGGAAGGACACGGCTCTTGGTCATTTCACAAATTGAATACCTCTTGATAAAGTGTTCTACATCCTTGGTCATCTTCAGCTAATAGTAGTGCTCCTTGAACTTGCAAGTTGCACAAGTGGGACACCAAAAACAAGGTAGGCAGCCAACCTCACCTATTAATCGGGCAAAAGAATTTCTCCCCTACTTTGGCTGGATAAAACCAGCACAAACTGGTCCCTTAGCTCAACTTTAGGGCCATGATTTGATAAATATTTAGATCTCATTTCATGCCCTAAAGTTTGACAAAAGCTGGAGCAAAGTAAGTCAACCAAACAGACCCTTGATTCGAACTGTGCTGGATTCCGCCCTGCAGTGCATTGTTTCGGTTTTTGGTTTGGATGGCTGACCAAATGGGCTCGAAATGCTTTGTAAATGGTCTTGTTGGAAAGCTAAGACTTTAAGATTTAAGGGGGTGGTGCATGCAGGAAATTTCCCCTTCTAGATTTTGCTCCAACAGGGATATAAAACCGGGCCAATTCCCGGATGAACTGGCTTGCTCATTATCCTCTTTGCTCAGGTGGTTTGTGACCATGGCATGGACTTCCCTGACCTTCTTGGACTCCATAACTTTCTTTGGACCGTTGAGGAGGGTTTCCGAAGGTTTTCTTGGATGGTGCCCATCATCCTCCCTTGGTTGGTTGGAGTTTGGCCTCAAACTCGGAATTTCTTCATTTTCCTTAAAGTATGGACTGCGGTCAACCACGTTGACGGTGGCGGAGACTCCATAGTCGCCAGGTAAGTCCACCTTGTAGGTATTATGTTCGAACCAAAAATGTGCTATTTTTAAGGTACTTTACACCTATTTTATACTCATTTTATTCGTGTTTTTAAGGTTTTTAACTGATTTATTTTATTTCGCAGATTTTTAATAAATGTAAAAAAGGGGGCCAAAATGGTAGAAAATGGCGAAAAATATCGGGTTTTAAAAAATGGGCTGGCATACAATTGAACCGTCCCAAATACCAGAGAACCGGCCCAAGCAGGAATTACAAAGAAATCCGGTCCAGAAGAAAAACCGAACCCGATCGGTCCGGTCCAGATTTCAGCCCCAAGCACATGCGCCTCACTTGACTCTAACAAAACAACCCCCTCCCCTTCTTCTTCTTCTCTCTCCTCCTCACCCGATACCA
>JACYFF010031955.1:34628978-34656765 GCA_017589665.1 Selenicereus undatus
CTTCAGAAACCTGGAGGCACAATGATAGATGGGATGAGCGATAATCGCACAGTGGATAGCCCCCTCCCCTAAAAGATGCAATAATAACTTACGACCGTCGTTCATTCCTTTTCTTTGAAGAATTCACCTATCGTTCATCCCAAGCACAAGGCAAGAGAAATGGCATTATAGTTACAGAAAGTACATAATTGATGGCTGAAAGGTAAGAAAGGTATAAACATCCTCTGCTGAATAAGAGCAATAAAATGCATATATTGACCTCTGAACTTTACATGCTTGTTTATTCAATTGACCATGTTTCTCGTGACCCTACTGCATATTAACAGAGTTATGAAACATGTAACGGCAACATTACTGGCAGAGAAATGAAATATTGAACTTTGCCTCTGCCTTCTAGCAGAGAAGTGAAATTCTGATTTTTGAATTCTCTGCCAAATAATGAGCCTTGAAACATATAAGTTGAAGTTACATGCAAACTTCTAGGAAGGTACTGGGTTGGTTAAGCTATAGATGCAAATAACCTTTGAAAATGCCTCATCCCTCGACCTATTTACTAGTCACCTGACTCGCTCGGTTGATCAATCCGATGGTTTTAGGTTATTTCGTTACCAATGACTTGTCGATGAAAACAGGCGACTGATAAACAATCAGGAGCACTTAGCAATCATGTAATAAAGCATTTATGGACCTTGACTATAATATACAATTGACAAACGTCATGTAATCACCATACGATATGAGTAGACTCAATGCCCTTCACATAATCCATGGATACGATACGATGAACTATGCAGTCGATAAACTATATAATGGATACGGTGTATACGATCGATAAACATATAGAGGCAATAGACTTAAAAATGTCGATCGATAAACTAATGTCTATGTAATGTCGATCGATAAACTAATATCTATCGACTAGACATGAAACTATTTTAGGTTGGTTACAACTTAGGCAGTAGACGAAACATGAAACTATTTTCTACCTAACATGTTTCGAAATATGAGCCGAAACTCAGACGTACATCCCTATGTAGTAAAACAAACTTGGAGGTTAAATGGTTGGGCGCCCGCATTCAAAATATTTTGTTTTGCAAACAGGAGAGAGAGAATGTATAAGTAAAATTGATTTGTCGATTCTTATCTGAAAGTGAACCCCTTGGTCGATGTACATCTTGAAACGATCATACTTTAGGTGCTCACACCCCCCAGGCCAATCGAGAAGCCTGAGTTGACACTGTGCACGGGTGTATTGGTCGGCATAAGCCTTGATAATTGATGGGCATAAGCCCTGATGCCGTGTGCGGGTGTATTGATCGGCATAAGCCTTGATACTTGATGGGCATAAGCCCTGATGATAATTGGCGGGGCTACTTGTTTATGTGACAAAACATTGAGAACTTGGCTCATTAAATGAATTTTGTTTTGATTTTCATTGCTGAGAATACTGCGAGTTTGTGAAGAACATAGAGTTTTTGAAGAACATAGGCAATGTACGTACCGAGATGGCCTCACTTCTGCTCCAATTTAAGGTGGAACTATTTTCTACCTAAAATGTCTATCATAAAATCCATGAATTCACCTTATGGATCAAGATCTATTGGTAATGTTTTCATGTCTATTCTATATTTAGGGGACTTCATATCATTAACCTAAAATGTCTATAGACTTCATGTAACCAAGAACTACGTATCATCGTGATTTCCATGCAGTCGATAATCACTATGTAAACACGAAGCATCGTCTACTTGTTAAATTCTATATAATCGATAATATAATCACGCATAATCGATAATATAATCATACATAATCAGTGAGCGTTATATAGTCGATAAACTTATATAATCGATGAACACGATATATAATTCGATAAATATGCATAATCAATGAACGTTATATAATCAATGAACGTTATATAATCAATGAGCGTTATATACTTAATAATGATGTACATGGGTTGGGGGCGTTACAATGGTGAATGCTTAGGGTTAAATATTTAGTTGACTTAGAAATTTAGTTTTCTTGAATGATTTCCATTTGGTTTAATATAGTTAATTAGTTAATACATCCTTTTCAAGTGACCGTAATCTCAACGTCATCCTTGTGGATCGACCCTCAAAGTACTACGATGACAATCGTGTGCTTGACATTTTCTTTTCTTTTCTTTAGTTTATTTTTCACCCCCCTCAAAAATCACGAACAATTTTGGCGCTGTTGTCGGGAATGACGGTGAGATTTGGTCATTGTTTTAGTTTTGTTTACTTCTTAATAGTTGTGAGTTGCTTAATTAGTTATTGTGCTTTGTTTTAGTTGATTTCTTTATTTTGGTATTAATTGTTACTGATTTTAATTGTTTTGTTTTCGAAAAAACCCAAAAATCCAAAAAAAATTCAAAAAATTCAAAAATCCAAAAAAATGGAAAAGCTTAAAATCCAAAAACATTTGAAAAACTTAAAAATCCAAAAAAATTAAAAAAAACCCAAAAAACCCAAAAAAATTGAAAAATTGAAAATCCAAAAAAAAATTAAAAAATTTGAAAAACTTTAAAAATTTTCAAAATGCCAGTTTTTAACTTCCTGCAATTTGAGCGCAAACCTTTTTGGAATTATTTTTCGAGGCTCAATGATTATCGTGCTCAACTGAATCATAATTTTGAAAAATGAAAAATTTGTAAGGTCATTCTTGAGGGTCTACACATTTAGTCAAGGAGTTATATTGATTCAATCTTTCCTAGAGGTTTAAGAGAATTGTTATCTAAAACTCCAAATGAAGTTTGGGATTTCTTTACAAAATTAGCTTGGGAAACTTATACGTTTGATAAGTCTTTTAGATACCCAACTTATGGAGAGTATGATTTTCATGCTAATTCTTACCCTTCAGACCATTTTGTGAATTCCTATTACTCGTTTCACTCTTTTATACCTCCTGTTTTGTGCGATTATTGTGAATATCCTGATTATGATGCTTACATTTGTCCTTTTCGTGATTATATTGATGTTACATGTGCAAGCTTTGAAAAGAAACTCAATGAAATGACTGATCAAATGGTAGAGACTATGAAAGTGAGAATTGTTGAATATTCTCAATGTTTTAACCAGAATAGGGAGACTTCTAGTGAGATTGATTCTAGTTTAGGATCTCCTAAACCTGATATTAGTCTTTACAAGGATTCTGAGCCTTCTTATTCTACTAGGCCTGATTTGAATTAAAACATATTTCTGCCTAGTTTAGAACAAGAGAGTGACCTCCCTATGTCTCTATCAATAGACCTTGCACCCTGCACTAGCTCACCTAAGGGAATCACTAATGAACAATCTGACCTTGATAGTGAGTTAGAAATAAGCATCGCACCTGCAGTTGAGCTTCATGATTTAGATGATTCAGAAGATATTTCACAGGATTTATGTGATGAGGTGACTGTGACTGCACCCACTATGTTTGACTTTGATGATGGTATTCTTTGTGCAGAATTTGAATCTTTTTCATGCGGGTTTGATGTTACTGAAGGTCTTGATGTGGATTTTCATGTTGAATTTGAATCATTTTCTTTTGATTCCCTTATTCCTGACCTTCTAATTAAATCAGATGATGATATTCTGCAAATCGAATATGAATCTTTTCGTGGGTTTGATGTTGATATGAGTTTGAAGGAGGATTTCTGTGCTGAATATGAATTTTTTTCTGTTGATCCTATCCAAGATGACCTCCTTCTTGAATATTGCAGCTCTCCCCTTCCCCCTCTTCTTTCTTCTTTAGACCCTCCCGAGTCCACTTTTGTCGAGTCTGAGACATTTGTGCTTGATACTCATTGTTTAGATCAGATTCGTGATGATAATGACATAGTTAGACTCCAGGACCCCTTCGAACTGCAGGACTTGAATTTAGGTTGTCATTTAAGTCTAATTTTCATATTTTATTTGATTGGCCTTGTTTTAGTCCTCTCCCTTTCCCTTTTAGAGGTGATGTGAGATTTCATTTAGATCAATCAGATCACTTTAGATGGTTTATGCATTCATATAGTCATATCTTCATTGAACCACTGACTAATGCATCTGATTTTACTTATACACATCTCTCTTCTGATTGGGCTGTGAGCTTTGATAAGTTCAAAAGACCATTGAGTTGCAGTGAATTTATGCATCTTATCTAGGTTACAATTCATTTTTCTAATTATGTTCATTTTTGTGAGGATTGTGCCTGATCATTTGATAAGCTATTGCGAGCGTTGGTTGGGTTTGATATGAGTAGCTGCTCGTACGTTGTGATGGAGTGGCTGATGCTCCATAAGCTTGATAGTTTGGGTACAACCTGTATCCAACCTGGTATGATCGTTCCAAACTTCTTTTCTTTTCCATTTCTTTTTCTTTTTTTGTACTTAGTTGTAAATATTTAGGATTGTAAATATGTGTGTTTCCTTTGATTTCAGTTTTGATTTTCCTTTTCATCTTGGTTTTGTTTTTAATTTTTGTGGTATCCTAATTGCATATATTTTAGGTTTTACGGTTGTTTAGCTTATGAGCTTGCTTTTTAGCGCCTTAGTTCCCACAATGAGGACATTGTGAAGTTTTGTTGTGGGGGTGAGGTGCCCTTTTTTTAAAAACATTTTGAAGATTTTGTTGTTTTGGGGGACGTTTGTACTATTTCTTATTAGTTTGAATCTCCTACGCTTTATTTATTAGCTTGTATATAAATAGGATGTGCATGATAAGTCTCTGACTTCAAATGTGATATTCTAAGCCCTAATTCTAACTCCAGTTGTTCATTATAAGTTGTGTAATCCAGTCCTTGTTTATTCCTTCATCGTTATCTTTGGGTCTTAGGTTTCCATGAATGATTCTTCCACTAGCTTATGGCATGATTACTTTGAACAAAATTGGAAAAAAATTGTATTGTGAATAAAGAAAAAGAATAAAATTTGGAATGACAAGTATCCCTTTGAGGCATGCGCTACTGGGCGTTACCCTTTGAGGCACGTGCTACTAGATGTCACCCTTTGAGGCAATGTTGCTACTGGGAAAGTTTGCTTCCAAAGTCAGTATAAGAATAATGTAGTTATGTCAACCAAGTGGGATTGAGTCTAATTCGGGTAAATATGAGTCCGGGAGATGATGATACACTTACACACGAGCACCGGGATGGATTCAAAATCTTGATGTTTAATGAGGTGAAAAATTAGTGTTTTGATGTCATTTAGAAGTAGAGGGCTTTGAAGTACATTTTATGCATATACAGGTTCATAATTGAGTACATGGGTGATTTAGTTGATTAGGATGTGTGCATATGTTTCCCGAGTTTTGTACATATCAGTTTTGAGAAAAACCCAAAAAGATTTTTCCTTATTTTTGGAATAATTTTGTGGGTATTTCACTTGGAAACCCTCACGAGACCTCACTCGTCCACTTGGGAGTCCAAGGGGTTTAAAGGGCTTGTTGCATACGCTAAATGCAATCGTGATTCCTACGACAGTGAGTTAGGATTTTCTTCCTTATTTTTCATTTTCTTTTAGTTTGTTTAGTTTGTTTTACTCGAGAACGAGCAAAATCTTGGTGTGGGAGTATTTGTTCGAACCAACAATGTGCTATTTTTAAGGTACTTTTACACCTATTTTATGCTCGTTTTATTCGTGTTTTTAAGGTTTTTAACTGATTTTATTTTATTTCGCAGATTTTTAATAAATGTGAAAAAAGGGGGCCAAAAATGGCAGAAAATGGCGAAAAATGTCGGGTTTTGAAAAATGGGTTGGAATTCAATTGAACCGGCCCAACTACCAGAGAACCGGCCCAAGCAGGAATTACAAAGAGATCTAGTCCAGAAGAAAAACCGAACCGGACCGATTCGGTCCAGATTTCAGCCCCCAACACAACTCTAACAAAACAACCCCCTCCCCTTCTTCTTCTTCTCTCTCCTCCTCACCCAATTCCAGCCCACAGAAAACCCAGAACCCAAGTCTTCCTCATCTTCTTCATTCCCATGTCCATCCTCTTCCTTATCTCCTCTTTCTCTTTCTTCTAACTGCCAGAACACCTTAGCCAGCACATCACGCCACTTTGCATCATCTCCACCTTCCACGACAACCCTCAAATCGACGGTGAAGAAGCATAAGGGTTCGAGTATAAAGGCTTGCAGACGCCATTGAAGAGGAGGCTAATGAATTTCTAGGTAATTTTCGGTTTAGTTAGGTTGAATTTAGGTTTAAATTTTTGCTTTAATTTCGTTTTATTTTCGGTTTTCATATTAGATTTTCGATTTAGGGTTTCGAATTTCAGTTGTTTTCAGCCTTTAAGTTCGTGTAATAGGTTTTGAATTGTGACTTTCGAAGGGTTAATAGAGAATTTCAGTTGTAATTGCAAGAATTTTGGGGTTTATTTTAGTAATTTTGATTTCTTCCCCTTCCCCTGTTCTGTTCTGTTTTGCTTCGTTAATGGCGATACCGCCATTATTGAGCTGAGATGCAAGCAAGGAAGTCGGTAGTTCAGTAGTCAGTTCCTTTTCCCCCCTCCCCCTGGTTCAAACTCTGCTAGAGGCAAGGGTGGCGTCTCTGTGCTGAAGTCTGGGCATTGGTTCGGTTTGTTTCTTCAACTTTGCTATTGATTATACTAGTGCTATTTGCTTTTGGATTTAGTAGATTAGCATCGTTCCTAGTTGAGTGATTGTGGTCATATAGTGTCGCTCTATTTGTTCTTCCCTTTCCCTCGTGAATTAGTCAGTTCATGTGCCTGAATTGTTGCTAGAAAACAGTGGTTTGCGATTAATGTTATTAGTGGAAGCTCAAATGCCTAATTATGCCTAATTGTGCCAGATTAGTTATGCGCTATTTTTGATGTCTCTGCATTGGTTTAAGTTACTAAAATCTTATTAGGTTATCTTAGATTGCTAGGTTTAAGGTTGGTTGTTCATTCATATGGAAATTAAGAACACTAATTACTTCGTTTTGGATAGATGTGTTTAGTTGTAGGATGGTGAATGCTTAGTGTTAAATATTTAGCTGACTTAGAAATTTAGTTTTCTTGAATGATTTTCATTTGGTTTAATATAGTTAATTAGTTAATACATCCTTTTTCAAGTGACAGTAATCTCAACGTCATCCCTGTGGATCGACCCTGAAAGTACTATGATGACAATCGTGTGCTTAAGGTTTTGTTTTCTTTTCTTTAGTTTATTTTTCACCCCCCTCAAAAAGCACCAACACATTAGGTCCGACCTTCTCCAATATCTGAAAGGAACAATCCGATCTTAGCATGATGTTGGACTTGCCTTTGCTTGGGAACCTTTCCTTCCACATGTGGATCCATACCAAGTCCCCCGACTAGATGTGGACCTCCTTCTTGCATTTGTTGGCTTCTTGCATGGATTGCGTATTGAACCTTTCAATTCTCTCCCGAACTTGAGCATGAAGGTCCTTGATTTCCTTAGCTCACTTCTCAGCCTCCCAATTAAATTTGGTAGGGGTGGCGATAAGTGTGAGGTCCAAAGAGGTCTTCGGATTGTACCGATAGACCTCTTGAAATGGGTAAAGGTGTGTGGCCTTTCTTGGGGCCCTATTGAAGGCAAACTCTGCATGGGCTAGGAGTTCACCCCAAGCCTTCACATTCTTCTTTACAAGCACCCTAAGCAAGGTGCCCAAAGTCCGGTTGGTCACCTCGGTTTGACCATCGGTTTGGGGATGACAAGTGGTGTTAAACTTGAGGTGAGTCCCCATCTTCCTCCATAGAGTGAGCCAAAAGTGACTACGGAACTTGGTGTCCCTATCCAAAACCATACTCCGTGACAAGCCATGAAGTCTCACAATCTCCTTGAAGTAGAGATTGGCGAGGCGGGAAGCAGCATAGGTGGTGTGACAAGGCACAAGGCGAGCCATCTTGGTGAATCGATCCACCACCACCATGATGGAATCCTTGCTTCTTTGGGTCCTAGGCAAGCCCGTAATGAAATCCAAGCTAATGTTTTCCCATGGGGGCATGAGCATGGGCAAGGGGGCGGTAAAGGCGGTGGGGAAGGACACAGCCCTTGTCCATTTGACAAATTGAACACCTCTTGATAAAGTGTTCTACATCCTTGGTCATCTTCGGCCAATAGTAATGCTCCTTGAACTTCTAAGTTGCCCAAGTACGACACCAAAAATAAGGTGGGCAGCCGGCCTCACCTATTAACTGGGCAAAAGAATTTCTCCCCTGCTTTGGCTGGATAAAACCAGCACAAGTTGGTTCCTTAGCTCAACTTTAGGGCCATGCTTTGATAAATATTTAGATGCCTTTTCATGCCCTAAACTTTGACAAAAGTTGGAACAAAGTAAGTCAACGAAATAGACCCTCTATTTGAATTGTGCTGGATTCCGCCCTACAGTGTACTGTTTCGATTTTTGCCTGCGATGGCTGACCAAATGGGCTCCAAATGCTTTGCAAAAGGTCTTGTTGAAAAGCTAAGACTTTAAGCTTTAAGGGGGTGGTACGTGTAGGAAATTTCCCCTTCTAGAATTTGCTCAAACAGACCGTGTCATTTCCCGGATGAATTGGCTTGCTCATTATCCTCTTTGCTCAGGTGGCTTCTGACCATGGCATGGACTTCCCTGACCTTCTTGGACTCCATAACTTTGGTTGGACCATTGGGGAGGGTTTCCAAAGGATTGCTTGGATGGTCCCCATAATCCTCCCCAGGTTTCTTGGACCTTGACGTCAAACTCAGAATTTATTCATTCTCCTTAAAGTATGGACCGAGGTCAGCCACATTGAAGGTGGTGGAGACTCAAAATTCGCCAGGTAAGTTCACTTTGTAGGCATTAGGTCTGGCCTTCTCCAATATCTCAAAGGGGCCATCCGATCTTGGCGTTATCTTGGACTTGCGTTTGCTTATGAACCTTTCCTTCCTCATGTGGAGCCATACCAAGTCCCCCAGCTGGAAATGGACCTCCTTCTTGTGTTTGTTGGCTTGTTGCATGGCTTGGGTATTGAATCTTTCAATTCTCTCTCTAACTTGAGCATGAAAGTCCTTGATTTCCTTAGCTCGCTTCTCGGCCTCCCAACTAAATTTGGTAGGGGTGGGGATAGGTGTGAGGTCTAACGGGGTCTTCAGATTGTACCCATAGACCACTTGAAATGGGGAAAGATGTGTGGCCTTACTTTGGGCCCTATTGAAGGCAAACTCCGTATAGGGTAGGAGTTCATCTTGAGCCTTCACATTCTTCTTCACAAGCACCCTAAGCAAGGTGCCCAAAGTTCGGTTGGTTGCCTTGGTTTGACCATCGGTTTGGGGATGACAAGTGATGCTAAACTTGAGGTGAGTCCCAGTCTTCCTCCACAGAGTGAGCCAAAAGTGACTAAGGAACTTGGTGTCCCTATTCGAAACCATACTCTATGGGAAGCCTTGAAGTCTCACAATCTCGTTGAAGTAGAGATTGGCGAGGTGGAAAGCATCATGGATGGTGTGACAAGGCACAAGGTGAGCCATCTTAGAGAATAAATCCACCACCACCATGATGGAATCCTTGCTTCTTTGGGTCCTAGGCAAGCCCGTAAGGAAATCCAAGCTAATGTCTTCCTATGCTACCATGGGCACGGGCAAGGGGGAGTAAAGGCCGTGGGGAAGGACACGGCCCTTGGCCATTTGACAAATTGAACACTTATTGATAAAGTGTTCCACATCCTAGGTCATCTTTGGCCAATAGTAATCCTCCTTGAACTTGGAAGTTGCACAAGTGGGACACCAAAACAAATGTCGGCAGCCGGCCTCACCTATTAATCGGGCAAAAGAATTTCTCCCCTACTTTGGCTGGATAAAACTAGCACAAGCTGGACCCTTGGCTCAACTTTAGGGCCATGCTTTGATAAATATTTAGATGCCTTTTCATGCCCTAAAGTTTGACAAAAGTTAGAGCAAAGTAAGTTAACCAAACAAACCCTTTTTTCTGTTTTTTGCTTGGATGGCTAACCAAATAGGCTCCAAATGCTTTGCAAAAGGTCAAGCTAAGACTTTAAGCTTTAAGGGGGTGGTGCATGCAGGAAACTTTCCCTTCCAGATTTTGTTCAACCAGGGATACAAAACTGGGCCAATTCCCATATGAACTGGCTTGCTCAATATCCTCTTTGCTCAGGTGATTTCTGACCATGGCATGGACTTCCTTGACCTTCTTAAAGACCATAACTTTCGCTGGACCATTGGGGAAGGTTTCCAAAGGTTTTCTTGGATGGTCCCCATCATCCTACTCGGGTTGGTTGGAATTTGACCTCAGACTCGGAATTTCTTAATTCTCCATAAAGTACGGACTGATGTCAGCCACATTAAAGGTGGCGGAGACTCCATAGTCGCCAGCTAAGTCCACTTTGTAAGCATTAGGCCCAACCTTCTCCAATATCTCAAAGGGGCCATCCGAGCTTGGCATGAGCTTGCACTTGCGCTTGCTTGGGAGCCTTTCCTTCCTCATGTCGATCCATACTAAGTCCCCCAACTGGAAATGGACCTCTTTCTTGTGTTTGTTGTCTTGTTGCATGTCTTGGGTATTAAACCTTTCAATTCTCCCCTGAACTTGAGCATAAAGGTCCCTGATTTCCTTAACTCGCGTCTCAGCCTCCCAACTAAACCCGGTGGCGGTGGGGATAGGTGTGAGGTCCAAAGGGCTCTTCAGATTGTACCCATAGACCACTTGAAACGGGGAACGGTGTGTGGCCTTACTTAGGGCCTTATTGAAGGCAAACTCCGCCTGGGGTAGGAGTTCATCCCAAGCCTTCACATTCTTCTTCACAAGCACCCTAAGCAAGGTGCCCAAAGTCCGATTGGTCTCCTCGATTTGACCATCGGTTTGGGGATGACAAGTGGTGCTAAACTTCAGATAAGTCCCCATCTTCCTCCATAGAGTGAGCCAAAAGTGACTAAGGAACTTGGTGTCCCTATCCGAAACCATACTCCGTGGGATGCCATGAAGTCTTACAATCTCCTTGAAGTAGAGATTGGCGAGGTGGGAAGCATCATGAGTGATGTGACAAGGTACGAAGTGAGCCATCTTGGAGAATTGATCCACCACCACCATGATGGAATCCTTACTTCTTTAGGTCCTAGGCAAGCCCATAATGAAATCCAAGCTATTGTCTTCCCAGGAGGCCATGGGCACGGGCAAGTGGGAGTAAAGGTCGTAGGGAAGGACAACGCTCTTGGCCATTTGACAAATTGAACACCTCTTGATAAAGTGTTCTACATCATTGGTCATCTTTGACTAATAGTAATGCCCCTTGAACTTGCAAGTTACACAAGTGGGACACCAAAAACAAGGTGGGCAGCCGGCCTCACCTATTAACCGGGCAAAAGAATTTCTCCCCTACTTTGGTTGGATAAAACCAGCACAAGCTGGTCCCAAAGCTCAAATTTAGAGCCATGATTTGATAAATATTTAGATGTCTTTTCATGCCCTAAAGTTTGACAAAATTTGGAGCAAGGTAAGTCAACCAAACAAACCCTTTATTCAAACTGTGCTGGATTTCGCCCTACAGTGCACTATTTCAGTTTTTGGCTTCAATGGCTGACCAAATGGGCTCCAAATGCTTTGCAAAAGGTCTTGTTGGAAAGATAAGACTTTAAGCTTTAAGGGGGTGGTGCATGTAGGAAATTTTCAATTCTAGATTTTGCTCCAATAGGGATACAAAATCGGGCCAATTCCGAGATGAACTGGCTTGCTCATTATCCTCTTTGTTCACGTGATTTTTGACCATGGCATGGATTTCCCTGACCTTCTTAGACTCCATAATTTTGGCTGGACCTTTGGGGAGGGTTTCCAAAGGTTTGCTTGGATGGTCACCATCATCCTTCCCGGGTTGGTTGGAGTTTGACCTCAAACTCGGAATTTTTTCATTCTCCTTAAAGTATGGACTGAGGTCAGCCACATTGAAGGTGGAGAAGACTCCATAGTCACCAGGTACGTCCACTTTGTGGGCATTAGGTCCGACCTTCTCCAATATCTCAAAGGGGCCATCCGATCTTGGCATGATCTTGGACTTGCGTTTGCTTGGGAACCTTTCCTACCTCATGTGGATCCATACCAAGTCCCCCGGTTCGAAATGGACCTCCTTCTTGTGTTTGTTGGCTTGTTGCATGGTTTGGGTATTGAACCTTTCAATTCTCTCCCGAACTTGGGTATGAAGTTCCTTGATTTCCTTAGCTCGCTTCTCGGCCTCCCAACTAAATTTGTTAGGGGTGGGGAGAGGTGTGAGGTCCAAAGGGGTCTTCAGATTGTACCCATAGACCACTTGAAATAGGGAAAGGTGTGTGGCCTTACTTGGGGCTTTATTGAAGGCAAACTCTGCATTAGGTAGGAGTTCACCCCAAGCCTTCACATTCTCCTTAAAATAGAGATTGGCGATATAGGAAGCATCATGGGTGGTGTGACAAGGCACAAAGTGAGCCATCTTGGAGAATCGATCCACCACCACCATGATGGAATCCTTGCTTCTTTAGGTCCTAGGCAAGCCCGTAATGAAATCCAAGCTAATGTCTTCCCATGGGGCCATGGGCACGGGCGAGGGGGAGTAAAAGTCGTGGGGAAGGACACAGCTCTTGGCCATTTGACAAATTGAACACCTCTTGATAAAGTGTTCTACATCCTTGGTCATCTTCGGCCAATAGTAATGCGCCTTGAGCATTGAACACGTTTCTCCACTCCAAAGTGGCCAACTAGAGCACCACCGTGAAGCTCTTGGATTAACAGCTCTCTAAACCCACATTTGGGTATGCAAAGCCAGGGTCCCTTGAAGAGAAACCCTTCTTGGATGTTGAATAGGTCGTGGGGTGGCTAGCACATTTGACATGGATTTCCTTGAAGTCTTCATCATCGACATAAATTCCTTTGACAATCTCAAACCCAAGCACCTTGGATTCTAGGACCGAAAGGACAAAATATCTCCTTGAAAGGGCATCTGCCCCCTTGTTCAACATGCCGGCCTTGTGATGTATCACGAAGTTGAGGGCTTGAAGATACTCAACCCACTTGGCATGGCAGGGATTGAGCTTATGTTGCCCTTGAATGAATTTGAGGGCCTCATGGTCTGAATGTAATATGAATTCGGCCCCTACAAGGTAGTGTCTCTAATGCTCCAAAGCCCATACTATAGCATAGAACTCCTTATCGTACGTGGAGTATTTTCTCTTGGCTTGATTCAACTTCTCACTAAAGTATGCTATATGTGGCTTCTCTTGGGACAAAACAGCCTCTATTCCCACTTCGGATGCATCACACTCTACCTCGAAGACCTTGGAGAAGCTAGGGAGTGCTAGTATGGAGCACTTGTAAGCCTCCTTTTGATTTCTTCAAAGGCCAAATGGGCTTGTTCGTTCCACTCAAAGGTCTTGCCCTTGAGGACCTCGGTCATGGGGGGTAACAATTGAACTAAAGTCCTTCACAAATCTCCTATAAAAGGATGCCAAGCCATGGAAACTTCGGACTTGATGCATGGAGGTGGAAGTAGGTCATTCCCGGATGGCCTTGACCTTGTCTTCATCAACATGGATCCCTTGAGCCGAAACTACATAACCCAAGAAGATGACTTGGGGTGTAAAAAAGTGGCACTTCTCAAGTTTACCATAAAGCTTTTCTTGAGCCAAGATGCTCAAAACTTGGTGAAGGTGATCGACATGCTCTTGCTCATCCCAACTATACACAAGTATGTCATCAAAGTATACAATGACAAACTTGCCTATGACCGGCCTAAGCACCTCATTCATAAGCCTCATGAAGTTTCTAAGGTGCATTAGTCAAGCCAAATGGCATGACCAACCACTCATAGAGGTTGCCCTTGGTCTTGAACGCCGACTTTCATTCATCCCCTTCAAAGATCCGAATTTGGTAGTAGCCACTTCTAAGATCAATCTTAGAAAAGATGGTGGCTCCATAAAGCTCATCAAGCAAATCTTCCAACCTTGGAATGGGGTACCAGTACTTGATGGTGATCTTGTTGATGGCCCTACTATCAACACATATTCTCATGCTTCCATCTTTCTTGAGCACGAGTAGGGCCGGGACGGCACATGGGCTTAAGCTCTCACGGATTAGCCCCTTAGCTAGGAGGGCATCAACCTGGCATTGGATTTCTCGGGTTTCTTGGGGGTTCATCCTATAGGCCGGTTTGTTTGGGAGGGTGGAACTGGTAATAATATCAATCTTGTGTTGGATGGACCTTTTGAGGGGCAAACCGTGGGGTATCTCTTAAGGGAAAACATGTTGGAAGGTGTGTAAGAGAGGGGTGAGCAATGGGTGGCTTGAGGCCGTGGCTAGGGCCGGTTCTTGGCCTAGCAAAATCCACTCCTTATAAGGCTCATATTCATGCACTTGAGACTTTAGGAGGGTGGTGAGGAAGACGTCCATTTGGGGGTTTTCTATGGGTTTGGAGGGAGAGGATGATTTGAGTGGGGTAAGGGTGATCTTTTCGTGGTCATTGGTGAAGGTGTAGGTGTTCATGCGGCCATCATGCATGACCCTCCTATCAAACAGCCAAGGCCGGCCCAACAAGACATGGCAAGCATCCATGGGTATGATATCGTACCAAGTCTCATCTTTATATGTCTTTCCGATGCTTAAAGACAAGAGACAGCAAGTAGAAATTTGCAAACCTTTGCTTTGGTTGAGCCATTGGATGGTGTACGGCTTTGGGTGTGGAGTCACCGAGAGCTTGACCTTGTCTACCATGTATTGTAAGGCCACATTTGCACAACTCCCCCCATCAATGATAAGCGAGCATACTTTTTTACCTATGGTGCACCTTGTATGGAATATGGACTCCCTTTGCTCGAACTCATCTTGGGAGGCTAGGCCACTCAAGGCCCTCCAAATCACCAAAAGTTTCCTTTTGACCGGACCTTATTCAACCTCCTCTAAGGGCTCATTCAAGTACAATTCCTTCTCCCCTTCTTCCTTCCCCTCAAGCTCCTCAAAGGAAGCTTGAAATTCAGCCAAGGTGACAATTCTCTTGTTAGGACATTCGGACGCAATGTGTCCTAACCCTTGACACCGAAAGCATCTCCTTTTGTCTTTCGGTTTGGGAGGGTTTCTTTGAGGAATGTTTTGGACATTAGGTGGGTTTAGCCGTGGAGGTGGGATAATTTGTGGTCTAGGATTTGTGTTTGGGGGTCTTTGAAAAGGGTAGGACCGAGTAGGAGGCTTGGACACCATTCCTTTACCCTTGGCTTTTCGTTTTTGTTCCACTTTGTACACAAGGGAGCTAAGATCATCAAGGTGAGGAGTAAGGGTGTAGCTCAATGACATGGGAAATTTGGTCATCCAAGCCACTCAAGTACCTCACAAGGGTTTGGGTTTCATCTTCCTTCAAGTCACATTTCAAGAGGAGTTGTTCAAACTCCCTTGTATATTCTTCCATACTCTTGGTTTCTTGTTTGAGGTTATGGAGTTTAAGATAACCATCATGGAGGCAATAGGTGGGTAGGAATTTGCCTTTTAGTTTGTCTCTCATTTGAGCCCAGCTACGGATCTTCCCCTTTCCTTTCCTAGCCCTCTTGGCCACCAAGTTAGCCCACCAAATTGAAGCATATTTACAAAGCTTAAGGGCTACGAGCTTTACCTTTTTCTCATCCGGGATGTCCTTGTAATCAAAGATTCTCTCAACCGTCCGAAGCCAATCTAGAAATAGGTCCGAGTCTAGTTGGCCTTCAAACTCGGGAATGTCAACCTTAAAATCAAGGTTGCCTCCCCCACTGGACTGAAATGGTCTTCCTCCTTCACCTTCTTCACTAAAGGAATCATTTGGGCGGCTTTCCTCTTCCACGGGTTCAATCCGAGGCCCTTGTTCGATGGGACTTATTGAGTTTCTCAAGCTCCTTCTTTTCTTTTCTTTTCTAGGAGTTGGCCAAGTTGAGTTTGGAGGTACTTGACCTTAGCCTCCAATTCATCCTTCTCCCTAATAGCATTTTCAGCAACTTGTTCCAGTGTGACGCTAGATGACATGTTGGCTTTGAGTGAGGAATTATTGTGTTTGGACGGGGAGTAAGAGACACGGTCGTGTTAGGTGGCACGGCCTGGGCGTGCGAAGTGGCTGGAACTGAAACAAGCGTGCTAGGATGAGGCACGGGCCGACCGTGCTGAAATTCTGTCCCGGGCACAGTAGGGTACGTGCAAGAGAACGTGTTTAAGGGTGGTTTTATGGCTTGGTGTTTGAGTATGTCTTTGAGGTTGGAAGCTTGGCCAGGAGGGTAGCCTAGGCTCTGATACCAATTGATGTATCTAGCCTTGCAAACTCCAAGCACATGACCTTCACTTGCTTGTTATCAAAGATGATTGCTAGGATGAAGCTGAAGTGGGGCATATTTGAGAGGGAGAATGAGGTGAAAAGAGATAGGATAACTCAAGTGCCCTCAAGAGATAATCCAATGGAGCCACTCTTGTCGAACACTAGGGCAATCTCCTTAGATCAATTAGGATACAGAAGCACCACCTAATTGAGATAAAGAGACCTAGGACACCATTTAAGTTACAACAATTAAGATATAGAACTAGGATTTTAAGAGACAAAGCTCAAGTTCGTATTCAAGTTGGCAAAAGTCCCTTGCAAATTGAAGAGAATGGGTATTTATAAGACCTCCCCTCTTAATACTCAGCCAAGGGTTGCATACAAGCTGAGAAATGGTAAATGAGATGTCCTAAGCTAGATTACAAGTTGCAAGTTGACAAAACAAGATATCTAATCTAGTCTTGACAACTCATTAGCTTCATAATCTCCAAATTAAGGTGTCAAGCTTAGAAACAACCCTAGTCCATCATCTTAGACTCTTGAACTTGCAAGTTGCACAAGTGGGACACCAAAAACAAGGTGGTTAGCCGGCCTCACCTATTAACTAGGCAAAAGAATTTCTCCCCTACTTTAGCTGGATAAAACCAGGACAAGCTAGTCCCTTAGCTCAACTTTAGGGCTATGATTTGATAAATATTTAGATGTCTTTTCATTCCCTAAAGTGTGACAAAATTTGGAGCAAAGTAAGTCAACCAAACAAACCCTTTATTCGAACTATGCTGGATTCTGCCCTACAGTGCACTGTTTCGGTTTTTGGCTTGGATGGCTAACCAAATGGGCTCCAAATGCTTTGCAAACGGTCTTGTTGGAAAGCTAAGACTTTAAGCTTTAAGGAGGTGGTGCGTGCAAGAAATTTCCCCTTCCAGAATTTGCTCCAACAGGGATACAAAATTAGGGCCAATTCCTGGATGAACTAGCTTGCTCATTATCCTCTTTGCTCAAGTGGTTTCTGACCATGGCATGGACTTCCCTAACCTTCTTAGACTCCATAACTTTGGTTGGACCATTGGGGAGGGTTTCCAAAGGTTTTCTTGGATGGTCCCCATCAATATGGGATGGAAGAATCGAACATGGGATCTAATACACCTAAAATATCAGTATGAATCATTAGACAATGAGCTCATTGACTTGAGGTTTCCATAATTATTAACTAATCTAATATGAATGCAATAATGAGATTAGATTGGCGGTTACTTGCTCAAAAATGTCATTCAAATTGGTCCAGAACTAACGGTCCAAAACAAAGCATTATAGTTATTCATGACACTATTTGGTTGGGTGGTTAAAGAATATCAGTAATAAGCTAGTCTTTGATAAATTGGTTATTGGGCCACCCTTCTATAGTTGGACATCAATTTGTAGTATATAAACTAGGCCTCCCAAAAGACACCTGCCACCAAAAAAAAAGAACACACACACATACACACAATGATAAAAAATGAAACACTGAACAAATAGGACAATTGACAAAAAAAAAATTTCTTTTTCTTTTTTTCTAGAACAATTCTGGTAGCCTAATATGAACTCATTCCTATTTAGATTGACAATTTTCTGTCCTGAACGCTGCAACCACTACCACAACATAAAGGCTAACAAACTTGATTTTATCAATTGGACAGTTATTTGTATCCACTGCAACAGCTTTGTATTAGTTGAGATCATTTTCAAAAATAAATTTATAAGGCATAAACAAAGAGTGATTGACAACATTGATTGGTTCTAGTGGTTTGACAGCTGTTTCTATTAAATAAGGTCTTAAGTGCGAACTCTTATGAATGAAAAAAAATCTATGATGGGATAGTCCTACAATTATGAGCTGACAATAGCTCGAAACCAGCTAATATGGGATTAAAAACCAAAAAAAATAGTTAGTGATTGGATGATGCAAGAGTAATGTTGAGATAGGAGTGGCCTAATGATCTGTTTCATTTCATATGCTATTGTTTTTGTAACAATATTTATTGAGTTGTTATAGTTAACTTGGCTGAGTTGGCAATCTGTAGGCTACTATATATGTAACACTTGAAACTCTAATCCATTTTATTTCTAAACTTTAACCACAATGATGATGCAGACTTCTTAATTGAGCATGGCTACCATATTTCTCAAAAGAAATACATGGCAAAAATAAGATCAACCCTTTGAACTTAACAAGTCAAACTTTTGTTCCCAATGTCAATTTTGATTATCAATTATACATTATGAGCTGAACAACTTGAGTTCAATAAATTTCGTCGCAAACTCACTTTAAAATCCAACCCATGTACCCCATCAGTTCATGGAGGAACAACATTTGAACAATGAGAAGGAGCTCAATAATAAATATTCGTAATAGTGAAGCACAAATTTAAATTTATTACAAACATTTGTTGGTTAGAGGGAAACCTTTCAAACATTTCAATACAGATTAGCTCCCAATCATTTTAAACTCTTTAAAATTGGTATCTGCTTTCAAAAATATATGACCATTAACAAGGTTCATTCATTGGTGAGCGACGCCACCAAAGGATCTCATGGCCTTTTGTCGAACAACTTCAATGGTCCCTAAATCTATGGCACCTATGACTTGGCATACGATCATCCACCATGACATTTACTTGAACAACCGTGTGCTATAACTTGGAGAGACTATCTTTTCCCAATATTAGGGAATCATCCCTTGATCTCATGAGCACCCTCTTGTAACTCATCTTAATCTTTTAATTTAATATTTATGTCTTATGAATGGGTCCAGTTGGCTTCCACCAAGCCCAACCCATCATAACCAAAATTCAAATAGTTTTAATAAATCCACTTAAAACATAAACTATTTAAATATAACATTTCAATCACAATACAGTATCTCACACTCATAAATTCATAATAAAATCACATATAACAGTTTTAGTTTTACACATAAAATCCTCACAGGATGCAATGTCACACAAACAAATTTATGAATACCCAAACATAGACAAAGGCATCCAAGGATAGTTGTGGCATAGGCATTACCTTGGCAAGCATGGGAGTCTTACTTAACTTAAACTCGAATTTAAAATTATGGGTCTAGACAAGAAAGTAGGAGGTCAAAATGTGGAACAACCCTTAATTTCACAACTCAACTGACCAAACAAGACACAACTCCCAAGTTTGCACTCCTAAGCCCAAGATTCACTTTTACAGCACTTAAAATAATCTTACCAATTATTTTCTATTTTATTAACAAAAAATTGAATCTTTTAACAAAGAATCAATTATTTAGTTCAGGCCATAATTCATTGCCAACTTCTAGGCCATATCTTGATCTCTCATGTTAAACTGTAACAAAGAAGCAAATTGTAGAAAGGTCTAGATGTCTCTACAACTTTAGTTTTGAAGCAACAACAAATAATGACAGTAAATTCGTCAAAAACACAAGTTTCCACAATTGGTTAAAACTAAGCCAGTTCTACGCACCTATGGAACAAAATCCAAATCACCTTGATTTTAAGTCAAATAGTAATTCAAAATTCATAGAACAGAAAACTCATTGATATAGGTCTCCTAATCTTTTCGCGATTTTTATCCCATTTGATTATTCTGTGTGAACTTTCAAAGAAAGGCTAGTACAGGTCAACTTTTGGACTCTATTCAACCTTATATGCTATGGATCAATGACCATGTCCATTAACTAATATCCACCTCGATCTCTAATCGTCTGCATATGTTTAACAACACTTTTAAATGCTAAAACATTCAACCAACGCTCTTGAAAAGATTAAAAGAGAGTAACTAGTGTTTCAACTTCAAAGATTGACATAGGTAGTAGAAACGATGTAATTCGTCTTCTTAACAACTTAAAAATCTGAAATTTTAATTCACAAATACTAGTTATCTTGATTAAACAGAGGTTGGAAGATCAAATTAAGTCATTGCTTGCATACCAGGCCTTGGAGAGAGAAAAAACCTAGTCATGCATAACTTTACCCACAAGAGAAGAAAGCAAGAAATAGGGGATAGGATGACAATTGTTGGTAGTTTCCAGTGGCAATTAGTGGCAAGGGCGACTAATGACTGCCAGCAATGGTGATTGGTGGTGCAGGTGGCAAGGGAGGGAGAAGAAAGCGTGAAGAGGAAAGAAACATAGGGAGGACAGAGAGAGAGAGAGAGAGAGAGAGAGAGAGAACACCCACATGAGACTAGTGTATAAGAATCTTTTAGATGCTCAAATATGCAAAGAAAATGTGCATATCAACCTTTCTAATGGTATTCTAGAATAAATTCCACCCAAAAGACATGTAAAATTGTATGATGATTGGTACGTGAAAGACACCTTTTGTGTACCTTACTTCATATTTAATCTCCTCTCAATATCCAAGTTGACAGAGGATAACAATTACATTGTCCTATTTTATCTAAAATTCTAGTCAATATAGAACTTTGTAACCAGAAACTTAAAGGGGCTTGGTAAACAGAGAGCTGGACTTTACTTTCTAGTAAATGTAGATTTCATTGTTTTTTATGCTAGAATTGTTGCTAAGCCAATACAGGTGGATACTGAAATTGTTAACGTAGATATTTCTGTTTCTAATGCTATAAATTTGTTTTACGTTTCTCATATTGACTCGAATGGTATGAGTATACTAGTAGTTGTGTTGTCAACGAAGGAGATACCTATAGTTTTTGGCATCACAGACTAGGTCATGCTCCTATATATGTCAAAGTTGAAGCATGTAAAAGTTATTCCTGCTGCCAGCAATGATAGTGTTTGTGTCCCTTGTCCCATGGAAAAAAATGTTTAAATTGCCATTCTATCAAATAAATATAGTTACCTCTTTCGTTTTCTATGTATTGGATATAGATATTTGGAAACCTTATGACTCTCCTACTTACAAAAACCATAGATTCGTTCTCACACTTGTAAATGTTTTTAGTAGAGCTACTTGGACTTATTTGTTATGGTATAAGTATCAAGCTTTTAGTGTTTTACAACAATTTTATCCCCATGGATACTCAATTTGGGAAGAAACTACAAGTGATAAAGTCTGATAATGTCTTAGAATCGTTGATGCTCCTTGCAAGGATTTTTTTACTTGAAAAGGGTAAGATACATTAAAGGAGTTGTGTAGATAGACCTTAACAAAATGGTAGTGTTAAGAGAAAACATAGACACGATTTGGAGAATGTTAAGGCTGTAAGGTTTCAAGCAACCCTTCCTATGCATTTTTAGGATGACTGAGTGATGATAACCACCTACATTATCAATGGCCTACTTGCACCTATTTTAAGATATAAAACACCTTATAAGGTTTTGTTGAACAAAATAATAAACTACTAGCACCTAGGTTTTTGGTTGTTTTGTCGTGGCCGTAAATAGGATAAAAAGAAAAGATGCAACCTAGAGGTATGCCATACCTTTTTCTGGGATATCATGATCAATGATGGAAAGATTGTGCTTTTTTAAAAACTTTTTAATCATAAGAGGTTTTTGTCCAGGGATGTTATCTTTTTGAACACATATTTCCTTATCAACTCTATAGTATTTCTCAATGTTCTCAACCCCTAACTTTGGTTTCACCCTCCTCACATTTCAAGAATAATGATCTTGTGAGTGATACTTTCGAAGATCACAACTAGTCCATTAAAACTCCTCAGAGAATATTTCTATTCCACAATGTTCTTGTTACTACAAAGACACAACAATCTCAGCCTATTCATGCCAATAAGGAGGGTAAAACCCCCTCTTGGATAGGAAATTATGTGAGTAATATGACACTTTCACATTCTATGGTTAATTATGCTATGATACTCTTGTCAAACCAAAGCTTCGAGCTTTTTATTAGTAGTTAATCCTGAAGTGACCTTGTGAGTTTTCAAGAGGTTGTACAAGATCCCAAATGGGAGCTTTGGACAAAATCACACTTGGCAAATTATTAATTTTCCTCATAGAACAAAGGCTATAGGTTGTAATTGGATCTTTAAGACCAAGTATAATTATGACGGATGAAAAACCCCTGAAATTTAGATATCTATGACTTAATCATTTGTGATGTTTCGAGGATGAAACTCCTTTTAAGGGAGTGGAATATAAAACCCCAAAAATTTACATTTATAATTCTCGAAGATTAATTAAGGTGATTGTTCTTTATTTCGAGAATTCCCCATTAGCCGCTTGAGCTCAAAGGTAGTATTTTGGCATTGGGCCTTCATGTAGTTAGAACCTCGGATAGAGCCTATTCTCTATTTTTCACCTAATCCAAGATTTAAAGAAGAAAATGTTAACGGCAAATTCAAATTTTAATATTACTTGTTTATAAAACAAAAATTCAGATTTTTCACAATATTAATTTTATTGATAAAATTCTAATTTAATCATTAAGAGTTTCCTCTCAAACTCAAATTCTAAAAAACTTTAATTGTGAAGTATTTTGGGTAACGATATTAAAAATTCCCTAAATAATCAAATTGTCAAACCATAGCCCTAAAATCTCTCTCCCCTCCTTTGCAGCCAAATTTGTTGAATAAAATATTACAATTTTTTCACATGTAATCAGTGTATCTTCCTCCTCATCACATTCTCATGTTTCTCTCTGCCCCCTCACAGCTTCTCTCTCTCTCTCTCTCTCTCTCTCTCTCTCTCTCTCTCTCTCTCGCTTCTTCTTCCCCCACCACAACTGCAACCACAACCACAACCATATCTCCACGCTGCCGCCACACCACTGTGCCATCCAGCCACCCACTAAGCCACCTTCCTTCCCCCTTTTGGGTTTTTTGTGAGAAGTTTTAGGGTTTCGTTATATCAATGCAAAATTTTTTATTCATATAGAGAATACATTTTTACAGTAAGTTTGATTCATCTTCTAGCCTCTAACTAATCCGTAGATTTTGGAGTCGTTTAAAAGTGCTCACACAAGCATCTAGCCCCTCTCTCTTATCTTCAAGGTAAAACTGAAATTTTCTCTTCAAAAATCTCTCTTGAAGGAGTTTGGATAGCTTTTATTGGTTTTAGAGTCCGTGTTGATGATTAGGAATGATTTTAGATTTATTTTGGCGAATTCATGTGAATGGGTATCACAATTTCATACATGAATTAAAGTTTAGTCAAGACCAAAAATTGAACCTATAATGACCCAACTTTACGGATTAAAATCTAATATTAATGTATCAGCCCAAAGACCATAAAAATATTCAAACATGTAGATCTATGATTCTATCTTTTTAGCAATTTTGGATCTCTAATTTTGGATTTAAAATGAGTGAGAAATAAATTCTCTCTTGAGATTGCATAATTCTAACCTGAAACTAGCTTGATGGAAATATGTACATTTTTGACGGAGTTGTTGGGGTTTATTATTAATGCTCTTAAAACAAATGTTGTATTAGGAAAAAAAAATCATTCTTCATAATTCCTAAACACCTCAATACGATTTTCTAGGAGAAGTTATGGCCTCTATTAGTTAGGCTAGAAACCTAACCTGAAATTGCCCTCAAATCCTAATGGGTTTAAATTTCAATAGTTGCTTTTATTGAGTAATTGAGCTTTTAAAAGTTGCTTGAGTTCTTAAAATCAATATCTAGGGATATTAGTCATATTCAAGTGGTTCTAGTGGCTTGGTTGACTTTTGGGTTGAAAGACATTGGTTTTGGGTTATAAGGACTCCCTTGAGCTAGTTCATGTTGTGACATTTTAATTTTATCATTTAGGTTCAATAGTTTGAGCTCAAGCTAAGCAATTTATGCTTCCTTGAGGTAATATCTATGCCCTAACTACCCTTTCTTGTTCTTTTAAAATGTGCTTGGATATTTGTAAGCGGTTTATGTTATCTTGTATGCCAAGGGGACCTTATGTGTAAAACATGAACTGTGACATGTGTTCTATTAAGTTGTGAACATGTGATGTGGAGTTATGATTAAACGCTAAATAGTTTATGTTTTAAAGTGGTTTTGCTAAGTTAACAAAAGTTTTAATTGCGATGGGTCAGGCTTGCGAGGAGCCAAACATACCTGTTAATAAAATACTAAATCCTATAGTGAAACATTAAGACGAGTTGCGGGACAAGGCCTCTTGAGATCAGGGTAGGTTTATCTTGATATAAAGACAATTTATTCTCCTTGGGTTATAGCATGTAGTTGTTTGAGTATGTGCCATTGTTGATGGATGTATGCTAAGATGGTTTCTGATAACCCATGAGGTTATTGGCAAAAGGTCATGAGACCTTATGACTAGGTTGTTTTCCAATAAAATTGACTCTGTTTTGGATTATGAATAAGGGATAGGAAATTTGCAGTTCAGATTTCTTTAAGTGATCTGGAATAAATCTTATTTCGAACTATTTGAATGTTTCCCTCTCACTCCTAAATACTTGAAATGAGTTTAAGTAGGTGTTGATGGTTGCAGTGGACATTATTGAGCTCTATATCAATTTTCAAAATGTTTTGTCTTTAGGTATCAATGTGTTGCATGGGGATGGGATGTGAGCGAGACAATGTTACAACTTTAGTTGAATTTTAGTCTTTGGCATGGAATAATGTGGACTTTTAGTGAATTGAGTTGACCATTGACTTTGGATTATTGACTTTGAGTCTTATTTTTGCTTGTTTCATCCAAATCTCCTTCTTGCCTAATATTTTTTCATGAAATACAGTAGTGATGCCCACTAGGTTATATTTTTCTTTTGATGCATTAAATAGGGTAAGGATTTGAAATAAAATAAATTAAAATATTTGGGGTGTTACAACGGGTCTATGGAGAGGCATAAAACATGGTTAATTGTGGAAGGTTATAGGCAACAGGTAGGGATTGATTATGCAAAAACATCTATAGTAGTAGCCAAGATGACAACAATAAGAGCTTTATTAGCTACAGCTACCATGAAAGGGTGGCACACTTGTTAAATGGAAGTTTCCAATGCTTTTCTTTATGGTGACTTGTATGAATAAGTATATATGCAACATCCTTAGGAGTATACGGAACTTGGTTTGTACTATTACACCACTTTTAACTGAGGTCGTGTTAGCCAGGGGATTTTGGCATAGGATGTAGGTTGATGAAGTCTCTTTATGGTTTAAAGTAAGCTACAAGACAACGGTTTGCAAAGTTGTTCATTGCCTTGGTTTATTTTGGATATGCTTAGTTAAACGAAGATTATTCATTGTGTACTAAGCACATGTAAGGCAAATTCACAACTATCTTGATATATGTTGATGACATGGTCATAGCTAGGAATGACAATCAAAAATTCTCAAGCTTAAACAGTAATTAAGCAGTCAGCTTCATATGAAGGACTTAGGTGATCTTAGGAATTTTTTGGGTTTGGAGATTATGAGAATTGCTTAAGGATTGTTTGTCTCTGAAAAAAGTATGTATTTTGATCTTATTCAAGAACATGACATGGTGCATGCAAGCGATTTCAAATTTCCCTTAGACGCACAAGTCAAACTTTCTACTGATTCTTGAATGCCACTATAGGAACCACACATGTACAGAAAGTTTGTAGGAAAACTCTTATATCTAACTTACTAAACTTGATATTAGCTATCCCATGCAACTATTTAGTTAGTTACTACTAGCCCCATACTACTAAGCATGTGAAAGCAGCTTTACCATTTGTTATGTATCTCAAAATAGCACCAAGGCAAGGCTTACTTATGGAACATACTTCTATAACTTGACTAATTGCTTTTTATGATTCTGATTGGGCAAGTAGCCGTGATACTATGAGATATACTACTAGATACTGCATTTTGTTATTAAATTCACCAGTCTCATGGAAGTCTGAGAAGCAAGTGTGGTTTTAAGGTCCTTCACTGAGACAGAATACATGTCTAAGGCAATGACATGTTGTGAAGTCACTTGGCTTTCTGAGTTTGCTTAAGAATATTGGGCTTAAAACTTCACACTAGTTGATCCTAAGTGCAATGGTTAAGCAACCTTGTTTATTAAAGCTAATCTAATCTTTTCAAAAGTGTAGGAAACACATAGACATTGACTTTCATTTTGTGAGAGACCAACTAAAACTAGGGGTGATCAATACAAGTTGTGAGAGAGCAACTAAATCTTCTTTTAAGTTAGGGGTATCCCATCTTTTCCAGCCTCAAACTTGAGGGGGAGTGTTGAGAATCGGGTGGCCTAATGTTCTGTCTTATTTCACATGCTATTGTTTTATAACAACCTGTGCTGAGTTGTTATAGTTAGTTTTCCTAAGTTGGCAATCTATAGACTGTTTTAAAAGTCTCACATCTGCCTTTTAACGGTGATGAGTGAGAATTCTCAGTTCCAAAGGCACTTTATATCTCTACATTTTTCTCTCTCTAAATATTTTTTTTCCTTTGATTGATTTCCTGGATAAAACTCAATAAAGTATGCTTAAAATAGAATATCTCTTGCAAAAAGATTAAAAAAAAAGAAAAGAGACCGAATCAAGCTTACTTCAATGGAATGAGCAAATTGATCTATGCTACGGATAAGCTATCTCGCAAAATGATCTATTACGTTAAGATTAAGCTCTATTGATTATAAAAGAGACACTACTCCATGAGCATAAATTTCATCAACCATAGGACATTACTTTTGCTATTGTATTTTTCTTTAAGCTCGAACATCCTTACTCCACGAGAATTGTGTGGTATGTACACCCCCCACCCTTGCCCCCCCCCCCCCCCCCCAAAAAAAAGGGGGAAAAGATTAAGCACCAAACATTCTTTCTCCTTTTGTTGGAAGAAGACTTTTTGGTAAAGCATTACCTATTTATGTATCCATTATCCTAAATGAATACCCATTTATGTAGGTATGTATGTATGTATGTATGTCTGTATGTATGTATGTACGGAAGTATGAATATATGCATATATAAAAGTTATGACATCCCATTGAACCCGTATTTAAGAATAGTTCAGTGGAATCTAGAAGATCCAAGCTAAGAAAGGGAGGAAGAATATGTTAATTTTAGATCCAAGAACTTATTAGTCATTCCTCCAATTACCCACACAAGAAAATCATCAAATCTAGATAGTGTTGATGAATAAGTGACAGGGGTGACATTATATTTCTTACGTACAATTTGTCATTTTCATAAAAACATGTTTATACAGCTTTGCTTGTTGTTCTCTCCACTTCTCGTCAATACGCTTAGATAAACTCCACTCTTACCTCCAAAAAAGGACACCCGGTATTTCGTTTACAACCACCAACTCCAAAGAAGATAAACGAGTGGGAACACTTAGTGGTTGGCTAGTTTGTAGACACAAGGCACTTTTATGTGGGAGAAGGCTGAGACATGGAGAATATGTTTTTGGAAAAGTCAAGAATTCCTTGAGGTTCGAAAGAAGGGTCCATTCTTTTAATTCCGGTGTGCAAATCCACAAGATCATGATGCTCTCGTTTAACTTGAATCAATCTATTAAGGGTGGTCGTCTCATCCGTTGATGTAGCCCAGTAGACAAACCGATGTCTCAATGGAGGTTCAATGATACAGCTGCTATGGATACAAATTCACAATATCCCTCTGTAATCACAAATTACAAAGATTGAATTTTTATAGATTCAATTGGGT
>JACYFF010031955.1:34676765-34738358 GCA_017589665.1 Selenicereus undatus
AATCTTCAATATTGTTTAAGAACTATACCAACTAGCCTGATTTTAATTAGTCTTCAAAGATCTTATACTTTGAAAATGATCAAACACATATTTTTCAATTGCTCATCTAGGTGGATATCTGCTAACAATTAAATTAGAACAGTTATTTGATCCCCAAACAACTATTCATCGCCTGAACAACTATCGGTTATCCAAATAACTAATTTTGTCAAACATGACCTACATAGGTGATTTCCATTCCTCAGTAAGTTGTAGCATTTATAAAATATTTTTTTCTTATCTTTTTGTTAACTAATTGTTAATAATTAATACAATGACCGTGTCTTAAACAAGATGTGAACTTAACAAGCAATTATGAGTTTTTAATGATATCTTCATGCTTTAAAATTTAACAAGGGGAGTCACCATTTCTATAAGCCTTCATTATCTTATACGGATGTTTACAAGTTGCTGTAGATTGCATGAGTTAATAAATACATCATAAGTTATGTAAATCTTGTATATATGCGACATCAATACATACCATAATCATTCCAATGTCCCAAGCTTGGCTATAATTTTCTTCTACATAATTAATATATATTTTTTATATATACTTTGCAGATAGTAATTTGTTAGTTTCATTATATATAATATTCTAGTCAACTAGAAATCATACTCTCTGTTTTTCTTATTCGTGTTAAATGGACCTTTTTTCAAGTGATCACCTCTACTTTTCCTTTTTAAGACTAGACAACGAATGAGGACGAAACGAGGGAGCAAATGCATTGTTCGGGGTTGCCACAATTGCAGAACATTCTAAAACAAATTCGTTATCATAATAAGGAAAACCTGATTATACATATTGTATATCACTCACAATTTTTTCATGAAGATAACGATTACAATTTCTAGAGCAATTCATTAATGTCTTTTACTCTTAAGGAATCATCAACTATATGTTAAGACACCTTCCCTAGATATTATTGTAAATAATATTTCCTATGGTTGTAGTAGAGTTGGACTATTTCTATTACTTGCACATCAAGTATGACATGGCTAGAGTTAGACAAAGGAGGTGCTAGCTTGTACTATAAAACTTAGCCACTTGTATTCGAAAGATTATAAGCAAAGATCAATATATTTTGCTCATCTCATGATTGATCAAATTCTCAAGATTGCATGATTAAATAAATTTTTACATGGTATCGGAGCCATAGACAAGAAAATTGTGATTGACCCTAACTCACCCTATTGCCTACATCCATCCGAACGGCCGGGAGTGGCAATCACATCTGTTATGTTTAACAGAAAAAATTATGATCTATGGCAACAAGCAGTTCAAACTACTTTGAAATCTAAAAATAAATTGGGGTTCATTGAAGGAACCATAACAAGGCCAAGATTGAAAGAAGGAGATAATGCAACCAAATACAATGCCTCGGAGATGATAAATTCGATGACCTATTCTTGGATCATCAGCGTAATTGACCCAAAATTACGCACAAGTATCGCCTATGTTGACACTATGGCAATCATGTGGGAAAATTTACGAAAGAGATATGTGGTGGCTAACACTCCTAAAATCCACCAACTTAAAACCGATATAGCAGCATGTAAACAAGAAGGATTAGATGTAGTTGAATTCTACTCCAAACTCATGGGGGTGTGGAGTGAGTTAAGTAACTACTTTAAAATACCCCAATGCCTTTGTGGAAAGTGCAAATGTAATGTTGGGAGTAAAGTGGTAAACATGGTAGAGGAGGAACAAACACATCAATTTCTCACGGGGCTTAGTGATGAGACGTATGCCAATGTACGAAGCCAAATCTTGGCACTCAATCCACTTCCATCGCTTGATTGAATTCTTAATACGTACAACAGGAAGACAATCACAAGCGACTCATGGTGGGTCAAGATTGTAGAGTCGAGAATACGGTTCCCTTCGCTGTCAAGGAACATGCGGTCACGGCGGAGAGACCCACGTGCAAGCTTCGTGGATGTCAAGGACATGAGGAAAACGGATGCTTCGAGATCATCGGGTATTGTTCGAATTGGGGAACCCGGGGGCGTGGTCGAGCAGGTTGGACAGCCCGGGCCAGAGGCGGAGCACGCACAAGCTTTGGGTGTGGGAGAGGGTCCAACGAAGCCATTAACCTAGTGCAAGCCCGAGGGAGAACAGGACTGCCAACAGCGGCCCAGTAGCATGCAGCAGAAGCCCAGTAGCATCCAGCCCAGTGCAAATACTAGCTCTGAGCCCAGAATAGATTCAAAGGCTTCTCAGCCTTATTGAGACACCGAAACCTGGCTATGAAAAGCTTTTAGGTAATTTTGCTCGGATGTTTGACAACAGGGCTTCATGTCACATGACCGGAGATCCAAACGTGATGCACAAGACGAAGCAAATTTCATCAATTTCAATTGCCTTACCAAATAGAACACACACTATTGTTGCGAAAGAGGGATCCGTAACATTGGGACAGCATATCAAATTAAATAAAGTTCTATATGTTTTATCGCTTAGATGCAATCTTGTTTCAATAACAAAATTATGTAAGGAGCTAAACTGTAGTGTGACATTTTTTGATGATTTTTATATATTGCAGGTCCGTACTTTGAGGACTCTGATTGGTGTGGGTAAGCAAAGAGGAGAAGTTTACTACTTCAAAGATTGGTCATTGGAGAAGCATCAAGTTGTTTGTGTTTCAAAATTATGAATTAAAGCCGCAAGTGTATAGTCGTGGTTGTAGCACTTTACGAGTCGTCCACAGAGATTCGTTGAATTTAATTACTAGAATTTAATTATTAAACTAATCAAAACGAACCAAAATTATTTCTGAATAATAATGAAGACTTTAAACTAAGATAAATCAGTTAGAATTTAACTAAGACTAATTGAAACTAAAATTAACAACAAAGAAATAAGCCAGAATTAATATAACCCAAACAAGAATATGAAATTTAAACTAAAGCTAGCACAAAGGAAGAAGGGAGAAAGAACTTACCTCAAGAGGAGAAGTTATGAGTTGTAATCAAGAAATCCATGAATAAAGATTGAATCTTTGAGAGTCACCTTTGAACTTAAATCTTGAAAGAGAACTCTTGTAGAGAAATTCCAACTTGAAAGTAGAAGGCTCGAATTGAAATGAAACTAGAGAAGTAATATTTGAACTAATAACTTGAATGGCAACTAAAACTCGAAATTTAAATTGAAACAAGAACTTGAAATTAAATCTCAACTAAAAATTACAAGAATTCTCAAGAACTACACCAATACTATAAGAGAAGAAGAGAAGAAGAATTGATGATTAGATGATTTACAAGAGTCTCCTAAAGCTCCTATTTATACTAATGCTAATTTCCTAACTACAAAGATTGCCCAAATAAAAATCAAATTTTCTACCTTCCTAATGATACCCATATTCTAATTTTCACCCAAAATCCCAATTTTTCCCTCAATTTCCAATTTGTGTCTGCTGAGAAAAGGGAAGCAGAGAGCTGGGAAGCTGGGGGGCTGCAATTGGGTCGGCTGGATTGCGTAGGCTGGGCTGGTGAAGAACAGGCCCAATCGGGCAAGAGGGAGCAACGGGATTCTCTTCTGGGGTGGTATTTTTTTATTCTATTTCTTCTTCTTTTATTCTGGCCCAATCAATTATATTTTCATCACAACATTATTTCCTACAAAAATCAAATAATAAACAAATAAAATTCAAAAAATAATCTCGATTACGAACAAAAACTAAGTGATTAGAAGTACTTAATTTGACACTTTTGGTGCTCAAACAAATACCCCCACACCTATACTTTGTCCGTCCTCGAGTAAAATAAAAAAAATCTAAGTACGACACCCAACTCACTTTCGTAGGAATCACGGTTGCCCTTAGCACATGCAACAAGCCTTTTAAACCCCTAGGTTCCCCCTAGTGGACGAGTGTAGTCTCTAAGGGTTTACAAAAGATATACCTATAAAATCTTTGAAAAAGAAAAGGAAAAGGAGAAAGAAAATAGAAAATCTTTTTTTTTTTGCAAACATACATACATATACACTAGGAAAAACTGTACACACTTGATCAACAAATCACCCCTGTAACCTAAGTATCAAACCATACATAAGCACAATGTACATATCAAACTCTTGGCCACCAAAGATGACATCTGTACACCAACTTTTCACCCCACAAGCCATTGCAACAATGAATCCGTCCTGGTGCTCAATGTGCTAGTGTACCATCATCTCAGGGGTTCGGCTAACCATGATCAGTCCCACTTGACAACTTTATCGACTCAATTATTTTGGTTGCAATTTTTCCCAGTAGCAATATTGCCTCAAAGAGTACCACCCGGTAGCGCATGCCTCAAAGGAATACTTGTCATACCCAATTCTAAGACTTTTTATTTTTGATTTTTCTTTCCCCTTTTTTTTGAATGAAACAAATAAATGACAAATGGGGTTTTCAACCATGGTTGCCTAAGTTCCTAAGACAATGGCGCTATGTGAATCAGGATTGGACTCAAGCTACAATGAACTTTCAGGGTTAGAATTGGGATATGAAATGACATTCTTGGGGTCAAGGTTAGTAGGTACGGAGTGCTCATATACAACTTGACATTAAGTCCAAGGGATCAAAATTAGTCAAGATAATACAACTCCCATAAAAATAGAAAATCTTTTTGGGTTTTTTTTTTCAATTTTTTTCCCCCAAAAATGTTAAGCATAGCTTCCCCTCGCCCACACCAAGATCACACAATGTTTGAATTGTGGGAAAAGGGAGTATCAAGAAAAAAGAAGAAAATAAACTATACCATATACACCAAATACAAGGGATAGAACAATGCTACTAGGTCGGATACTAAATGTACTCTAACTATCTTACCAACCATCAGTAATCACTGGGTGGTTCATAGAGTATCAGACACTCCACGTCCTCCTCTGTAGGGAGTTCTAGGAATTGCTTCAATCGCTGACCATTGACCTTCTATTTAGCTCCATTAGCAGGATTTTGTATCTCAACTGCACCATAAGGGAATGCAAGAGTAACAACAAAAGGACTCGTCCAACGGGACCTAAGCTTACCTGAAAAGATGTGCACTCTCAAATCATATAAAAGCACTTTCATGCCTAGGGCAAAGTCCTTCCTAAGAATCATCCAATCATGAACCAACTTCGCTCTCTCCTTAAACAATCTAACACTCTCATAGGCCTCAGATTGGATCTCCTCTAACTCACTCAACTATAGTTGCCTCTCTTCACTTACTGCAGTAAGATCATAGTTAAGGGTCCTAATAGCCCACCAAGCTCTATGCTCAAGCTCAACTAGAAGATAAGAAGGTTTCCCATAGACTACCCTTTAAGGTGAAAAACCTAGAGGTGTCTTGAAAGCCGTCCTATAAGCCCATAGGGCATCAATAAGCTTGTCAGCCTAATCTTTTCTGTTCTTGTTGACTGTTTTCTCTCAAATCTATTTTATTTATCCATTGGACATTTTACCTATCCACTGGTTTTGGGATGATAAGGAGTAGCTAGCCTATGGATAATAGAGTACCGTCTCAACAATGAATCAAAGGATATGTTGTTGAAGTGGGTACCCTAGTCATTAATGATCGCAAAAGGCATGCCATACCTAGAAAATATATTCTCCCTCAAAAATTTCGCCACAACCCTAGCCTCATTAGTCCTAGTGGGGATAGCCTCAAGCCACTTAGACACATATTCAACAGCTAGTAGAATATATGCATTCCCAAAAGAGATTGGAAATGTCCCATAAAATCAATCCCCTATACATGAAAAATCTCCACAATAATAATGGGTTTGAGGGGCATCATATCCTTCCTAGTGATATGGATGAATTGTTGACATCTAAGGCATCTCCTACACTATTCATGGGCATCTTTGAACAAAGTCGGCTAATAAAATCCACATTGAAGTACTTTGGCCGCAGTTGTTTTTCCACTAAAATGCCCTCCATAGGCCTGGTCATGGCAAAAAGACAAAATACTTCTAATCTCATGGTCTAGGACACATCTCCTCACAATTTGATCAGAAAAATATCTAAACAGGTAAGGATCATCCCAGATGTAAAATTTCACCAAGTGCAAAAACATATCCCTATCATGCTTATTTCAACCCTCAGGTAGTTTACCAATCACAAGATAGTTCACAATACCAGCATACCAAGGGTCAGAATGGATCACGAATAATTGCTCATCAGGGAAGCACTTAGAAATAGGGGGCTCATTACCCCTAGTACAGACAATCCTAGACAGGTAGTCAGCAACAGGATTTTCAGAACCCTTTCTGCATCTAATCTCACAGTCAAACTCCTGTAGCAAGAGCATATATCTCACAAGTCTGGGCTTAGTATCCTTCTTTGAAAGAAGGTGCTTAAGTGCAGCATGATCAGTAAAAACAGTTACATGAGAACCAATCAAGTAAGGTCTAAACTTCCCAATACAAAGACCATGGCTAAAAACTCCTTCTCCGTCATAGTATAATTCATTTGGGTGTCATTTAATGTGTGGCTAGTGTAATAGATCACATATGGTTTCTTATCAATGCATTGTCCTAAAACAACCCCAACAGCATAGTCAGAAGCATCACACATCAATTCAAAAGGCTCGCCTAGAACATGAGGATGTAGAATGAGGGCAGTGGTTAAGGCCTCCTTCACCTTAGTAAATGCCTCTACACACTCCTCAAAGAAGTGAAACAGCACATCCTTATCTAGAAAACTGGACAAGGGCTTAGTAATTTTACTAAAGTCCTTAATAAATCAGCAATAAAATCCAACATGTCCAAGAGATGACCTAGCATCTTTCACACGGGTGGGAGGAGGAGGATTAGCAATGAAATCAATTTTGGCCTCATCAACCTCAATATCATCGCTAGAAATCACATAGCCTAAGACTATCCCCTTCTTCACCATAAAGTGACACTTCTCCTAGTTTAAAGTCAAATTTTTCTCTTTGTATCTTTTCAAAACTTTTTCTAAGTTGGTTAAAAAATTATCAAAAAAACGCCCAAATACAAAAAAAATCATCCATGAAAATCCCCATGCATTGTTCAACCAAATCAAAGAATATAGAAATCATGCATCTCTGAAAAGTTACAGAGGCAGTACATAGATCAAAAGGCATCCTCCTAAAATCATAGGTGCCAAAGGGACAGGTAAAGGTAGTGTTCTCCTAATCCTCATGAGCAATAGAAATTTGGGTATAGTTGGAGTACCCATCAAGGGAGCAGTAATATGAATGACGAGCTAACGTCTCTGACATCTAGTCCATGAAAGGGAGTGAAAATGGTCTTTATGGGTGGCTCCATTTAATTTCCTATAGTCAATACAAATCCTCCTCTCAGACTGGATTCGACTTGGAATTAGCTCATTCTTATCATTCCTAATCACAGTGATGCCGGTCTTCTTAGGAACAACTTGAACAGGACTAACCCACTCACTATCAGAATAGGGTATATGATCTCATGGTCCAACCACTTTCACACTTCCTTTCGAACCACCTCCTGTAGAGTCGGGTTTAACCTTCTATGTCGATCTCGATGAGGTATGGCACCGTCCTCTAAATGGATCCTATGCTGCATAATTGTAGGGCTAATATCTTTGATGTCTCCTAAGGTTTATCCTAAGGCCTCTTTGTTTTCCCTAAGTAAGTCTGGCAACTTTCCCTCTTGGTCTTGGTCCAAATTAGAAGCAACAATCACAGGTAACGACTCATTAGGCCCCAGAAAAGCATACTTTAGGGAGTCAGGCAGGGGTTTTAGATTAAATGACACAACAGAAGTATCACAGGCAGAAGCAATCTTAGCTATGAAGCCCACAGAGCATGTATCAAAGTCAAACACATCATACTCAGGTTCATCATTCATAAAGAAGGACTCATACTGTACAGTAAACTCATCCACGTGCTCAAATTTCAACTCATCATAAGAAAAGTCACTCACCCAATTAAGGGTATAATGATCCCTATCATCAAAACTATCAAGCTGTCTTTGCAAGTTAAAGATATTCAAATCAAGATTCATGTTACTGAAATACAGTTTCATTATACCATTCCTACAATTAATTAGAGCATTGGATGTAGCCAAGAAAGGGTGCCTCAAAATTACAGGAACATGGGGCTCAGCATTGGGCACTCTCTCAGTATCAAGTACCACAAAGTTAATAGGAAATATGAATTCTTCCACTTTAATGAGCACGTCCTCCCCCACACCTCGAGGTATTCCAGTAGACTTGTCAGCTAATTGGAGGACAATCTTGATAGGTCTCAGCTCACCTAGTCCAAGTCTCTCATAAACAGTGAATGGAAGTAAGTTTACACTAGTTTCCAAGTCCAGTAAAGCTCTATGAATGACCTGGTCACCTATCACTATGAAAATGGTAGGGCAACCTGGGTCTTTGTATTTGATAGGAATTTGATTAGAGATAATGGAGCTAACATTAGAGGCTTATAAAGCTCTCTTGGGCATAGCAGTTGCCCTCTTAGTAGTGCAAAGCTCCTTCATAAATATAGCATATAGGAACATTTGTTGGAGAGCCTCCATTAGGGGAATGTTAATATTAACTTGGGATAAAGTCTCCCTGATCTTATCAATATGAGCTTGGTCCTTTTTCCTTTTCAACCGGTTGGGGAAAGGAGCTACAGGTTTCTGAGCCTGTATGGGATGGGGTAGAAGTAGTCTTAGGAGGGGTGCGATCACTGTAACAGTAGGCTCATCCTCTTTAGACTCTCTAGAATCATCAGTAGTAATAGTAGGGGGTGTATCATATTTCTCATTCAAATTATGCCCCACATGATTATCAATATCTTTTCCCGATCTCAAGGAGCAGAGTCAGAGGAGGTTCTACCCTTTGAGTTGGTCTCAAGTTGACAAGGAAAGGTTCCTTTCTCCCAGTTTGCTGTAGCAGACTGGGAGAATTGTTCAGTAATTGCTCTAAGAATTCTTTCATTATTTTCTTTTAACATTATTTCTATGTCACTTGTAATTCCCCTCTCATATTTATCAAGTTCACTATAACCAAGAAGAGGATGAGACTGGGCATTAGATGCCATGGGAAGAGGAACTAGTTGCCTAGGCCCATTTCAAAAACCTTGGTAATTTGGCCTTGGCATGCTTTGGGAGAGGTTTGTAGGCAACCCGTAGTATTGATTAGGCACTACCGCATTAGGTCCATTGCTCCAAGAGAAGTTAGGGTGATTACGCAACCCTGGATTGAAGGTAGGATCATATGGGTCATTCTTTCGTATTTGGTAGGCCATGTTCACCTGTTCTTGGCCTGGCGCCAAGTGGTGAGCAAAGTAGGGGTACATGCTCAAAATATGATCCAACGCATTGGGAGCACACTTCAGGAGTTTGTGAAGGTTAGGATTGTTGTAGAACTAATCCTTTCATCATATTTTCAAGGGCAGTAAATTGAGATTCCAGGTGACTTAATTCAGACACAGCATTTATACCACCCCGTTTCTCATTATACCTAGAGTTCAAGTTGTCATCTCTAATGGTTTCCCATTGCATGGTTTTTTTCAGCTAGATCCTCTAGGAATTCCCAAGCATTAGCAGGGCCTTCAGAAAGAAAACCCCTTGACACATTGACTACACCATTGTCCTATTTTGTTGGTCAAGACCTTCATAAATGATTTGACATAAACGGGCTTGGTCTAAACCATGGTGAGGACATTGAGATAAGAGGTTTTTAAACCTATCAAGGTATTTCCAAAATGATTCCTTATCAGCTTGCACGAATTGATTAATTTCATTCCTTAGCCTAACAGTTTTGCTATTAGGGAAGTATTTTCGCAAAAAGACATGCACAAACTTATCCCAGTTTATAATGGAGTTCACAGGTAAGCTATACAGCCACTTTTTAGGATCATCTTTTAAAGCAAACGAATGAATTTCAAACGCACAGTATCAATGGGCATATTAGGGTAACACATCATGGAACAAACCTCTTCAAACTCGAGTAGAAAGAGGTAAACATCCTCTACACCCGTAAACTTAGGAAGCATATGGGCATATTAGGTTTAAGTTCGAGAGTAACAATTTCTATGGCCGGTATATTAAAATATGGTGCAATGGTCCTAGGTGGATAAATGATGTCATTAAGTGTTATTGGTCTCGCTTCACCCATCTTTTTATCCTCAATTTTAGGCTCTAATTCACTATTATTTAGGTTGGTTTCCACTCTATTCAATCGTTTGCTATTAGGATCCCTAACCCAACCACTCATGCAATCAAAACCCTCTTCGTTTTTATGTTTTTTTTTTCAATTTTTTAATTTTTTTTCTTTTTTTGAAAGCAATAGAGTTCAAATTTTTAGGGTGACGAATGAAATGAAAAAAATACAAACACAGGTAAATTAAACTATTAAAAGCAAACAAACTAAGCAATTCTAGAAACTACTATCAATTTAAGCTACTAAATCAAGCAAACAAATAAGGACTAGACTCAAACAATTATTTGAAGTGATTTAACAATTAAAACTAAGAATCAATTTTAACACCATCCCCGACAACGGCACCAAAAATTTGTTTGTGTTTCAAAATTGTGAAATAAAGCCGCAAGTGTAGAGTCATGGTTGTGGCACTGTACGGGTCGTCCACAGAGATGTGTTGAATTTAGTTACCAGAATTTAATTATTAAACTAATCAAAACAAACTAAAATTAATTCCAAATAATAATCAAGATGTTAAAGTAAGATGAATCACTTAGAATTTAACTAAGACTAATTGAAACTGAAATTAACAACCAAGAAATAAGCTAGAATTAATATAACCCAAATAAGAAATATAAAATTTAAACTAAAGTTAGAACAAAGGAAGAAGGGAGAAAGAACTTATCTCAAGAGGAGAAACTATGAGCTATAACCAAGAAATCCATGAATAAAGATTGAATCTTTCAGAGTCACCTTTGAACTTGAATCTTGGAAGAGAACTCTTGCAGAAAAATTCCAACTTGAAAGTAGAAGGCTCGAATTGAAATGAAACTAGAGAAGTAATATTTGAACTAATAACTTGAATGGAAACTAAAACTCGAAATTTAAATTGAAACAAGAACTTGAAATCAAATATCAACTAAAAATTACAAGAATTCTCAAGAACTATACTAATACGATAAGAGACGAAGAGATGAAGAATTGATGATGAGATGATTTAGAAGAGTCTCCTAAAGCCCCTATTTATCCTAGTGCTAATTTCCTAATTACAAAGATTGCTCAAATAAAAATCAAATTTTCTACCTTCCTAATAATACCCATATTCTAATTTTCACCCAAAATCCCAAATTTTCCCCTCAATTTTTAATTTGTGGCTGCTGAAAAAAGGGAAGCAAAGAGCTAGGAAGCTAGGTTCTTCTCTTTTTTTTATTCTATTTCTTCTTCTTTTATTTTGGCCCAATCAATCATATTTTCGTCACCAAATTATTTCCTACAAAAATCAAATAATAAACAAATAAAATTCAAAAAATAATCTCGATTACGAAAAAAACTAAGTGATTAGAAGTACTTAATTTGACACTTTTGGTGCTCAAACAAAAGTCAATGCAGTCAACACAGTCAATCTATGGCACAAGCGACTAGAACATCCCTCTCATGAAGTCTTATCCTTATTTCCAAATGGTTTAGGAGTGATCTGCTATAAAAATAAAGATGATTTGTGTGAAGCTTGTTAGCGCCAAGCAAATTTGAACTCCTTTTCTCGAAAGTTCTAATCAAGCTAAGTGTGTTTTTGACCTTATTCATTGCGATATTTGGGGACCTTATAGAGAAGCATCATCTTGTGGAGCCCATTATTTTCTCACAATAGTGGATGACGCAAGCTGAGCTACTTGGGTCTATTTAATGATTGACCGAGCTAGAACCAATCAATTTTTGAAAGATTTCATTATCATGGCCCAAAATCAGCTCGGGACCAAAGTTAAAATCATACGAAGCGACAATGGGTCAGATTGACCTCCATACCCATGCAGCGCTTATACCGAGAACACGGAATTTTGTAACAAAGTAGTCACGTCGACACACCGCAATAAAACAGTAGGGTTGAGAGAAAGCATAGACATGTTTTGAACATGGCTCAAGCTCTTCTGTTTCAGGTTAGCCTACCCACGAAGTTTTGGGATGAATATGTGCTTACGGCCGTCCACTTGATCAATAGAACACCTATCACTTTATTGAGTGGGAAAACACCATATGAAATACTTTATCATCAAACACCCTCATATGATCATATCAAAGTATTTGGCACACTTGCACACAGCAAGAGAAGTACAGATAAATTTACGCCTAGAATAAATTTACGCCTAGAGGAAGGAGGTGTTTATTTGTGGGTTACCCTTTTGGCCAAAAAGGATGGAAAATGTTTGATTTAGAAACGCATGAATATTTTGTGAGCCAATATGTCATCTTTCACTAAACTATTTTTCCTTTTGCGGCGATGATATAACACAGTGACGAACAAAATTCTTCTCAATTTTTTGATCACATTCCCACATCATTTGATGAGGAACTCCTTTAGCCTATTATGATAGAGACTTCGATGTCAGCTGCTAAATCTGGGCAGCCCATGTTCTATGTGAGTTGGAGCCCATCTGCTCCTTATACGGAGGAAAGAGGGGGCACAAAACTGGGCATGCAGCAACCCAGTTCTGCGGTAGCGTGCTGTGCCCAACCTAAAAACAAGATTGGGCCAAGCCTAGAATAAGAAAATCTTGGGTTCAGTGCAGCAGACCACATCATAGTCTCCGTCCCACCAACTCAAACCATGGTGACCCGGGTTGTCCCAGCACGCCGATACTAGCCCCATCAAACCCAACCCAAGCCACAGGCAGGCCTGCTAGGACCAGTAAATGGCCCGCGCGCGATGCCTATTATTTATGTTACAGCGCTTGACCCAATGACCCTCATAATTCGGCAACCTCCTCTCTTTACAACTCACACCACAAAGAGCCTCAGGTACACGCTATCCTATAGCAAGTTATGTTACAACTAACAATTTTTTTGCATCCTATCAACATTTCTTAGCTGCTATAACAAGGGTCGTTGAGCCCAAATCGCTTCAGGATGCAGTGCGACATCCTAAGAAGCGTGTGGCCATAACCGAGGAAATTAATGCCTTAGAGACAAATGGGACTTGGTCGATTGATGAACTCCCTCCAAGAAAGAAGCCCATCAGTTGTAAATGGGTCTACCGAAAGAAATACAATGCCGATGGCAGCATTCAGCACTATAAGGTTCGATTGGTCATTCATAGCGGCCATCAGGTTGAAGGATTCGACTATAATGAAATGTTTGCACCTATTGCAAAAATTACGAGTGTAGGATTTTCCTATCAGTAGCAGTGGCGACAGGATGGGAAGTACATTAGATGGACATAAATAATGCCTTCCTACATGGCGACTTGGATGAAGAAGTGTATATGAAGCTGCCTCTGGGGTTCAAGTCCAGCGATCTTACCAAAGTATGTCGATTGAAAAAATCCTTATATGACTTACGACAAGCGTCATGACAATGGTTTGTAAAATTATCCACAAAGTTGTGCGAGTGTGGGTTTGTTCGATTCTATGCTGATTACTCTCTATTCGTTTATCGGAAAGGGGAAGTACTTATGTCATTGCTTGTCTATGTGGATGACATTATGCTAGCAAGTAATAATGTTGCTGCTTCTACGACCTTTAAAGCTATCTACGTAACTATTTCAGCATCAAGGACCTGGGACCCCTAAAATACTTCCTTGGTATTGAGGTAGCGCGTGGACCCAAAGGGATGTTTGTATGCCAGTGTAAATATGCTCTCGAGATAATCGACAAGTGTGGACTTTTATGGGCAAAGCTAGCTGATTTTCCCATTGTTGATAACCACAAGCTTGCATTAGCATCTAGCAAACAGCCAAATGATGCTGCCGGTATCAATGCTTAGTTGGACAACTTATTTACCTCACTATAACCAGGCCCAATTTAACTTATGCCGTCCACATCTAATCACAATTTATGCACTCACCCAATGCAGGCCACATGGAAGTAACCCGACATGTCGTGCGTTACCTGAAAGGAACTGCAGGTGAAGGCATATTTCTCCACTCTGACAGTGATCTACAGTTATATGGCTACTGTAACTCATATTGGGAAGCATGTCCCCTTTCCCGTAGATCATTAACTGGCTACTTTGTCACGCTTGGACAATCACCTATTTCATGGCAAACAAAGAAACAAGCAACGGTACCCTGGTTGTCAGCTGAAGCTCAGTACAAAGTCATGGTCGTGGCAACCAGTGAACTAGTTTGGGTTCGGACGTTCCTCGCATCCTTAGGCATTTTTCATACTCAACCTATGAGATTATATTGTGACAGCCAGGCCGCCCTGCATATTGCGAAAAACCCATTCTTCCATGAAAGAACCAAACACATTGAACTAGACTGTCATTTCGTTCGTGAGAAGCCCATAGCTAGACTCATCTAGTTTGCTCATGTCCGTTCTTAGTACCAACCTGCAGACATTCTTACCAAGCCGCTTGGCAAGGGTCAATTCCAGTATCTGAAGGGTATTGGGCGTGGCCAACCCGCATGCTCTAACTTGAAGGGAAATGTTAAGGAATCATCAACTATATCTTAGACACCTTCCCTAGATATTGTTCTAAATAATATTTCCTATGTTTGTAGTAGAGTTTGACTCTTTCTATTAATTGCACATCAAGTAGGACACGGCTAGGGTTAGGCAAAGGAGGTGCTAGCTTGTACTATAAAATGTAGCCACTTGTATTCGAAAGATTATAAGCACAGATCACTATATTTTGCTCATCTCATGATTGATCAAATTCTCAAGATCACATGATTAAATAAATTTTTACATTTACCAGCTCTTCTATTAGCTATTGAGTCTTACATTGTGACGTTCAGTTGTATGCCTTGTTACATTAAAAAAGAAAAAAGAAAAAAAAAGATATAAATTCTTTGTGGTTTATATATAAAAAAAAAATATATATATATATATATATATATATATATAATTAAAAAAAAGGACTATTGTCTTACAATTACAAAATTTGCCAGGCTTGAGAGAGGCCATATGCCTGCGGCCTGCAACCAGCTATAAGTACATAAGAATACAAGGAAAAACCATTTAATATTTTTACTCATCAAAAGGAATAAACTCTAAACGTTAATTACTTTTTTTTTTAAAAAAAAAAAGGTCACTCACTTTCTGAAGTAACGCTAGCAACAGGAGTCTCGAAGATAAATTACCCAAACTTTTAATCAATGGTGCGAAATGCCCTTGAATTTTAGAACTTGGGTAAAGGCCATCTTGATCAAGTTAAATACTTCATGACATTAATTGTTATCAGATGACATGACATGGCTAACTTTGATGTCCTAATATGATGACATGTAAAATAGTCACTGCCTTTTTTTAGAACCAATGTCATCTTTTTGTATATTGAGTTTCTTTGTTTTAGATATTTTGTCGTAGTCATGTATATGCATATTGCGTCAACCCAAAAACAATTAAAAATATCATAGAATAGTAAATTTTTCAACTTCAATCATCATAAATCTCTATAAACTAACATTAATTGGTACATAAAATTAATGAAAATGTTACGGCTCATACTATCTTATAAAGGCTCTATTTGACAATCAGTTGTTAGGTATTAGCTGTTAATTGATTGTATTAGCTATTAGCTGTTAGCTTAATGTGTTAGTTGTTTGATTTAGCAAATTGTCTTAACTGCTTCTAAAAAAAGTGTTTGGTTAAATTAGTTGTTTCTAACAAAATTATGTTATAAAATTCCACTTATATCTTTAACTCAATTTCTTATTCTTTTTCATAAAACAATCTTCATAATTATACATTCATCTTTCTTCTAAATATGAATTAAGAATAGTATGATATACAAAATTACATTTATACATTTCCTAATTTTGGTAATGACAATACTTTTGTTTATCGTTATCAAACTTTCCTTATTAATAACATCTAAAACTTATGTGATAAACATGCTTATATATTGCGTAAGACAGATTAAAACAACATATTTGATAAATTTTAGAAAATATTAAAATAAAAAGTGTTAATTTAAACATCATGACCACCCACAATATATCACTTCGAAAAGTATTAATTAATTGTTTGTTGTGAGTGGCATTTGAATTAATTTTGTGAAAATTATTATTGTTAATATAGTCAATTTCGTGGTAAAAATCAAAAAGCTCTTTGAAGAAGTTATTCTAAAGAGCTTTTTATAAAATAACTTTTTGGGTCCATAAACTTAATACAAAAAACATTTCAAGTAAACACTCTAAAGAAATTTTTGACTAGAATCAAACAGCTAATAACCTTAAAAAAACTCTTTTTTAAGCCAAAAAGCCCTTTATCGAACAAGGTAAAACCGATATTTTTTCAAAAATATTTGTTTAATTCATGAAATATCTTTTTTATCTTTGAATTTGCAATAATAAAGTTTATTTCATTGACACATAAAACGAATACATTTCATTAATTTTTCAAAAAAAAAGATCGTACAATTAGACCTGTCAGTTCAGGAGGGTGGGTTAAATACGGGTATGGTATATTTGAGTTCAGATAAAATACCGATCGGGTGTATTTTGAGTTTAGGTAAAATACGGGCGAGTGTATTTCTGTTTTACGGGTTTCGAATAAACCCAACGGTTTTAAATCGCCTTTCTATGAGTTATTTTCTTTTTTCAAAATCAAAAATTCTGCATATTTATTACTAAAAAATGTCATTATTTAATGAAAAAGTATAATAATTGTAATTTCTTAAAAGAATATTAAAAATATTCAACCTTTTTATTATAATATATGAACATCTTGCATCGGCGGGCAAAGAATCAAGCCCTACTTCATTTTTGGTAGATCGCTTGTACATTAAAAGAAGGTCAATAGTGGGTCGATTATTTATAGGGCAACCCATCTAAAGTATTTTAATGAGTTTTAGCAGTTTCACCGCTAATAGCCTATTTAATAATTTAATATTTTCTTTAACTAACCTGCCAATGTCCAATATCAGATAAAACTTTATTAATGGACCGACTCCAATATAAATATGGCTAACCATTTTCCTACCACTTGCATCATCGATCACGACTCGTTAGAACAAAAACCAAATAAAATTAAGTAAAAGAAGCAAGAGACATTATGTGGCAGTTATAACATCAAAAATTTAAGTTATTACAAATTATTAATTTAAAAAATAATTAGACATATTTGTTTAACTAAGTATATAATGGTATAACTTGCGCATCTTTAATGCTTGCCTTCTTTTAAATTAACCTTTTTTAAAAGATTACATTAGCTTTCTCAAAGCTCACATTGAGTTTTTTAATATGTTTTGATGAAAGACAAAAAGGGATTAATCAATTGATATATTCATCATGTTATAATTAAACTATCTTAATAATTGTTATTGTTTAAATGTGCTATATTTTTGAAGTGGATGTTGGAATATTAATATTACTTAGTTGATTTTATATTAGGTGTCACAATATCTTTGACATTGTTTAATATTCAAATTTGAAGGTTATCTTTATGATATTATATTATGTTATTCAAATTTGAATATAAGATTGTGAAGCTATATTTATCAATGTCAAAGATTTGCTCTTAATATGATAATATCTTGTGATAGAATATCTTGGAAGATTATGCTGCAAATTATGAATGGTTCTAGAAGATTCTCAGCTAAGATTTTCAACCCAAATCAAAGAAAGTAGCCGTTGTACAAATCTGCAATAAGCAAAATAGCTACTGAACGTTGGAACTGAAAATGGAAGATTTTCAAGGACCCTGAAATGAAGATCAAGGCCTTGAACTGAAGCTGATTTTAAGGAAAGTCCAACGGCTAGTTTGCAAGAGCTCCTTCAAGACTTGGCTATAGAGCTGAATGAAGAACTAAAGTATAAGAGAGAACAAGCACTCATTGACATACACATTACTTGAGAATTTATTGGCATACTTTAAGCTTAAATTTGCTTCTATATATTACATTTCATTGTATTGTTCAAGTTGTCATTTAGGTGGGATCATAGAGTTGAAGGATCAACTCTACCAACGACTTGTTGAAGGGTCAACTTGTAGCTTGAAACTTGGAGTAGGTGTACTCTAGAGTTGTGTAATCATTCATTCTAATAAAAGTTCGGGTTAATCCTAGAGTTAAGGAGCTCTAGGCGGAGACTAAGTTTGGTTGATGCTAACCTCGTAAAAAATTACTCGTGTCTTGTCCACATTTATCTTTCCGCTCTTTACTTGATTAATTTGCCATATTGATCATCACCCTATTCAACCCCCTCCTCTAGGGTGATTTAACTAGTCAAATTGGGTCAAAAATTGGTATCAGAGCTAGTACTATTTTTGTGAGACTTTACCGTCTAATAGTTCGATCCCATGGCTAGTTATGATTTTCACTCTGACTGTCCACCGCTTTTTAAAGGTACTAATTTTTTTTGTGGCATGAAACAATGGAATGTTATATCAAGCACAAGGATCTTGATCTTTAGGAGATCATGGTCAAAGGTCCAATAGTTATTGAGAAATCAGAAGATGAATATGCTGAAGATGATTACAAGCAGATATCCAAAAATTTTAAAGCTATAAACATTTTATATTGTGCTCTTACTGTTGATATTTATGAGTGATCTCACATTGTGACAGTGCAAAGGAAATTTGGGAGACTCTTTATAATTTATATGGTACTAATCAAAATCTGGTATTAAGCGAATTTATAGCACAAGATGAAATAATCATGGATGAAAATGTTAAGCAAGTTGAGGATCACCAACCACATGAAGAGCAACAACATGAAAAATGATGATCCAATTCAATGGTTTATACATAATGATGTCAAGCATACCCAAATTGTGGAATTTCTCGAAAATTGTGAGAAAAATAATGATTCATCTATTCTTCAAAGCAGCGAGGATGAGGTAACATCCATAATTGAATTTTCAAATAATAGTATTTCTCCAAGTTGTCACATTTTTTATGATTTAAATACCACACCAAATTTTCAACTTTCAAAAATTCTTGATTGTGGTGTTAAATCAAGAAAATGTGTCAAGATTGAGGGAAAGAAAGATTTTACCTCATTAATTTTTCTTGCTTCTAACAATGTTGAATCCAAGAAGAAAAGGGTATCAAGATTTGGTAAAGCAACTTCATTCTTGAAGAAATCAAAAAGGAATGCACATGTTCGTGGGATATTATTGATTTCTCATTTACGTACTAATAATGAATTTTCAATAGCATTTGATCCTCTTGAAAATTTAAGTGGACAAGGAAACATTGGAGTTTCGCAAATGTATATGGTAAGTTATGGTTTGCCAAAAGTAAAAATAAGATAAGTTCGTTTGTTTTATCATTGCTCAGATTTCAAGGCCCTGAAATACAGTCCAAGGTCTTGAACTACAAGCAGAAATTTGGTATCTTTAATATGATCAATTCAAAGGCTTGAATTTTATGTCAACATCTTCAATAGTGATAATATTTGAATTCTTGCTAAACATAAGACGATGTTACTTTGCATTTTGTGGCATTTTGATTTCAAAATTTTTTTGAATTTTAATTCGCTTTATTATCCTTGGAATGTAAGCATGATTAATATTTCAATATATCTTATACTATTATGACATGTTATTATGCACATTGCTTTTGTCCATAATTATTATGATTCCTAATACTTATATTGCTTGTATCTAGAACAGAAAAATTATATCACTTGATCATTTTTCAATAGTCTTTGAGTTTTCAATCGGTATCATTTTCGATAGCCTCGATTTACTCTTGAGAATTTTGTTAACGTAATCACTTATTGGATCATTATGTTTCAAGTCAATGAGCATCAGCATATGCAATTAATTTCACGGTTAGTATTTTATCCCCTATATATTTTTTGTGAGCGCCATGAATTGAGGGGGAGCATCTTTATATGACATTGATTTATTAAGGGAGAGTTATATGTGTTTGCCATAATTTTTTATAAGCTTCAATTTTTCTTTTGCGTTCTTGTGCTACCTTTTTGATGAAATACAAAAAGGGGGAGAAATATTTGGAAAACTTTTCATGGTGTGTCATTCAAAATTGTATGAATATGTTATTTTTGTTGGGTTTTGTCTTTCATCAAAAAGGGGGAGATTATTAGCTTTCTCAAAACTCACATTGAGTTTTTTAATATGTTTTGATGAAAGACAAAAAGGGATTAATCAATGTCATCATGTTATAATTAAATGATCTTAATAATTGTTATTGTTTAAATGTACTATATTTTGAAGTGGATGTTGAAATATTAATATTACTTAGTTAGGTTTATATTAGGCGTCATAATATCTTTGACATTGTTTAATATTCAAATTTGAAGGTTATCTTTATGATATTAAATTGTATGATTCAAATTTGAATATAAGATTGTGGAGCTATATTTATCAATGTCAAAGATTTGCTCTTAATATGATAATATCTTGTGATAGAATATCTTGGACGATTATGCTGCAAATTATGAATGGTTCTAGAAGATTCTCAGCCAATGGTATTCAACCCAAATCAAAGAAAGTAGCCGATGAAGAAATCTGCAATCAGCAAAAATAGTTACTTAACGTTGGAACTGAAAATGAAAGATTTTCAAGGACCCTGAACTGAAGATCAAGGCCTTGAACTGAAGCTGATTTTAAGGAAAGTCCAATGGCTAGTTTGCAAGAGCTCATTCAAGACTTGGCTATAAATATAGAGCTGAATGAAGAGCTAAAGTATAAGAGAGAGCAAGCACTCATTAGCATACACATTACTTGAGAATTTATTGGCATACTTTGAGCTTAAATTTGCTTCTATATATTACATTACACTGTATTGTTCAAGTTGTAATTTAGGTGGGATCATAGAGTTGAAGGGTTAACTCTACCAATGACTTGTTGAATGGTCAATTTGTAACTTGGAACTTAGAGTATGTGTACTCTAGAGTTGTGTAATCATCCCTCCTAATAAAAGTTCGGGTTAATCCTAGACTTAAGGAACTCTAGGCGGGGACTACGCTTGGTTGATGCTAACCTCGTAAAAAATTATTCGCGTCTTGTCCACGTTTATCTTTTCGCTCTTTACTTGATTAATTTGCGATATTAATCATCACCCTATTCAACCCCCTCATCTAGGGTGATTTAACTGACCAAACTGGGCCAAAAGATTAGATAATTATTTCATGTAATTTTATACTCATTTTTAATGTTTTTCCATTTAAAAGTTATGTATGATATTATTTTTAGAGAATGGAGAAGAAAAAATAAGGTTATTATTGTTTAATTTGTAAATAGATACAATAGTTATATAATGTTTTTTTAAACTATTCGATAAAAATGACTAATCATTGTTGTTAAGAGGAATAAATTAGAGAAAAATCAAAAACTAAGATATAATGTTCTAGTCAAGTGGGCGGGTTCAGGTTCGGGTCGGGTTAATTTGCAGGTTTTTCGGGTTCGATTTATTTCGGATTCGGGTCGAGAAAATCATGTTCAAAACCCAAATTTTTTGGGCAGGTTCGGGTGGGATTTACGAGTCGGGTCAATTTTTGTCAGGTCTACGTACAATTATTAGTACAATACTATAAATTTATAATATCAATAGAGAATAAAATGATAAGAGTCTATAATTAAGTGTAGGATAAAAGATGGTCTGTTATGATGCTAATATGACAGTTAGTTACACACTATAAAAGGATATTGTCATTATTTGTTTTTTTTTTTTTTTACATGTCCCGTGGTTGGATGTCAAATTAACTTCGTGTCACTGTATTCGATAAGAGAAAATGTCAATACTAAAAGTCAGGAAGTATTCACTTTAAATTTGAGGTTTAGGGATAGATTCCGCCTTTCAATAAAAGTTATGGGGTAAACATTTTTTATTGTTCCTAATCAACTTAACAAGTACTTATCTTTGTACGATGTAAACACATTTTTGACAGGGAGCAATGTTAGGGCATTAATAATCATTTATTTATGTTTCATAGTATATTGTGTTAGTTCTTGTGTTAGTTCTACTTGCAAATCCCAATTCATAGTGTTTGCAGCATATGTTGAATTGAAATTTATTTTTCCCCTCTTCTTACATGCATAGACATGTCATAACTCTTATCCTCATTTTTAATATATTTTTTAAATGCTTTAGAAGGTCTTAGTTGTTTGAAATGTAAGAGAAGGCTCAAATTTTGAAAGTAGATAAATTGAGTTGAATCAACATTTAATTTTTTTAAATATAAAAAGTGTAATAGTTTAAATTATTGTATTAAGTTGAAGATCATCAGACTTTCTATTGCTTAAGACCTTATTTTGTGTACTTTTACATTTGTTTACTATAAGCTTGCTTATGAGTCAACTTGTTCAAGGACGGTCCTTAGACTAACTTAAAGCTAAGACGTAGGGTTACATGTAGGATTTCAAGTTTCTATTTGAGACAACTTTTAATTGAACTAAGAGAATCATTTTCTCGTAGTACTAGGATAAAGGTTTCTTTGAACTAATCATGTCGAACAATTAATTTCATTGGCTTCTTGCTTCTTAATTCTTCTAGATATGGCTATGATTGTTCATTCAACGTACAACTAACCTTTGAAAATTCTAACAACTTTTTTTGCCCAATATATCATCAATGCCATTTACCTCATAAGTCTTAGCCGTCCCAAAGGATATCCTAAGAAATAGCAAAAAATCACTGTTAGGTACCCTACTTTGTGTGGAAATCATAACTAGGGGACCATATTATTAGAATATATTTAAAAGGGACAATATTCTGTGGAAACTATTTTAAGAGGACCATTCACTGTTTACATTTTCTTTTTAGCCCTTAAACTTTTCATATTTGCACTTTAGTCCAAATTCTTAAAAACTTACTTTCAAAAAATTTAAAATTGTGTTTGTGATTTTTTGCTTACTAATTAAACTCGAGTCCCTCTTTCAATTGGTATCAGAGCCACGTGCACAAAAATAATTGAGATTATTAAGCTAATTAATGACTAATTAAGCTAATTAACTGTAATTTGCTATGATTAATGCTTGAATCATCACCTGCTTGTCCTGGTCCTAACTATTCTCACATAGTCCACTCACCATAAGGTAATACCTCTTTAGCACCTTAATTAAACTATATCACTGATATAGTTTTAAAATTAAAAGCAGAATTCGTTAAAATTAAAACTGAACTGAATGAGCTTAAGAATCAGTTAACTGTTGCTCATCTTTATCTCATTAACGAAATTAGACATAGCGACAAAGCTAGCCTTAATATTAGTACTGCTTGTTAGGATAAATATCCTTACCAAAAACAAGATTCTCTTTCCTTTGCAAGAGATAAAAATCCAAAAAGAAGTAGGAGAACAATCTGGTGAAAAATCGTCAGAAAAGAAAGAAAAAGAAGATGGAATATAAACAATATCCTCTTAAAGAGCTACAAATGATGTTTGAGAAGGAACAAAATTCGGACGAATAAAACAAAATCATGAGTGCCATTAGCGAAAAATATGACGTTTTATCTTATGACATCGAAGAAACTAATAATGTCCAATTAGAAGAAGAAATATATCAGCAGATGAACCTGCTTAAGCTTGATGATCTGAATACATTACCTTTAGAAGAAATTAGATAAAAAAAATAGGGTAAAATGACTGTTGAAGATGAGATTAATGAAATTGGAGAAGAGATTGACTTATATGAAACTGAGACTAATCTCGTAAAAAATATCGTTCCTAAGCCTGAAGAATTTGATGAACTTTCTAGAAAATATTTGCGAAAATGGGTCAATGAATAATGTCTTGATCTTCAAAAACAAAAGAAGATTAAGAAGCAGTTCTTAACTTACTGGGATTCACCTCACCAATGGGGAAAGGAACATAAGAAAAGAAGAAAACAAAAATTTTATAAGAAAAAGAGCTCTAATAAGCAAAGATGAGAGAAATATAGGAGAAAATATTATAATGAACCAGGTTCTAAAAAACGTAGATTTTTTAGGAAAACAGCTTATTGTCCAGTAGGGAAAAACAATTGCAAATGCTAGGCATGCGGAGAAATAGGACATTATGCAAATGAATGCAAAAATAGAAAGAATAACAAACTTATTGAAACCTTGGCAAGCTTAGATTATGTTGAGCTTAGTGAAGACGAGGCATTAGACCTAGCCCTAAGTAACAACAAAGGAATTGTTGAAATTATATTGGACAATGAATATGAAGCAAGTGATTATGAAGAAATAAGTTATATGATGGAAAGTAGTTCGGTTAGCCTTGGTGATCTTCAAGGAGAAGAGTTTGTGGTAGACAATAATCATGAAGAAGTAAAAGGAGATTGAGTTCTTCTCATAATTCAAAAGGACATGATCTTATAAAAGTCCATTTTCCAAATAAAAAGTAAATACGTATGTAAAATGATGGAAGGAGATCTTGAGATAAAGGATTGTGAATATGACGTAGGGGAAGTTAATCTTATTAATTGGGAGAATATTCTTAAGCATAACAAAAATAGGAAGTATAGGTATATCCATGTAGGAAGTGTCCAAGTTCAAATTACTCTATTACAATATTATCGTAAAGATATTGATCTTTATGCTCTACTCGGTGATATTAGGCATACCAAATTTAACAATCAAATTATCACAGGGATAAAAACCAGTTTATGTAATGGGTCAGCAGAATTCAATTGCCGACCAGGATATTATGTAAGTCTAAAAGATGAATTTGCTAAAAACTTCATATCCCTTAAGATAAAAACAGTTGGGATGAATATGAAAGGAGGAGGATATCTTTAAGGATATTTTAAAAAATTATTTACAAATTAGATAATACAATAGATCCTAAGACTAAGGTAACAATGATAGAAGCAGAGAAATTTAAAAGTCCCACTTCCATGCGAAAGATTCAGACGATTAAATCCAATCCTTAAGAGATAAAAATTGACCATTCATGAATATCTAGCATTGCCAATCCTACAAAGATCAATTAAAAAAATATAATAAAATTTGATGAGGAAGGTAAAATCACCATTAAATCTCAATTATTAAGAAGTATAAGTACCAGGTCAGATTGGGGAGAATGATCTTCATCCGCCAAAGAAGAGCTTAAGGAAGATGATACAATTAGCCTAAGTAGTGAAATGAGGAGGATGAGTTTCAAGGCTGTAAGACCCAGTGTAGATCGAATTATGAGTCTAGATAGAAAAGTTATTGGGTACAAAACTAGAACTGTTAGTGAACTCATCTATGAGGATGAATTAGTCAAAAATATAACTATGAAAATATGCTATGAAGCTACTAATACAAACCTTAATAGCATCTATATCCCAATAAAAGTATGTTTAAAGGGATATAACAAATATGAATTGTGTGCTTATATAAATAGTGGTTGTTCTATATGCTCTGAAAAAAGATCATTATTTCCTGAATTTATGTAAAAAAGAGCTAAAAATCCTTTACAAGTAAGGATAGCTGATAATAGTGTCATGAGCCACAATGAAGCCATAGAAGGATTATCCATAGAATTAGGAGGAGTCCAGTGTATTATACGAGCTCTATGAGCTACTGATCAACTCTCTCGTGATATGATTATTGGAAATAATTTTGAAAGATTATATTCTCCATGCACCCAAACCATAAACCAAATAATATTTACAATAAATGGTCACTCCGTTCCTATTGAAAAATTAAGTAAGGCTTACACTCATCAGAAAATTGAGTTTACACGTAGCCAACGTGGTGAGAAGGTAACGCCAGCACAACATGAAGTAGCATTGATAATCTCATTACTCGAATTGTCTATTAAAGAACAAATTATCGAACAACAAGAAAAATTATGCGAAGAGCTCTACTATGATAACCCACTAAAGTTTTGAGATAAAGATAAAACATTTGCTAAAATTACTCTATTAAATTCCAACACTATTATCCAAGTTAAATAAATGGTGTATACCCACCAAGATATCCAAGAATTTGATAAACAAATTAAAGAACTTATGGATAAAAGATTAATCAGGAATAGCAAGAGTCCTCACATCAATCCTGCTTTCATGGTAAGAAATCATGCTGAAGAAAAAAAAAGAAAAAGCTAGAATGGTAATTAATTACAAAAAGCTTAATGATAGTACTATCTTTGATGGTTATTATATTCCGAACAAAACAGTCCTTTTCAACAGAATTCAAGGAGCCTCTTGGCTTTTGAAAATGGATTGCAAAAGTCGTTATTGACAGATAAAAATGGATGAGGAGAGTATTTCCTTAACTGCTTTTAGTGCCCCACAAGGACATTATGAATGGATAGCAATGTCATTTGATCATAAAAATACACCTCAAATATTCCAAAGGAGAAAGGATAATATCTTTAAAGACCTCAATCATTGTTGTTTAGTTTACATCGATAACATCCTTGTTTTTTCTAAAACCATGGAACAGCACAAAGATGATGTCTTATCAGTCACCCAGAGATGCATTGATCTTGGCATTATACTTGGTAAGAACAAATGCATTTATGCTGAGCAAGAAATTGAGTTTTTAGGCCCAGAGATAAAAGTTGGACAAATCATCCTACAAAAGAATATTCTGAAAAAAAAATAGAAAAATTTTCTGAAAAAATTGAAGATAGAAAACAACTAAAAATGTTTCTTGGATGCCTTACCTATGCTTCAGATTTCATTAAAGATTTAGCTAAGCTGAGAAAACCATTGTAGCAAAAACTCAGGAAAGAAGTAAGTTGGACATGGACCACTAATGATACAAAGATTATTGAAAACTTTAAAAAGATGTGTAAAAATCTTCATGTCCTTAATTTGCCTAACGAAGGAGATGATTTAGTTTTTGAAACAAATACTAACAATGAGCACTGGAGTTCGGTACTCAAAATCAAAGAAGGAGAAAAACTCTGTAAGTATTGCAGTGGAAGTTTTAATAAGGTAGAGTGCAACTGTCCTACAATGGAAAAACAAATCCTTGCAGTCATAAGATGAATTGAAAAATTCTTAATATTTTTAATCCCAAAACCTTTTCTTATTCGAACTGATTGCAAAGGAATACTTGGGGTTGTAAAAAAGAATTTGTCAAATATACAAGCGCAAGCGAGACTCTTGTGTTGGTAATTATGACTTAACCAGTTTTCCTTCTTTATTGAACATATACGGGGATCGAAGAATTCTCTGGCAGACAGTCTAACTCGAGAACTCGCCAATGGTGATTATCAAAACCGACCTTCTGCCAGAAAAGGAGGAGATCTTTTATGAAATGCCATTTCTACTAGAACGGATTACGCCTTCTAACAAAGTCCTTATTGATAACTTGGAATTCCATACAAAAAGTAGATCGCATTTTCGTCTACTTTTTACTGCCTACCTAATAGCCCAAAGGTTTTCCCTTTTAGAATTACAAATCAGTTACCTTCAGTGTCCTTATGATATCCAAGAAAAAATAAGTTATCATGTTCGAGAAAAATGGTTCAATGAGTGGTATGCAGCCTGCATCAACTTTTATCATCATTATTCCTATGATATTTGGGTGTCTTGAACTACAACGATCTATTTTTCCGACAAATCTATAGTTGGTAGTATTTGTTTTCTAGCTAATTCATTATCTCCCAATGATCCTATCTTTAAGGCCTGGAAATACGGGATGGTACTTTACTTCACAGAAGTCCCAGATCCAAAATTTTCATTTTTCTCAACCTTAACTAAGTTCCAACAATGTATGTTCAAAAGGTTCCATTGGATTCTCACATTTCCTGAGAGACCAACAAAAATTCCAGTTCACAGATACCTGACTTTAGAGGTTTATAACGCTAATTGAATATGAAGATGGAAAAGCCAAACTAGCCCATTATCTTGTCCAAATCGTTGATTGCGACAATTCCATATAGAGATCCGGTACATCTAGTTACTGATCATGCATTATCAAGGGCTATTTGATTTTTTAACATTTATCATCAATGTTGGGCATTAATCGAACAAGGAAAAATATTAATGCATTGTGAAAATACTACTTTCGCCTGCGATAATGAATTCAAAGATTACATGAAAATGGAAGGAGCAGTGTCAGAAGATATTTTTGACCATTTCTTTAATATGGGAGCTGAAAAATTCTTATCAGAAAAAGAAAAAAAATATCTCCTTGAATAATTTGAAGAATGGGATCCAGAGTATCTTAAGCAAATTGATGAAAATTTGGATGATTACCCAGATAATGATGGTCTGAAAAATATAATTGGAGATGAAGACATGCAGAATCTCAATAATGATGACTAGTCTTGTCATCATTAAAAGTTCTGAAAAGTAGCCATCCCATTAGTACTATTGTGACAAGTGTCCGATTTGCAAAATAAAGTGTGTACTGTAGCAATATGAAAAATCTTTATATACTGTAGCCACTAGGGCATCCTATGTACCCCATCCTCTCTATAAATAGAGAGGTTGAATGCTGAGAAGGGACACGGTCATTTGAGCATTCTTGAGCAAGAGAGAAGTTGGGATTCTCCATTTCTCTATGAGCAAGCATCTCTAATGATCTTAACTTAAAGTCTCACTTCAAAGTCTTCCATTGTAATATTTCCACTTTCAAGCTTTCAATAAAAGAAGTTTCCCAGCAAGGAACGTTATTCAATCGAGTCTTATGTCTTGAATATTATAGTTTCTTAATTAAAGTCTTACTGTCCTTTAAAAATACTTAACACTTGATTAAAGACTACAATCTGAGGTAGGAAACGAAATGGATCTGTGCTATGCCTGATCTAAAGAAGGTGGGATTGGGATTAGCATTATCTGTAAACCGGAAGTTAGAGGAACGCCGGAGTCCAACACCGACTACGTTCAAGTAATGGTCGAAACTCTTTAATTAAGCTTTAATTAGTTTTGCTAAGCATGGTGGCCCTATAACCATAGAAATTATAATATATAAGATATAAGTAGTAGATTGTGATAATTAGTACAAGTAAAGTCATTATAAGAAAACAGAACAAAAATATAAGCTTAGTTTTATCAAAAAGTACCAAAAAATCAAGTATTTGAGTGGTAAACATCATTTTGGGCAAAAATTGTAAATTCAAAAAGTTCAAAGACTAAGTTGCAAAGAAAAACTTCGGTCAGTAACTATTTCTAAAAATATTGTCCCCTATTAATAGTTTACCTAAAATAGTAGGTACTTTGGAATACATTCTAAAGACATTGACCCATAATAATTATTTTTATAAAATTAAGGGCATCCTCGAGTCATAAATTGAAGAAATGGTCTATATTTTGAGCCATTTGATTACACCTAATTGTTTAGCTTGAGCATAACTAAGTTATATCCTACAATACTTTGTCCTGTTTGTCTATTTGAAAGCTAGATATACCATGTCTTTCAACCATGTTTTATAGATTTTTAAAAAAAATATCCTGATAGTGTTTGTTCTCAGCTCGGTATAACCATATGTGATCATTGATTAGAAATTTATTTTAAAAAAATTCAAGTGTCAATCCATAATATTGTTTGAAATTCCTTGGCTAATGTTCTTTGAGGGTTTGAAATATCTATGTATTAATAAATCTTACAAATCTTAACCCATGTTGAGCTCGTTGCAAGTTTCATTGTTAGTTTTTCCTTATTTTAATTTATTTTGTTGACATTAAAATGACATGATTTATTACCAGTAATCATGATTCGTTAAGTTATAAATCTTGAATCATACGTGTTCGATTGATTATAAAAGGACACGCAATTAGATAGGAGGGGTAAAGAAATAGAGGATCGTAATTAAGTTGAGTTATAGTCAAACGTAGGGCCTTTTTTTTCGTGAATAAATTTTAAAATATCAACTTCAAACCACTTTAATCTACTTCAATCTATCTTAATCTATTTTTATTATTTTAATCAAGTTTAATTTATCACATAAAAAAATTCAATTTATTTCAACCTATTTCAACCTACTTCAACCCACTTTACCTTTTTACCTACCGCAATTTGTCCACAAAAAGAACATGCCCTTAAAATGCAGACCAGTCTATATTGATGTCGAGTCATAATTAGGTCATATTTTTTCGTTAATAAATCCAAATTTATCAATCTTAATCAACTTCAATTCATATCAACCTACTTCAATCCACTTCACCAACTTAAAAAAAAAAAAAAATCAACTTCAATCTCACAGCGTTGGTCCCCCCCCCCCAAAAAACCCCAAATTTATTCCCAAATTCAATTATATAATTACAAAAAAAAAAAAAAAATTCATTCTCTGTCTCTGTCTCTCTTTCTCTCTTTCTCTCTTTCTTCCCTTCAATTCCAACCGCGCCCTCGTCTCGCCGGCACCGAACCTCAACCTGAGCCGCCGCCTCGATGGATAAAGCAAATGGCGATGCAACCCCGCCGCTTCCGGCGGCCCCAACAACGCGTTCTCAATCGGTGTCGGCGCCGGCGCCGAAATCCCGCCCTTCGCCGGTGCTCCGGGAAGACTGCTGGTCGGAGGACGAGACCCAAGCCCTGATCGAAGCCTGGGGGTCCCGCCACCTCGCCCTCAACCGCGGTAATCTCCGGCAGCATCACTGGCAGGAGGTTGCCGCCGCAGTAAACGCCGCCGTCGCCGGCCGCCGCACCGATGTCCAGTGCAAAAACCGCATCGACACCCTCAAGAAGAAGTACAAGATCGAGAAGGCTCGCACCGTCGATTCCGCCGGCGCTTACGTCAGCCCTTGGCCCTTCTTCTCCCGCATCGACTTCCTCATCGCCGGCGATTCTCCTCCCAAGTCCTCGCCGTCGCCGGCTCCGGCGCTCACCAACTTCCCGGTGGGCCCCAGGTCGGCCACCCAGAAGCGGCCGGCACCTGTCGATGAGTCCTATTTCCGCCGGAACTTCGCCGTCGCCGCCGCAGCCGTAGTCGCCGCCGCCGATTCATCGGAGGAGAAGGAATCGTCGGAGGGCACGTCGAGAGAGACAGAGGAGGAGGGATTCGAAAGCGGGTGCCGGCAGCTGGCCGATGCCATTAGAAGGTTTGGGGAAGTGTATGAGAGGGTGGAGGCCATGAAGCAGGAGCAGCTGATCGAGCTCGAAAAGCATAGGATGCAATTCGCTAAGGATTTGGAGTATCAGAGGATGAAGCTGTTGATGGATACTCAGCTTCAGCTTGCCAGGATTAAGCGTTCCAAACATTCCGATGATGCTGGTCAGATGTCTTTCCTTTTGAATTTCTTCGTTTTGAGTTCCCTTTTCTCGCTTTTTTCTGTAGTGAATTGGGCTGATCATATTATTGTTTTGTGGGTAATGTGGGGCTGTTCTTTTTATGCAAATCAATTGTCATATTTGATTGATATATCCACAGTTTGCAATGTGATTGGGAATTATGCATGTCTAATGTTTCTTGAAGTACTGTGGTTGGCATTGACGTCTTATATGTTCTGTGCAACTAAATGGAGCTAAAGTTGTTGTGATCATTTCACGTACTTATTCATATAAAGGCAGATTTGAATCCTGAGAGCACTATCATGTGAATTCCAGTCTCTTTATAGAATTATAGCCAAGGCAAAATGATCCAAGAAATTTGGCAATTGGTCCTTCCATCGCAGTTGATGTAAGGCTCTATATTTTTGTTTTGCAACAGAGAATTGTCTATTTTGCTTCGAGACTGTGTAGTTAAGACATTCTCAGTTATGGTCAAATGGAAACAATCTGTGTTTGTACAGTGATGTTGCATGATACATCTAAATACCTTGCTCTGATCTATCTGACCTAGTCAGGAGCCATGTAAAAGACATTGAGATAACAGTAGTGCATGTTATTGTGTTGAAAAGCTGCTGTTCAGTGCCTCTTGGGCTTTCATTTTTCTTTAATTAGTTGGGATGTCAGCCGTCTGGACATAGGTGGTGTTTTAATCATTTTGTGTGAACATACCTTATCCTTAGGCAGTCTGGTATTCAATCGGTACCACAGATAGAAGTTTGTGTGTTAGTATATGATTACTGTTACATAGGCATATGTTCTCAGCTTCTGTATTTATGTTTTGGGTGAGGCAGGGATGTCCCCTGTCCTAATTTAGAGATGATCTCATAGATGTTTGGTTTTGACTCAAGAAGAATTGAAAATGGCTTGTCTTTTGACTCATGTGCACTGGTCTGGGCGTTTGATTGGGAGTACTCAAGGTGTCTGTCATGTGCTCAAGGCCAATTAACCTGTGCAATAATGTTACAATACTATTTTGGTTGGGAAGTTCATTGTCTTTCATTGTCAATTTAGTCCCAGATCCTTGCAATCATGCTGCATGACCAGAGAGCTTTAGAGGGAGATATAGTTATAGTTGTTTTGTTGTGGTTCTGTTTGACCAAATGCCTAGACTCACACAAACAGGACTCCGTTGGAATTTTGCAAGTTTTGATTGGAAACAGAGCAGAAACTGTATGACTATTTTATCTGTTGATGAAGTTTATCAATACTATTAACAGATGCCACTTATTCATTATTTGGGTGTGCGCCTTTTATGGGAGGAAGGAATCACATAATTTTTCTCTGTTTCTTTTGCTGTGCGATAGGTAGTTAATACTATTTGAATCCAGGCTTCTCAGGAAACAACCTCTAAAATTCAGGTTGGATACATTTAAACACCTCCACCCCCCCCCCCCCCCCAATAGGCAGGACACCAGGGTATTGGTTCAGTTTGGCTCTCATTTTCCATTTATATTTTATTCATTACCCACTTGAGCATGGATATGACAGAGCTGTGTTTCAATGCTAATGTGCTTACATATATGAGTTTACCTTTTTCATCTTAGAAGTTGATCTAGATCTGATGTGCTCTATGCTCTTTTCATAATGTAACAGACAGTTACTTATAGCTCAGAGACAGAACCAGAAGAAGCAACTGTTTGTTTATACCTCATGTTAAGCATTCTGCTATCCTGCTCAAACCTGTGGACTGATTGTATCTGAAAGTCACCACCGGTGATGGACAACAGAGCTCAGATAAGTTCTAGGACAGACTTCTAGCAGATGTGAAATTATGGTAAAAGTAAATTTCGTTTTTCTCCAATTTGTTTGGTGATAAGGAGCAAGATTAGGTCAGGAACCCATACCCCCAAAAAAAAAAAAAAAAAAAAAAAAACTAGTCCTTAGTATGCCTTATATATGTTTAGTGTGGTGTTACTATTTTGAAATTTTTTAGCCAGTAACATATGTTTTTGTTGCAACTTGGTGATGTTCCTTCTAGTGCCTTTGTGATGGCAAGATTGGAAGTTGTACAGTTTATGTTAAATGATCTGTCTAGTGCCCTGTGCAGAATGCATCTCTAGCTTTTTTGTTGTTGGGATGTACAGACAACACAAATGTCTTTTTGGATAGTTGTGGCCGAAGCAGCAAGGGGTACACGCCCCACCCTGGCTTAAAAACTCGGCAAGTTCGTCTGAGAACTATTGGTTTGGTTGCTCGGTTCACCCAGCCCACAAACCATTTGGATTGTAGGCTGGCCCAATTTACTCTGGCTAGTCTCGCACTTTCAGAGGAATGCCCATTTTGCCCCCAAGAAAAAAGGGGGGAGAAGAGAAAAAGGACAACGAACCATGAAGGCTGCAGCCCAGTTGAACTTGACTTGTTTAGGTCTAAAGAACCAATCTGGCTGGTGGCAAGCCTGTTCTACGAATTCCATGATCTGAACTGAGCTGAGTCAGACTAGCAGGCTGGGTGAGTCTGGCCCATTGGGCACCTGTACGTGGCACGCTTTACATTTCGTTGTTTCACTCAGATAAATTTTCATTAAGGTAGTGTTGGTTGGGTAGAAAATGATTTTTCCGAAAAATAGTTTTCTAATTTTCCGTTGTTTGGCATAATAGAGGATGGAAAACTATTTTCCAATGAAATTGATTTTTCCCCTAATTAAGAAAAATGATTTCTTTTTCGAGAAGAGAGGAAGCTGATTTTTTCTTCCAACTCTTTAATTATATGATCAGCTGAAATTTAGTCGTAAAATTGGATTTTAATAGTTTGGATCGAAACTTGACTATCTGATGGGAAATATTAAAATAAATTCAAATCTAAATTTTTAGCTCAAGGCTGTGTTTGGTAGGGGGAAAAATTATTTTCCCAAAAAATCATTTTCCACTTATATTTTTAACTGTTTGGTAGAATGGAAAACTATTTTCTTTCCATTTCATTTTTTCCTATTTGATAGAATGAATCCCCTGTCTTCACTTCATTTCTTTTTACCGACAACCACTTCCCTTACTTACTACTCTGACTTAACCCAACCAAGGTTGAGAGAACCGACCCGGTGATCGACTCGGTCGACGGAGTGGGTCGATGGTTCAACCGGTCGGACCGTTTGGACCGAGTTTGGACCGGTTGACCCGGTTTACCGTCCAACCGGGTTAGACCGGCACAACCCGGTGAACCTAAAAATTTTTTTATATATATTTGTTATATATATTTTTTTCAAATTACTAACTAAAATCTAATAGAAAAGTTACAAGTACAAAATAATAAAGAAAAAAAGAAATGAGAAATTTATTTATGATCCCACATTGATGGAGTAGAAAGTGATTATAAGACTCTCATTGCATAAATATGAGTTCTATTGTAGAATGAGAATTGAGAAGTTCCACATTGCCAATTTGAGCATATTCTCAAACTTGGTAACCTTATAAAAAAGCATGGAAGGCAAGCCAAAGACAATACAAAGTCATGGGCTTATAATTACAGCTATGCTTTGTAAAAGAACTCAAGGTTTTTGTGTGTTTTTTTCATCTATACTTGACATTCACACTCCAAAAAAAAATAATATAAGTTAGATATAAATAATATAGTAACACAACTAATTAGAGAGTCATAATTTTTTTGATTTGGATATAATAATTTGGTAAACCATGTTTGAATATACAAATTACAAGAGTTTGATGATAAACAAAAAATATACGTTTATTACATTAAATGAAATAAAAATTAGAATAAATGAACTACTACAAAATAATGTGGAAGAAGAGATCATTAAAATATATATTTGATGAAAAAAAAACTTTTTGATTTAACAATATAAATTACTAAAATCTAATAAAAAAAGTTACAAGTACAAAATAATGAGGAAGAAGAGAAATAAGAAATTTAATTATAGTCCCACATCGCCATTTTGAGAAAATTCTCAAACTTGGTAGCCTTATAAAAAAGCATGGAAGGAGTAGGCAAGTCAAGGATGCTATTGAAGGGTTGAGTTGTGCTCAAAATTTTCATAGCAACAAAAAAATATTTATTTTTTATAAAAAGTTGGGAAAAACCGGTCCAATCGCGGGTGGGCCGGTTTGATCGAGTCAGCCGGTCCAACCGGGTTGTATCGGTTTTTCTCGGTTTGATAGGTTAAACGGTTTTGGAGAAGTTCCGGACCGGTGCTGTGGCCGGTTCCCGATCCAACCGGTTGAACCGGCCGGTCCGGTCCGGTTCTCTCAACCATGAACCCAACCAGCGAATTCTGTTTATCTCTCCTCTTCAAAATCAAATCTAAAACATCAGTAAAAAATATGCCCGGTAATAAACCCAGAAAAAGAGATAGTCAACATTAATGAATCTCAATTTTTTTCACTATTCTCAAAAATTACTCAATTGACTTTGAATGATATTAAACTCAGACTAAAGAGAATGGAGAATGGACAGACGATGGGTGTTTTAGATTGCCAACTTCTTCAAAAGGGCAACAGCAACAATGTCAGAGAACTCAAGAAATAAATATTGACGATAGAAATCATCGATGAGGATGATGAAACATAAAGGAGAGGAGAAGAATGAGAGACAATATGAGAGTGAAAATAGAGTGATCGTGAGCACAATTACAAGAAAATAGAATGAGAAATAAAATTGGGCAACGAAAATTGGACCTGAAAAATCATTTTTCCTACTTTTTCAAGGGAAAATAATTTCCTTCAAATGGGGTAAAATGATTTTTCCCTGAAAAAGATTTTTCCCTCCTTGTTTTACCAAACTGCGTAAAATGAAAAAATGATTTTCCCTCCTACCGAACACACCTCAAATTTCTTTCATTTGATCGACATTTATCTCCACCACGACAATTTAATCGCCATTTTTTGTCACTAAAACAATTCAGTCGATTCATGACTAAAATAACTTCAACGGTTTGGATTGAAATTTGAGCATCTGATAGAAAATATTAAAATATGCTCAAATTCAAATTTGAGTTTGATATTCTTTTATTTGGTCAATATTTTTTTTTACAACGATAATTCAGTTGATATTTTTTGCCTTTTAAATAGTGTAGTCAATATCTTTCATCACTAGAATAATTTCAATAGTTTGGATTGAAACTTTGTGCAAGTAAAGTTTTATCTTGTATAATTTCAACGGTTTTAATCATGAATTTTAATCCCAAAATTCTTTCATTTGATCAACATTTATCTCAACTACAACTATTTAGTCAATATTTTGTGCCATTTAAAATAAATTAGTTGACTTTTCCTCTTTTTCATGAAAAATTATTTATTTTGTATCAAACAATAGAAAATGAAACATGAAAATCAATTTTTCTTGAAAAAATATTTTCCATAGAAAATAATTTTCTAGAAAAATCATTTTTCTTTCAACCAAACGCTACCTAAATTAACAATTTAGCAGGAGCCTCTTCCCTGGATTGAAACATGGGCTGCATACAGTTGGAATCAAAGTTGCAGAATGCATGGTCGCCATCCTTGTATTCACCTTTCGAAAAAGACAAGCGAGAATTGTGATGGAGCACATTCACCAGACCTGGAGTACCTCTCTAACCCTGTTACAGTTAACTGGATATTCAAAGCCAGTTATGGTGAATATTAGGACCCTCATAGGCCATCCGTGAAGGCTAATACTTTTTAGCTCATAATCGTTATACTCTTCAAAGTAAGGTTCACAACTTTAGCATACTGCATAAAATAATATCCATGTAGCCCATCAGTAAACATACTTTATTATTATTTTTGGCTAAGGGCCTGTTCTATTTCGCGTTTTAGATAGATAGATAGATACAAGAAGATGTAAGGAGGTGTAAGGAGCTGTAAGGAGATGAAAGGAGTTGTAAGGAGATGTAAGAAGCTGTAAGAAGATGTAATAAGCTATAAGGAGATGTAAGGAGATGTAAAGATATGTAAGGAGCTCTAAGGATAGATATAAAGAGTTGTTGAATTGTAAAAGAGTTGTATAGTATAATTTATTTTAGATGAAAAATAATAATATTAAAATAATATACTTAAGAAGCTGTATTTTGTATTTTTATTTTTTTTAATTATTATTTTTTTCATTTTTTATTTTTATTTTTTACTTTTTTTATTTCTTGTATTTTTTGTAATTTTGTAATTTTGTAATTTTTGTTATTTTATTGTTTTATTTTTCATTTCTTTATTTCTTTATTTTTATTTTATTTTATTTCTTTATTTTTTTATTTTATTTTTATTTTGTTATTTTTTTAATTTTATTTTTATTTTGTTATTTTTTTAATTTTATTTTTATTTTGTTATTTTTTAATTTTCTATTTTATAATTTTGTAATTTTAATTTTTTAATTTTTTAATTTTTACTATTAAATTTTAATTTTAATTTTAAATTTAATTTTTAAATTTTTAAATTTTTAAATTTTTAAATTTTTAAATTTTTTTTAAAAAATAAAAAAATAATAAATAACAAATAAAAAATAACAAATAAAACTAAAAATTTTGAAAATTTTAAAATTTCAAATTTAAAATTAAAAATAAACATAAAAATTAAAAATTTAAATTTAAAAATAAATATTAAAAAATATAAAATTAAAAAATTAAAAATAAAAAACTAAAAACAAAAATTAAAAATTAAAAATTAAAAATTTAAAAAATGAAAAACAAAAAATTAAAAATAAGAGAATAAAAAAAATCAAAAATTTTAAAAACAAATTTAAAATTAAAAAATTAAAAAATAAAAATTTAAAAATTACAAAAAATTAAAAAAATTAAAAAATTAAAAAATTAAATATTAAAAATTAAAAATTAAAAATTAAAAAAATTAAAAAAATAAAATAAAATAAAATAAAATAAAATAAAATAAAAAATAAAAAATAAAAACTAAAAAATTAAGAACAAAAAATTAAAAATTAAAAATTAAAAATTAACAATTAAAAATAAAAAAATAAAAAATAAAAAATAAAAAATAAAAAATAAATACAAAATAAATAAAATGAAGATGTAAGAAGATGTAATGAGATGTAAGGAGATGTAAGAAGATGTAAGGAGATGTAAGGAGATATAAGAAGATGTAAGGAGATGTAAGAAGATGTAAGGAGATGTAAGGAGATGTAAGAAGCTATAAGGAGATGTAAGCTCTTAGCTAAATCCTAAAAAACGCGAAATAGAACAGGGCCTAAGTGGCATTGTTTAAGCCAATAAAAATATTTTTTCTATCTTTGAAAAATAATTTATGGTTATCTAATTTAATAAAAATAATTTATTTTTCTTTGGAGGAAAATTTCAAGCCAAAAAAGAAAACCTCATCAAATTTTATCAAAAAATTTCTATCCGAAAGAGTATAAAAGGAAAACATGGGCTGGAACAGGAAAAAAAAATTCAATAGGAAAAAATAAAATTGTCTAGCCCAAAATATTTTCCACCCAAAAAAAAGAAAAATAAAATTAAAAGCAAAAAAGGAAAAAACATAAAACGGATGGGTGAGCATGTCATCCGTGAGCGGCTCGCATGCTCACCAAGGCTCTTTTCTAGCTTGCGAGCCATCCATTGCATATGGTCTAATGGGGGATGGAGAGAGAGAGAGAGAGAGAGAGAAGAGAGAGACTAGGGAGCAAGTGAGTTATGGGTCATGGAGTAGTCTCTTGAAATTAGATGAACTAAGGTAGATTCCTTTACTAGTATTTATCTTCCTAATCCAAAGAGGGAAAGATAATGATTCTCCTAACTTTTTTTCGTACTTATACTTTTCCTTTAAACTTTCTTTCCACCTAACTTTTCTAGGTCGGAACAAAGCCTAAGGTTTCCTTGTCGCAAGTGTAGGAGACTTATACAAATACAATGCACCGCCATATGAAACATATTAAAATCAGGATGAAAGAGAGAACTCGAAGCACGGTGATTATGGACCATTGTCCTATTTGCCTTGAAAACAAGTCACAAGCCTCCTCTTATCGTAAAATCGTGGAGTAACCCTAGTTGTTTGTGTTGCCAATACTGCAAACTTACCCTTGTCCCTTACGGCACTCCTCAGCTGTAGAGCCTACTGATCGAGGTTGTCAACCCCCAATTGCTTTTCGCTTTGTACTTATGAAAGTTGGTAAGAAACAAATTCATATCTGATTATAAAATTGGGATCATCTAAGTCCTTAGAAAGAATATGATTTTAATATCAATGGAATTTTCCTACAAAGTTATTAGCATTTGCAAGATAATTTTATTGGACCAATGAACAATAGCTTCAAAGTTTGCTTATATTAAAAGTAGTCCAATCTAAATTTAAAACAACGGAACATCTTATCAATTTGAATTTAACCAGCCTCGAAATCAAACCCAGCAAGTCGTTATATTATATTTTTATGTTTATATAAATGTTGTATTCATAAGATATATATAAATTTTGTATATTGGTAGTATCATTAAAAAAATGTACATATTTCTGTAACTAAAATAAATTAATATTATAGAAAATCTATGAGATATAAGGAGCTGTAAGAAGATGTAAGGATTATGTTAAGGATGTAAGGAGCTGTAAGGAGATATAAGAAGCTGTAAGGAGATATAAGCTCTTAATTAAATCCTAAACAATGCGAAATATAACAGGGCCAATATACATCATGTCTAGCTTGTATGGATCAGTACATAGTCCTATGTCTTCCAACCTTTCGGAGTAATATATAACAAGAGTCATATCCAGCAAGACTTAAAAAATAATTTTTCCTATGAATTTGCTTTTAATTCTTTCTGTCTATTCTTTCCTTGTCCCTTTCTCTCTTCTACCAATCGCGGTTTGGTCTATGAACATCATTGAATTGAATATTTGAAAGTTCTGCCATTATTTTCTTTTAATTCTTTCTTTCTGCACTTTTACATACAAATTGTTCATAGATGACAATAGTTTATATATAGTACATCATAAGCTTTTTGTTTTGTTTTGTTTTGTTTTTTTGATAGGAATATTATAAGTTCTTTGTTGCATGTATCAATGTATCATACATATATAATATATTATACAGTTTTTGATGACATATTCCGTGGATCTGAATGCAAGCATTGGGTCCTTCTGGCCATCCAAAAAGAGAAACGGCAGTCCGATCCTCCATTCTGTATTGGGCCCTTTTTTTGGGTTGGGTATAGGACATGGGCCACAACCCGATGTCAAGAGCGTCAATATGGCGCGCAGAAATAACTAGACTGCGAACCAAAAGGTTTTTCTTTTTTCTTTTTTCCCCTTTTGGATCCAACGGCGAACCAAAGTTTGGTTATGAGCTAGAAGCCTAGAACACAAGCAACGTGAGTCGAGAGTTACGAGCAAGAAGAATTTGGGCATAGGAACCTGTTTACCACATAAGCTTGCAAAGTTGATCTGAATCTAAAGCTTAAATCAATCCACCTAAATTCATATTCAACTGGAGATCGAAAATAAGCTGATAACATTTGGATCCAAAATCTGAACTAACTTGCCCCAAATTAATCCTTATTCTTCATCCACAGCTGCTTTCCCCACAGATGGTATCAGATAAAACATTGATTGATCATAAGCCATCCAAACAAAAAAAAAAAATTTGTTTAGAACATGAATCTTGTAAAGTCATTTATTTCAACAAGACCTTATCTGAAATCAGCTGAACTGAAACCCAAATTGACCCATTGATGAGATCTAGCAAATTGCAAATTAGAATGCCATCTCCCCCCCCCCCCCCCCACAAGAAAAAAGAAGCTCGGTAGTTGTTGACATGCATGCAACAAATGAAATTCTAGATTATCAATTTCTATTATAGTCTTATGAAATGGAAGTATTTTTTAAGGCTCCTAGTTACCAGATTACAGTGATACCATTGGCGAGAATAGGAACAGATCACATATTGGAAAAACAAGATATTAGCTTAAGGCTTGTCATGAATTAGCCTTCACTCTTGCATTTAGCATTATATTTTGGCGAAAACCATGCTATTTCTAGCATTTGTCAACGTAAAATCATTAGCTATTGTAAATGCATGCTGTAGAAATATGGAAATCTTTTTTCCAAAGCACTTGTCAATACCTCAGGCTTGCTTTTACAAAAATGATAATCCCAAGATTAATTGCATGCTATCCACTATCCAAATGCAGCAACAAAGCTGACAACTGTCACCTCGATGATGTATTTCATGTAACAAAACACTTCATAAGTGTTTTGTCTTAATTTAAATTAACATATTATATGATTTAAAATTTTCAAATTGTTAACAACTATGATTGATTATTAATTGTGAAATTTTAGTATTTATTGGCTAAGTCGATATGTGCAACTGACACTTTGATAGGATCAAAATCCGTGACGATATACTATACATGTGATTTCATAATTGCAAAAGTTATGGATAAAAAAGGCGATTTAATGCGATTTATAAGTGCTAATACCCCTTCCCTGCTCAAGAATACAATTTTCTTTTTCAATTTCATGTATGACAAAATCATTTTTAAGTCAACAGAATAAGTTTGTAGCAGCAATATACATATCATTTGCTTAACTATACTATAGCCTGTGGAGAATGAAGCCAAATGTGTTACTAATGTTGGGGAAGCTGCAGTTGCATTTCTCCGTTAATTCAGCCCGCAATGCACTATCCGAAAATTTTTACAGAATTTCGACTAAACAAGAAACGTCTCTGCATCACATGCAGCTTAGTTCCCCACAGTATATGCCTTTCTAATTATCATATAATGTATTTACCAAATTAATTCTAGCTCTATGCTTCATTTGAGGGTGAGGGCCGGGAACAAGTTCTTTGGTTTTTGGCGGCCGGTAGGGTACTTGTCGAGGCTATGAGGGAGGGAGTCTTATGTGATTTAAGTTAGTGTAATTACAGTAATAACAACAACAACCTCTTTCAATATAGGTTCCGCTTTTACAGAATTTGACATGTAGAGATTCATTACTTAAAATCTTTTGGAACACATTTGAATGATTCTAGTATAATAAGTATATTAACATTGGGGAATTCTAAACAAGACACCATGATGTACAAATAAAAAACATTTTAATTATGTTATAGGTTAACTCAGTTAATTCTTAGTTTAAAAATTTTAACAACTAGGTAAAAAGATTCCTACATAGTTTACACACCAAACCGTTAATTTACTGGCTAAAGTTGTAGACAACATTTCTAAAAGAGTTAGTTTATGAATGATATTACTAAATGGATTCAACACAAGACGCTGTGGTATCTACTATATACTGAAGATATCATTGTTCTTATTGATGAGATTGAAGACGAAGTTAACAATAAATTGGAGCAACAGAGAGAAACCGTAGAGTGCAAAAGTTTTACGTTGAGCAAGTCAAAGACTAAATGCTTTAAATGTAGATTCAGTAGAGGAGGAAGTGACATTAAAAAAGAAGTTAACGTTAGTGGTGTGGCGATACTAAGGGTTGAAAAGTTCAAATACTTGGGCTCGATCATTCATGAAAAGGAGATATTGATAATGACATTAACTAGCACATAAAGGTACAATGGCGACAATGGAGGACTGTTTCAGGATTGCTCTGTGATAAGAAGATCCCAATAGGACTAAAGGGGAGAGTGTATTGCATGGTTGTCATACCAACATTGATGTATAGCGCAGAATGTTGCCCCCCCCCCCCCAAAAAAAGGACTTAAGTCTAGAGGTTGATGGTCTTAGAGATAATTATCACTTGGTGGATGTGTGACCATATGAGAGTGGATAGAATCAAGAATGAAGTTAAACAAAGTATAAGTGACACCTATAAAGGATAAACTGAGAAATGTTAGACTTAGATGGTTTCGTCATATGACTCAAAATAACAGTCTTTGGAAGTCTCGAATTAAAGTTACGAACCTTAGATAGCTTACTACTTGCCTTTCCTTTGGTGCATAAGGAATTCTTCTTCTTCTTCTTCTTCTTCTTCTTCTTCTTCTTCTTCTTCCTCTTCTTAGTATTACTACTACTACTACTACCACCACCATTACTTTTACCTATAGGTCTCGTAGTTTTATATTTTAGCAGTTGTTTTTGGAGGGGGGGTCCTTGCCATGAGTTATTACTATCGATCAATCTTAATTTAATTTAGTTATTGAACTTACGTTTTATTATGTTTATACTTTTACTTGATAACTGGCATTTATTGTTTTTGTTAGCTTTTGTGATTCAAAAAGATTTTCAACTCCAAAAACATTTTTCTAAATTTTTTTTGACTCTCTTGGAATAGGTTTCTTTCCAAGCTGTGATGTTTGCACAGATAAACTACCTATATCTAGATCTCTTTAGAACATGCAAAAATGGGACATATATTAAGAGTTATTGTTATTGTTGTTGCTATTATAAAGTAAATTGTAATTCATATGGAAGCCCTGATATGCTAGTACTACACACCTAGTTTGCTGTACGATTGGTTATGTATATGTAGCCCTAGAATGCTAGTACTACACAGTTTGATGTATGATTCATTATGTATATGCAACCCTCGCCTTCTAGTAATTTGGATTGTCATTGTCTACTTGTTCAGTTTAAGTATCACTATTGTGGTTCTTTTTACACAACATTTTCTGACATAGTGTATTATATATCTAATGATTAACTTGATTTACAGTTTAATTACAAAGAAGGGAAACTTCAAAAGAGAGTGGAGAGTTGACATTTATATATTGAAAATCATTACAAAAGAAGTGTCGCATACTGCAGAATGTTGAATATTTTTTTTTTGGTTTTGGTTGGGGGGGGGGGGGGGGGGAGGTTTCCATGAAAATACTTCCGTTCCAAGTGAAACCCAAAGGCTATGCATCCGCCATTTCCAAGTGATATTAGGTACTTGTACATGATCTCTTATAACTTGACTAGTACTGCACATTAGGAAAAGTACATTTCTCAAATATTCATAGAAGAAGACATTATTATCGGATCATGCATTCAGCCAAGGAAACTGGAGACATTTTTAGTATATCACGTAACATTATAAACCGATTGGTTAATTCAAACAGTTGACCACATAGCTAGGAAATTGATTCGGCTATTAACACATGTATCCCAACTTAATTGGTATGAGCCCATTTATTTTTGAACAAAATACATTTGAAACCCCAAATTGACTAAGTCATGGACTATTAATTGTCTATATTTAAAAACCATCTCAGTCAAAAGTTTATGTTGATTGATGAAGGTTCAGGAAATGGTTTTATATTCTAGCACATCCCTTCACATAAATGCCCTTTGGGCTTCAAATGTGGATGCTGCAAAGATCTCTACATAACTTGCGCAATAAATATGAGGGCTGCTAAGATTCGAACTCAATGCTTTTCACCCAAAAATGCTCTAATATCATATTAAATTTTATAGAAATTGTAAACAAGCGAGTCATGTATATAAGCCCGAATAAAATTTCTACTCAAAATTAATTGACAATAGGTGGAATAACTCAACAAACTTATATATATACTGAAACCCTCTAGTTTCATTAATTCAGGACAAATTCTGTGTTAAAATATGAAACCAACTCCTAAGCCTGCAACCATCATTTTAAAATCCTCGTTGAGATTGTTCTTGAATAAGGTATTAGAGTAAATGCTCGCCGCTAATTTGTCACTATCTCCATTTTATTAATCCTGTGCATGTATAAGGCTTTATTAGTATCACACACGTCAAGGTACATTTCGAAGTTGTGAAAGTAGTGTTTGTCTTACATGTTAGAGAGCTTGAGCATGTATATAAACTTACAAGATACTGCATTCATTGTCAATTAGTTTTGTGTTATAACCTTATTGGAACTTATATGCATAACTCGTTTGTTTAAGACCAAATTTCTTAAAATTTAACAATCTACTATGTCAACAATTAAGGTCAGGGTTTCCAATTTCAGAAACTTATATTTAGATAGACAAAAAATACACCAAAGTACACTTATGACTACTTTTAGTTGGGTTATCTTTGACATCTATGAATTTTTTCCCCCCAATTAGTATTGCGCAGGGCAAAATATACAAATAACACACACGATAGTAGTGATGAGCATCACGAGAATTATAGTTTGTAACATCCTAAAACATGCTAAAAGTGGACTGTAAAGGATTTCAAATGAATTCATATATTATCAAATGTGCACCTTATTTTCAAGAGGCTCAATTCTAAGAACTCCAGCATTAAGCTCACTTGCTTTGGACAAATTTTATGATGGATGATCTTTTCTTTGCTTTGTAGCATTTATAGCTAAAGATAAGTACACGAGAAAAGCTTACAGTAATTTGTGGGGCTAATTACTAGTGTGAAAAACCACTTATGATCAATTTTCGTGGGCAGGTAGGAATGTAGCTTGGACATTTTGTGATTACATTGGACTCGATGGAGCTGGCAAGGTTACTACAAGTAACACCATGCATGCAGCTAGGGTAAAAGGTGCCTTGCCGTGCACGAGCTCGCAATTTAAACAGAGGATGAACTGGTAGGATATTACACATAGAATAGTCCTTCCTACATCAAGAGATTAAAATAAAAATGGCCACATTCTAAGTTTAGTAGACTGCCCTTTTAATTGTTAATTAATTAGGTTTAAGGTTGAACCTCTACTTATTGGCAATTTGGCATGGATGTCAGTTCAACTGAGTTTCTCCCTTGAATCTTTTCAGGTAACCTTGGCTTATGGAATAAGGGGTTCTTCAAACTAATAATTACCTCCATTTTGTTTATATAAAACAAATAAGTTATGTTGTACGTGTGATTATTACTACATGTTGTAAAACTTTCGAAACTTCTAACGTTACACATGAATTTCAATCTCATATATATCTAGTTTATTTTCTCCCTTTACATGCGTTGTACAATGTCAATGAAAATTGTCTTACAAATTATGTTCTCCCTTTGTAAGCATTGGCCCCAATGCTTATAATTGAAGGCGCTTACCTGGTCACTTAGATGCATAATCGACTGCCCTTCAACAACTTTACCAGATCTAATTAAGGGCCAAACAATATTGCTGCTTTCAATTATGAGAGGCGGTAAAAATCATTGCAAATGAAATCATTTTGACATAATTTGAGGGAGATAAATATAATACCTTTTATTTTCCATAGAATTCAATCATTTCTAGGTCAGATGATTTCATTTAATTTTTGCGCATTAAAAAAAAATATTAAAATGCCAATGCTAGTGTTGAATATTGATATATGATTATTTAAAATGTTGGAAGAAAGTCAAATGTTGTGAACTCTTATTTTAAATGACATTGGCAACAAATAAAAGATTTCTACTGATGATCCATGTAATTTAACAAAACTATATGAGAAAAGTTGTACGAAAAAGTTTAGACTTTCATTAGAAAATAGCTCCAATGATACGAGGAAGCCTTTTTTTGATCGAAGATAAGAGGGCACCTTAAAATATGCAATGAAAAACCCTATGATCTCCAATTATAGACTAACACTATTTTCCCGTTGGTGGGGAGCAGTAAAATCTAACGAAATCTTACAAAAGCCAAGAATCTAGTGACAAGATTGGCTTCATTAATTAAATATATCTATGACAGTAAAAATAACATTTTAAAATCAATATAAACAAATAAATGATAAATGAATAAATGACAATGGAAGAGCCAAGTAATTAAATTTGGTAAGAAGTATTAGTTTGGGTTTAATCTTTAATTTGTTTACCATCTTTTACCAACTAACTGTTGTCAAATCAATTGTCTTAATTCAGCATTATTTTTTGGGTACCCTTGATTAAATATTATTTTGATAATTTTCACGGTTATGAATGTGCCATGTTATTAACTTAATTACTGTATACGTCCACTATATATTATACGATCGTTTTAGTTAATGATGTAGTGAGAGAAATTCTCTCTCCTCCAGTCCATTCTCTACTTAGAAACATATATTAATGCAGTGGCTTTAGGGTTCCACATGTGTACCTTGTCTAGCTAGCTTCCATGTACACTGAGCAGCCATGTCATTTTTGCTTAGACTAATTGGTTGGATGGGATCTAGCTATTAATATCTTCCAAGAAAGAAACTAACTAGCCAGGTTCAGTGCATTTTTGAAAATTGAATTAGACTATATTCCACACTGATCAAAATCGACATATAAATTCAGGGAATAGTAAATCAATTTAAATCTAGAAAATACTGTTAAGTTTTAATAACTAACTTGTTCTGTTTTGCAATGAACAGTCAAGCATACATTATTATTCTATTTTTTTATTATAAACATGAGATGACTAGTATTTGAACTTTGTCAATTTCTAAATTTCAAATCTGCAAATAATAGCCCAATTGATCACATGAAGTTTGTGATTGTAGATCACAAGAATGAGTTATTCATGAACAAATACAGATGGTTCTAATTAAACAACAATTACTTATTTTTCTGATCATTCCAAACAGCAATTACTTTGACACTAATAAAATCTGTCAAATCAGATTCATTATAGTTATGAAACATTAGTTCAATCGTCTCTGAATGATGCAGATGATCTTGAACTGCATTTTTCCACAATACTAGCCAAGGAGGTTAAATCAACCTCATGAGCCAACTACTGCTTGGCCACTGCATATCATAACATGATTAGTGAAATTCATCCATTTTAATACTCACTTTACTAAATGGATCCTGTTCAATTACACTCAGCTAGCCTTAGATACAGATGCACTTATCTTCTGACATTTACCCAAAATAACCCATCAAAATAGACCCTTTTTTTTCAAAAAATAATTAACAGACCAAAATGGGGATAATTAAATACACAAAATCAAACACACGATATTCAAAATTCTTGATCAAGATAGATAAAATAAAACCAATTAAAATACATACCTATTAATTATACCGACTATCGTTCTTGAACAAACCAGCATAACAGCTATATATATCCTCATTTCAAGAGAACCTTATCATCGTAGTAGGGGAAGAAGACGAGCTAGGAGAGGGAGCATGATCATCATGTCCAAAACCACCACCGCCACCGCCACTAACACCACTACTGCTGCCGCCACCGCCGCCTCTGGGAAAGGTCGGCTTCTTCTTCTTCTTCTTTTTATAAGGAATACCCCTAGCCTTAGCCTGGCACTCGCGGACCTCCCTGAGATAAACCCTGATGGCGGAAGCCGCGAAGGGGTTGGTCTGCGGTGAGCCGCCGTGCTCCTCGTAGGCTGCGCGGAGACGGCCGATGAGAGCGTCGAGGCTGCCCCAGGCCTGGCGGAGGGGGCAGGTGCAGGGGGCAGGGGGGTCAGGCTGCCCGTAGAACATGCACCCGGGTTGGTGGACCTTGGTCTTCCCAAACTGATCTAAGTACCTAAGGAAGTCCAGCACTTGATGGCACGTGCACTGCGCCAGAGCCACCGGTGGCCGCTGGTTCTTCAGGAACTGACCGAAGGTGTTCCAGTCTCGCCGCTTCTGCGATTCATACCGGCTCAGTGGGGCCGAACCCGAGCCCGAGGGGGTGTGAGGAGGAGGAGGAGGAGCAGGGGTTTGAGTGTAGGTGATGATGTGAGAGTGGGAAGAGGAAGAGGGAGGTGGTGCTTCCATTATTGGTAAAGCATTTGGGGTTTTGAGGAAAGAGATGGAAGAAAGATAGGGGCTGGGGGCGGGGTATGATATAACGTTGGCATTAAATTGATTTATTTAGTAGATGGAACAAAATCAAAGAAAGGGACATTGTATTCTTCACTTTTATGTTTTTGCTTTTTCTTTTGTTTTTTGGGCCCCCCCGCGGGGGGGGGGGGGGATTAGGGGTAGAAGAACAGTGGAGCGGATGTCATTAGATCTTCTAGATGTAATTTGTGTCATTGTTCATGAAACATGATACTGTCAGCAAAAAAACTTAGGTTGATTCTTAAATACACAGAATATATATGTGGTTTTTTTAATGGCTTCACATAAATTTTATTTCAATTTGAAATGCAAAGATGACAAATTGAGTCATTTATATTAGCATGTTACTTGTATAATAGTTTAACATTGTGTTGGTAAGATTCAAGTTTAAGAGTCTTGGTCTTTTGAACTATGATTGACGGTTTGAAAAGGTGAATAATGAAATACTTTAGATAAGATTTTTTTTTTCTCCAGTAACAAATTAAGATTATCATAAACTTTATCTCTAAGCAAAATCAAAAGGCATATAATCTCATTCTAGTTACTTAATGTTAGTATTTAATACTTCTATTACATATCTTTTTTTGGGGCAAACCAAAGGGAAGAATTCATTGATGGTAAGTAATTTGTCGGACGGTATTTAAAACATACATGAGATTCAAGAAAACACAAGTCTTATAGTAAAAAAAAAAATCTCCATCCAAAAAATACTAACAAAATTTTTACACATTGATAGCTTGTCTTACTGCTTATATTACCTAATATAGGTTATACTACAAGAAATCTTGGCATTAGCGACTGATATAATCCAGCGTGAAATGCAAAATTTAGCGCCAGATTGACATCAGATAAAAATTAGATGTGAAACCCCTTGTTGCTAAAAACATTTGCTGTTCGATTGTTCTACAGACGCTATTCGTGTCCCCATATATCCGACGTTGTTAGCATTAAAATTTTACAATTCGCATTGACTTAGTTTGTCTATAGTGTCGAAACGTTATCGAACACTAAGTTAAAAAAAGCATGCATCCATTTTTGTTGTTTGGGCGTGGATTGTCCGATGCTAATAGCGTTCGATTTTTGTTTTCGTCGCCAATTAGGTCCTTTTTTCCAACAATAGTAGCACATTAGCATTAGATTATATAACGTCATTTGCGTCCGATTTTTTGTTTCTAGCCGCGAATTCTGGAATTATTTTTGCATTCTCTTTGCTGATTTTTGACGTTTCCTATACATACATTCATCGGCCATAAACATTCAATATATTTTCAACATTCCATACACATCCTCAAATACACAAACTACCGTGTTAAATTTTTATCAAGTGGACCTCAAACAAATGAGTCATACATATAAGTTCAAATGAGCTTTCAACCCAAAATCAGCTGGCAATGGATGGAGTAACTCCCAATCTTGCATTCATGATCAATCCCTTTAATGTTATTAATGTGAGACAAATTTGGATGGACCTTAAACAAAGGAGTCATGTATATAAGTTCAAATGAGTTTCTAACCCAAAGCCAACTGGCTATAGGTGAAGTAACTCACAAGTTTATTTTAAGCTCTTTAATTTTATCAATGTACAACAAACTCGGATGGGAACTAGCTAGTACCAAAATACCAAGGTCTAGCAAAAACCGACGTAACCACTTAATTTCAGCAGGAATATAGGTAGTACAGCGGTATTCAACTTTCGTGGAGGAACCAGAGATAATTGAGTTGCTTCTTAGACCGTCATGAATAAGGTTAGAACCCAGAAAGATAACAAACCCAGTGGTAGAGTGGAGTCTATTAGGACACCTAGCTTGCCCAATCAGAGTCACAAAAAGCAATTGGCAAATCCAACATGGCGTTGGGCTTAAAGAGCACCTCAGGGCCTATAATGCACTGTAAGTACCTGAAACAATGTTTGATAGCATTCAAGTGAGATGTGCATGAGACATTCATAAATTGGGATACTGCATGTATGGTGTAACCTACGTCAGGCGTAATCATGATAAGATACCATGCAATGCTCCAACCAGATGATGATAATCAGAGAGAGCAAAAAGTAACTCACCATCAGACAGCGACAATGTGGTTCTAGAAACACATGAAGTGCGCACAAACTTGAGAATTTGAAAATAATTTCCTAAGTAGGTCAGTGACATACTTATGTTGTGAAAGGAAGAGACTAGAGGAAGTGCACACTACTTGAAGCCTAAGAAAATAATGAAGGTCACCCAAATTCTTCATTGCAAAGTGAGTGGACAAAGCGACAATAAATGAGTAAACAAGGACAGGATTGTTTTTAGTTAAGAGCATATCATCAACATATAATAGAGGAATAAGAATAGTGGACTGTTGATGATAAACAAACATGGAGGTGTCAACCTTGTTGCAAATGACACCAAAAGACAACAAGAAAGAGCTAAAACGATGAAACCAGGCACATGTACTTGTTTCAAGCTATAGAAGGATTTCTTGAGACTATATTTGGATCCCAACAAGTCTCACAGAGGTAGGACTTAAACTGAGGGGGTGTTCTGTTGGACTTATGAGAAGTACTTATTGGCGCTTATAGCTAAAACATACCGAAACATATTGAATCATGCTAAAACATGCTGAATCATGCTAAAATATGCTGAAACATGCTGAATGTTTGAATAAAACATAACTAGCCTTTTTCAATAAGTACTTAACAGTACTGAATTGTGCTGAATTGTACTGAATAATGCTGAATTATGTTTAACTGTATTGAAAGTTGCTGAATACTAATGAATTGTACTTATGATAAGTCGAAAGAACATGCCCTGATAGGAGTTGTTGTTGTATATGTAAATCATGACTAACTTCTGATGTTATCCAACATGACTCAGATTCACTTAATGTCTCCCTATTTACACTAGAGAAAAAGGTCGTCATATATACTACGTAAAGGATATGTATGTGTGCATATATACATATGTGACAAACTTCTAATATATTCAAATTGTTTTAGGCTCCGTGAGAGGCTAAATTAGGTACAAGTAGAATTCCTAATTAATGGGGAGCTTGTGAGACGAAAGACAAAATCAACAAACCTTACACATATATTATAGACATAAGAAACCCCAAATCATTCCAAGACAGTACAACAAGGAATGCGGTAGACAAAATTATCTGGTAGTTTGCCAAGGACAATAATTGTTTTGCTTCAGGTTGCAGCACATACGCACAGTTTCTTCTTAAAAAACAATCTGAACTGATTTTATTTTATTCCATAATGGGTAACATGTAAAAACAGGTATTGTAAATTTGTAATCAAGTATAAAACTTACACTTTATTCGACAACGCTCCACGTAAATGACATTAGTACGCATGGAAACAGAACCTAAAAACTTCTAAGCTAGACTTGAGAATAAAATTTAACATCCGTGAAACTTCCTACCCTCACAATCAGAATTGATCGATCAGTCTCATATATCGTAGACCAAAGGCCACCTCAAGGAAATAGGTTTTTTGATTGATGTGTTTTTGGAAAATTGGTCCAAAAATTATATGCCAAATATACAACTTAATCCAACTATGCAATTTGCGATGTATATACCAAACTTTCAGCTCATTTATGTAGTGCATCCGAATTTTGTAAGAAATCATATTAGTGATCTATTTATTGATGCATCTGAATAATATTTTAAATATTTTAGACAAAATTTCAAAGGTGATTCATAACTGTGGTAAATAATTTTAAATATTTAATTTATTAAGGATATTAATTAAACTTATATTTTCATATAGAACTAAGCCTTTCTCTTCATATTTTTTATGCATTACTTTGATAAAACATAATTAAAATTTGAAATAATATCCACATATATCAATATACAAGATGTACAATTACAAAGATTAATGTTTGGATAAAATGGATATAGACAGTACAAATTGTGTTAAAGTTTAGCATACAAAGTGCAAATATCATGTTTGAATTGTTTTGCACATTTCCCCAATATTTTGGATTACTTTAAGCCAATTAGCCTATATTTTTTTTTAAAAAAAATTTATATTCAGATTATGCATATGATCCAAGCTTCGGGTCAAGTTTATGTTGCTACTGAAATGATGAGCCTTGGTGATGTAATTCCTTTCCTGAGAGCATTCGCAGCGTGGGGTGTGAAACTGAAACGTAGACCCCATGCTGTCATGTGTCACTCAGTGATTGGAAGGGGAAAAAAGTGAAATGCGGGGAGACACGCCTGTGCGTGCTCCCCCGCGTGTAAGTTTTAACATTTTAAAATATTTTTTTGTTGTTTGTTTTTTTTTGAGTTAATTTATAATTTTTATATGATTTAAAAAATAGGTTGTGTGTTATAATATGGGTCAATGATAAATATTTTTAATGGATGATTAAAATTGGAGTTTCATTGGTTGGAGAAGTGACAGAATGCAAGTTCCAGAATTGTTAAACTTTTACTGACGTGGCAGGCCAGAGTTTCAAAATTCAGAATTCTAGCTGGGAATGCTCTAAATATTCCTTTCGTTAAGTGCAATTCTTACTGTACGTGTCTGCAAAACTCTTCTAGTTAGTGCAATTCTTATCATTTATTGAAAAATATTTCTCTTGTCGTGTGCTTTTTCCTTGGAAAGTCAAATAATTTTATGGAATCTCAAATTACATGGACAACTAAATGACTGTTAAGATAATAATACAGAGTTCAAAATTATTTCTTGAGAGTCGTTTTTCTTTCTATTTTCAACAGTTATTAGTTTGTAGAGTTCAAAATTGTTTCAACTAGTCTGGAACCGTACTTTGCACGGAATATGTTCAAATAAACATTTTGTAGATATGTTATCTAAATAATAAACGAATAGTTATTGTAGACATGATTAATATTATAATTTAGAGGAGATAATGGAAAAACTCAATGAAAAAGTTAAGTGTACAAACACTTCGTGCATAATTAATGAGATTAATATTTGAAAACTATATAATTGTGAAAAAAGTCTATATAAGTATGACGGAGACAATAGATAGTGAATTTGTTACAAAACATGCTAAATAGGATGATTATAAGTCAATTTATGACGTCAATGACAAAAAGTCCACATCCTCTTCTTGTTGGTGAGTAAAAATTTATGAAGTCGTTAATTCTCTAGTGAAGTTAGGTAGAAACTATTTTAAAGTCGGTTTAGTTTTAGTTTTGCATGTAACACAAATAAAATTTGTCTTTCAACGAAAATAATTTGAACATTATATTTATGCTATTATATAAATTTTTTGGCTATTTAAAGTGGTTCATGAGGGGGTGCTAATATAATTATGTATTCATAATTTGTACATTTGGTTTTTAGGTCAACGTAATAGTTTCATGGGTTTTGATATAAACTTCCAATGCCCTTATATTGTCTTGCAAGAGATGGGTTGAGTTCAGATTTGTGAGTTGAGATATTTCTTAATTTGAAGTATTATGATGATTTGGGGTATTTTATTTTAAACGGTAAAAGATTAATTATAATTTTAGGTTTTTTATGAAGAGAATTTGATTATTGAATTTGTATGGTTTAAAAGAAAACAAAAATTATTTAATTTTTTCTTATGCGTTAAATAGATTAGATTTTGGTCAATTTGTTTGAAATGTTAAAACATTAATTATACTTTTAAGATTTATATGAATTAAATATAATTATAAGATATGTATGCTTTGAAAGAAAAAGAAAAATATTTCGTTTATTTTCTTCTGTTAAATAGATTATATTAAATGTGAAAGAAATTCAGCTTCACAGGCCTAATATGATGATCGTGTTTTATTTTTAATTTTTTTTATTTTACGTTCAACCCTTGCAGTATGCTATATTATGCTTACAATATGTAATTTTTTTAGCACAATTCTTACATATATATGATCATAATTAATATTGACTATGTTATCAAATTCAAAGAGAAAGATAACAACAACGATAATGACAATGACGACGACAACAACAATAGTGATAATGGAAATAATTATGGAAATCATATTTATATTTCTATTATCTTTAGTAATACATGCTCTATGTATATCTGTATAAAAAAAAGACAAAATAATAATAATAATCATGGAAATCAAAACTGTTTATTATTTCTATATAAACGTGTATATTATATTATGTGTTCATAATAAGGTGTCACATAAGGTTTTACGGCTTGTTCAGTAATTATAATTCAGTTTTCTTAAGTTAAAACTTCTAAAATATGAACTTATTCTATAATAATGAAATAATAAAAAAATTTATATCCATTATAATCTCCTAATCTCTCTTTGATAATTAGATGATCATAATTAATATTGACTATGTTATCAAATTCAAAGAGGAAGATAACATTGCCGATATCGACAATGACAACAACAACAACAACACCAATAGTAATAATGAAAATAATCATGAAAATTGTATTTATTATTCTATTATCTCTAATAATACATGCTCAAATTTATATTTGTATTGAAAAATACAAAATATTAATAATAATGATGGAAATCAAAAACGTTTTGGTCTGTAGGAGCCACAAAGGGTAATATAATATAATGAGGAATGGGTGAATAGAACTTGAGACCTAATATGTCCAGTAAAAAGTACAATACAATGAGGGAGTGAGGAATCGAACCGGAGATCTAATGTACCCAGTAAAAGGGACAATATAATGAGGGATGAGCGAATAGAACAGTAAAAAGTACAATACAATGAGGGAGGGGGGAATCGAACCTGAGACCTAATGTACATAGTAAAAAGGGAGAGATTAGCGGTGATCAAGATAAATTCAGGGGCTGAGATTGCCTAAGATTTTGATCAACAGTTGTGAAGCTTGGATTAATGAGAAGTTTGGATTAATGAGAAGCTTGGATTGAGGGATGGAAACATTTTTAGACATCCACCCATTCTAGCATTTGTAAGATAAAGATTACAAACTAACAGGGGGTACAAATCTTCAATTTGTCAAACCTGCAACCATGTAACAAATTACAGGTACAAGAACAATTTGATGCGTTTTTATATTATAGGTGTGTTTGGTAGAAGTGAAAATCATTTTTCTGAAAAATAATTTTCTTGTTTTATGATGCTTGGAAATATGAGGAGCGAAAATTTGTTTTCAGGGGGAAAATCATTTACCCTAGAATAAAGGAAAATATTTTCACTTTGAATAGAGCGTAATTTGATTTTACATTTTTTAGACTCTCGCACGATCTCACACTCTTTCTCTCTTTCGTATCTATTTTCTCGACATATAGTTTGAAGATTAAGGCAGTGACGTGTGGTTCAAAGATTAAGGCAATGTATTAGAGGTTAGCAAAGTTGTATCAATCATCTCGATGCTGACGTCGGTGAATTTGATGACCGTGATTTCTTCAAAAATCCAAAACGCTTTGCAATTTGTTGTCAGTGTTAAAAAGATAAGGAAGCTCACCAGGTTTTGCGTCTTCTTCGTTGGAATTCCTACTCGGGAAAATCGATAAACGTTGCTAGTATCAAATTGTAAATAGTAGGTAAGATCTAAACATATACAAATGTACATATTATTACAGCTTTGATATGGATGACACCATTATTTTAATATGGGTCCCAAAAGAAAAAAAATATAAATTTTCATTTTTCTAAATTTTTTGCTTATTTTTTGTGCTTCATTAACGTGTCTCTTTTAACCTTTTATTCATTTTTTGCTAATCTAACTCATTTTCAAAAAAAGTTCATTTTTTCTTTACCAAACAACTGAAAATATAATCTGAAAATTCATTTTACATAAAAAAATATTTTATATAAAAAATTATTTTCTAAAAAAATAAATTTTAGCTCTACCAAAAACACCCTATATTTCTTTCTCTATGACGGTGAAATTTTAAACATGTCAACTAATAATCATTGAGTGCCATGAACAACGTTGGGATTATATTTTATATAAAAATGTCCAGCGTCCTCTGATTAATTTCTCGTGTGGAGGAGGGCCTACTTTTTCTGAATGGACATGAAGGGGGCCATTAATTGGCGAATTTTCTAGCCTTATCGTACGTTGTTATACAATATAATATTATTTATGTTGTCCTTAAATTCTTTGTTTAATGTGCTTTACCTGTTTAATCAACTGCAATTATTTGAGGCCTTTTGACATATAATACCCCCGCTACTGTTTGATGAGGTAGCCTTGTTCACATCAGCATTTTGATTAAATTAAAAGTTTCAAACTGTGCTTCTTTACATCCTGAAGAGGGAAGATTTTGTGCATCATCTAAACTTTTTTGGCCTACCTAAATCTACATCTTTGATTGTTTTTTTATTTTTATTTTTGGATGCTAATAAAATGAATTTATAATTTTGAGGATTAACATATATCTTTTACTATAAGATTTTGTCTAATTGGTTTTACATTAAACAATTTCGTGTATCTTTCTTTCTTGATAGTTTTTGTTCTTTTTATTTTCAAGACTTGTCAGTATATATCCTTATAATTAGTATTAAGCCTATTCTCCAAGCACCGCTATCTTCACCTAATTGAGATAAATAAAATTTCCATATTTCCAATACACCTCTCTGACTTCAGTCCTTTGTGTGTTGCTATCTCTAGATTTCCTCGATGATCTTTCAGAACTTCTACTTCCCTAACAGGGTATGCTTTTTTCCCCAGTAGTACGAGTGAAGTCGATTGCTTATAATCAAGCATTGCGATGTCAATTGAAATTTTCTAATGGCTATCAACAATTCTTGAAGTATCTGGTGGACATTGACATTGAAACGAGCCTGTCACACATGTTCCATCCGACGAAAAGATATGTGCATTGAACGTTCAACACTTTGGGGGTGGGCTTTATTAATAGTTAATTTCAGCAAGGAACTATTCATTTTCATATATGTAGGGGTTTGATTACCTAGAGACTAGGGTTTTGTTTTATTGAAGGGGCCTCAAACAACTCTTAATTGAAAAGTACAAAGTTCAATTTAATGAGTTCTATTGATTTTTTGGATGTTATCATCTTATCAACTAACAAATTTCATGATTTACATAAAATGAAATGGTGTTTTATAGAGTACTTAAAATATTTCATCCTTGACCTTTTAGTTAAGGGTGAAAAATACTCCTACAATTTAAGTTTGAAGTAATATCCCTTGAAGAAAAAGAAAATATTTTATTTCTTTATGACTATTTGTGATGTGACATATAAAAAAATGATGTGGCTTAATTGAACACTATGTACCATACTAATGTGTATAAAAAATTAAAATAATTTAAAATTTTAGGGTAGAACTGATAGATTATTCGCAGGATAGAAACACGGAAAAAAATTTGCACTTATTATTAGAATAGAATCCAATTTTTGTTGCAACTCAAGTTGATATATATGTTCCATCAAAAACCTGTTGATCATTGTACTTTATTACCAAAGTATTTGAACATATTTGTTATGACAAACTCAAATATAACAATCCAAAATTTATAATCTCCAAAATTTAATCTAACGTGAAATTTTTATGATTGAACCTAGTTTAATGAAATAAAATAAAGTATCTTTAATATGATTGGAAGATATGCATCAAGTCTCACCATGTATTGTGTCAGTGATGCTGAAAATGCAATGGTGAGGCTATTGTATTAATTATGAAAAATTAAGACAACTTGTTATTCTGCTTGCATATAGGAAAAACAATTTTGGTTAACTTAAAATAGATAAATAGTTTAGCATAAGTTAGGCTGAAAGAAAGTTATTTAAGTTGAAATCATATTCAAATATGCAATCGTTGTTTTACTTGAACTTCTCAAAGAAAAAAAGTTTATAGTTCATACTTTGAAGTATTTCAAATTATTTCAGTTTAATTAGAGCGTGATTAAAAACATTTTATTCAATATAAGGTCCAAGGTATAACCCTTGATTATATTATATTTTGAGAAGTTTAATATTTAAGACTATGTCTATCTTAATTTATTTTTTATAATTTTTATTCTTATAGATAAATATCTAATTATGTTAAATCAATCCCCCTTTTTTCATATCTACATTTTTTTAAAGCCATGTTATTCTTGTGACATGGCATATCATATATAAAGTAATAGAAAATTTTACAACTTAATTTAGTCAAAAAATATTCTTTTTAATTTTTAAGTTTAAGGGTACTTTGCTCCCTTCATAAAAAGTTTGGGGGCATCATAGTTTAAGAACTCATGTATTATATGGATGTCATGTAATTTAAATAATGAAATGTAACACCCCCAGATCTCTAATTCATTATTAAACACCCTTATTAGCGAAAATGCATCGGAAACCTAAATGGGGTGTTACCGCCGTGTTTCCTTCTTGGAAACACCTGGTTGGATATCAAGTCTAACAATTAATACCAAGTCTTCGCAAAAAAAAGAAAAGTCAACCTTACAGTGTTCAAAACTTTAACATCCAAAATCAAATCAACTATTGTCTATTACAACTCCTATCATTCATTTCATTTATATTCCGCATTCGAATCTCACCCTACTTTTGAGTCCCCAGCCTCAAGCACAGCTAGATCACCTGAAAAGAAAACATTTTATAACAGTGAGATAAACTTAGTAACAAGCACTCCTAACAGTCAAACACGCACACACATCCATTTTAAAAACATTTGAGGGAAGGGGGCAATGATACATCTTCAAAGCATACAACCCTTTATCACAATCTTCTTTGATCATCACTTTCAAAATCATAATTTCACAATTTAATTCAAACTGCATTTGTTCCAGTGAACGTTTGGGTGAGCGGGTCCAGTGGGTTTCACGGTCTGCAGTCGCTTAACTCATTCTTGGCCTACCGCCTCTCAGGCAGTTACCACTTGTCTTTTCCTACCTACCACCATTATGGATGGTTACTGATAGTCCTGGCCCACGTCTCAACCGAGCACGTGGCCGCTCACATGCATGTACTTGTTGCCCGGGGAAGGCGATGGCCTTCAATCAATTCAAATCTATTTAACTCACCCCATTCAGTTCTTTTTAATTAATAAGTCCTTACCTCTTACCGGAGGTAAAATTAACATAATCAGTTCGTTAATACTCAAACACCTCCCCCACACAAAACTCGCAATAGAAATCCAGGAATTTCAAACACAATCGAAATAAATTTCAACTCTCATTACATGGTAAGTTTCAGCTTCTAGACATAACACAACATGCAGTTTTCATCATGCAGTCACTTTCATTTCATACACCAGTGTTCCTTCAGTTTTTGAAAAGAAATGCCAGAAATTCTTACTCAAGTTCTAAAACGTTCATGGTTTCGACAACGCAGGGGAAGGTTTAGGGCATGTTTGTTACCTAGATACCGTATAGTTTACGGGCTTGGTTACTTAAGCAAGTTCACTGCTCCGTACCTGGGCCCACACACAGCCCACAGTCAGTCCACGCCCACTATAGGACATCCATGGCCCTCCCATAATTTATAAAAAGATTTCTAGATTTTTAATTCATCCAAACCTTAACCCTGGTTAAGGTTCAGGCTGGCCAGTTTCTGAGTTCAGCTTCCAGAAGCTATAACTTTGGTTTTCGATATCCAATTCCAGTGTTCTAAGTCAATCCGGAATTCTTAAGTCGTGCCGCACATTTCCTGTGTTTGAGGTTTGGCCCGGTTCTGACCCAAACTAGGTCAAAATCTCAGTTGTTACAGAACGGTCAGTGACTGTTTCCCCATGATAGTCCCTTGAAGAATTTATTGCATTGTGGGCTATGCTAATCACAATGGTCCGTTTTTAAAACAGAAATTTTTGTTACATCCATACGTTCACTCCCAATGAATTTCATAATTTTCAGCAACCAATTATGACCTAGGGAATTTTTCCAAATCGTGGTTGCAACCGTCCTAGTTTCAGCTTCCCAGTTTCTTTCTAGGTTTTTAACCTCATTTCCAAAATCCATACCTTTTTTATCCAGATCTCCAAAAGTCACGTTCTTGCCCAATATAGAAGGATAATGTTGTCTACTAAAACTTTCATGTTCAGCACTTCCCCAAATTCACAACGTAATTAAGTGTAAAAATTCAAAAGCCGTATCCTATACATGCAGTCCCCCAGTTTTGACAGTGCTCGGTATTTTATCCACAACTCTTTCAATTTAACTCCGATTCATACAATTCAAAAACTCACATAATTTTCACATCCTAATATAACTACTGTAAAAATTGCAAAAGTTTTAGACAACCATAATAATTATACCGAATTTTCAAAGTTGAGCCAGAAACAGTGTCAGTCTTGACCAAATTATTCCCCCTTTTATGCACGGTTTTTACTCACTTTGGGTCACCAAAAATTCACCCGTACCCGTTAGACATCCTTAAACCCTTGCCCAGACCCAATCATGCCGAAATAACCCACCTTTATTGAGACTGAAAAAAAATAAAATCACATTAAAACATTATTACGAGTACCTTTGATCAAAACCGGATCTAGATCAACGGAAATTTCTCCTTCGTTCAAATTTAACACCGAAAGTGCTGAGAAAATAACGAAAATTATATCAAAAATTCAGTCACAATGGTCATAAAATCGTAAAAACACAAGAGATTTAAAAGTGGGGGTTTTGGGTGCATGAATCCATGCACTACTTGACTTTTTCTTACCAACACAAGGGAGATGGGCCGGTGGAGGGTGGCGGCACTGGGGCGGCACTGGGGCGGCTGCGGTGGTGGTCTGCTGGCGTGAGGGAGTAGAGAGAGGGACGAGAATAGAGAGAGAGAGAGAGAGAGAGGCGTGAGAAAGAGAGTTAGGGTTTTGGGTTTAGGATTTTAGGGGTGGGGGTGTGCGTGAAAAAAAAGGAAGTTTGATTTCAATTTTTTTTTTCTTGAGAGGGAGGCGGCTGAAGGGGGGTTAGGTTTCCTTTTTTTTTTTGAATAATAATAATAATAATAATAATAATAATAATAATAATAATAATAATAATAATAA
>JACYFF010031955.1:34738368-34756811 GCA_017589665.1 Selenicereus undatus
AATAATAATAATAATAATAATAATAATAATAATAATAATAATAATAAAATGTTAATAACAATAATAATAAAAATAATAATAGTAATAACAATGGATTTTATAGACAAGAAATCAAAAAGGAAAATTTTGGAGATTTTAAAACCTCCAAAAATGTAATTTTTTTTATTTATTAGAAAATTCTACGAGGACTCATTTGGCATTGACTTGGGTCTAAGTGGTTCCAACTGGACATAATTTCCTAAATCGAATTTATGGGGTTTTACACACTACTCCACTTAAGAAAGTTTCATCCCCGAAACTTCACTATGCCGCGACGAACCACTATTACAGCCTGAATTTATGAGGTTTTACATGCTACTCCGCTTTAGAGGTTTTGTCCTCGAAACTGATATGCACCTGATTATGAAAATAGGTGGGGGTATTTGTCTCGCATCTCCTGCTCCGGCTCCCAAGTGGCTTCGGATGTCTCTTGGTTGGCCTAAAGGACCTTCACCAGGGGCACTATCTTTCTACGGAGGTGCTTCTCTCGCCGATCCAGGATTTGTACGGGTTGCTCCTCATACGATAAATCTTCTTAGAGCTGTATAGGATCGGGTTCGATCGCGTGCGAGGGATCTAAAATGTATTTCCGCAACTACGACACATGAAATACATTATGCACCCTCTGAAGATCAGTCGGTAGCTCCAGTTGGTAGGCTACCTCTCCAACTCTTAGTATGATCGGATAGGGTCCAATATACCTCGGGTTAAGCTTCCCTGCCTTCCCAAATCTTACGACTCCTTTGGTTGGAGAGACCTGGAGAAATACATGGTCGCCTACTCGGAACTCAAGTGGCCTACGCCTCTGGTCGGCATAGCTTTTCTGGCGGCTCTGGGCTGCTTTCATCCTTTCCTGGATTACCTTTACTTTGTCTGTGGTCGCTTGGATCAATTCCGGTTCGATAGTTAAGGCCTCGTCAATCTCCTGCCAACAGAGCGGAGTCTTACATTTCCTCCCATACAGTGCCTCATACGGGGCCATGACAATGCTTGTGTGGTAGCTGTTGTTGCATGAGAATTCGATCAATGCTAGTTATTCATCCCATGCGCTCTTAAAATCCAAAGCACAAGCTTGTAGCATATCTTCCAAGGTTTGAATAGTACGTTTCCTCTGCCCGTCGGTTATAGGGTGAAAGGCAGTGCTAAAACGTAACAACGTTCTGAATGCTTCTTGCAGCTTCTGCCAGAATGCCGATTGGAACCGGGTATCCCGATCTAACACTATGGAACTGGGTACCCCGTGTAACCGTACTATCTCATCGAGGTAGGCTCGAGCTAACTGATCCAAGGTCCAAGTATTTTTCATGGCTATGAAATGCATCGACTTCGTTAGCCTATCCAATATAACCCAGATCGCACTGTGCTTCTATTGGGTCAACGACAACCCTATGACAAAATCCATGGACACAAAATCCCATTTCCACTGAGGGACATCTAGCGGTTGTAAAAGTCCTGCTGGTCGTTGGTGCTCGATTTTTACTCGTTGGCAGGTCAGACACTTTGCCACATAATCAGCCACCTCCTGTTTCATGTTACTCCACCAGAATGTCTGCCTTAGGTCCTTATATAATTTATTACCCCCAGGGTGTACCGAATGTGGAGTATTGTGCCCTTCATCTAGGATCTTTTTCTTAAGTGCCTCTATGGCTGGAACACAGACCCGATTATGGAATCGCATGATACCATCCTCATGAATTACGAATCCGGGTGCTTTACCCACCAAGATCTCTTCTCTAATCTGTTTGAGTTGAGGGTCCATTGTTTGGGCTACTCGGATTTCCTTTATGAGAGTCGGCTGCACCTCTAGGGTGCAGAGTATAAGTTTAGACCTCAGAGTAATCACATTAAGCTCCAACTTGCGAAACTCCTCATACAACTCACCTGGGAGTGCCAGTAAACAGCTCAGTGCTGAATACGGTCGGCGACTTAATGCGTCCGCCACTACATTAGCCTTCCCCGGATAGTACTGGAAATAGATGTCATAATCTTTCAGGAATTCCAACCACCTAGTCTGTCTCAAGTTCAGATCCTTATGTGAGAAAAGGTACTTCAAGCTCTGGTGGTCGGTGAAGACTTCACACCGTACCCCATATAGGTAATGCCTCCAGATTTTAAGGGCAAACACTACTGCTGCTAACTCTAGGTCATGAGTCGGGTAATTTCGCTCATGTGTTTTCAGTTGTCGGGAGGCATAGGCTATGACGCGACCTTCTTACATTAGCACACACCCTAACCCACTCCTAGAGGCATCACTGTACACTGTAAAGTCCTTGTCAGCAATTGGTAAGGCCAGTATTGGTGCACTCGTCAGTCTCTTTTTGAGCTCCTGGAACGCTTCCTTGCATTGCCCCGTCCATTCATATCTAGTGACCTTCTTGGTTAGGTTCGTAAGCGGAGCGGAAACTTTTGAGAAGTTTTGAACAAACCGACGATAGTAACTCGCAAAACCCAAGAAACTCCTTATCTCTATTTGGTTCTTAGGTCTGAGCCAGTTTGACACTGCCTCAATCTTGTAGGGATCCACTGACACACCCTCATTAGATACTACGTGTCCCAGGGATGCTACTTTTCTCAACCAGAACTCACATTTCGACAACTTGGCATACAACTCGTTCTTCCTCAAAACTTCTAGGGCTGTTTGTAAGTGGCGGGCGTGGTCCTCCGGGGTCCTCGAGTAAATGAGGATATCGTTTATGAACACCACCACGAACTGATCCAAGTAAGGTTAAAGACCCTGTTCATAAGATCTATGAATGCTGCCGGGGCATTGGTGAGGCCAAAGGGCATCACCACAAACTCGTAGTGTCCATATCAGGTACGAAATGCAGTCTTGGGTATATCCTCATCCTTAATTCGGAGTTGGTGGTACTCCGAACGGAGATCAATTTTGGAAAAAGTTCCTGCGCCCCGCAGCTGGTCGAACAAGTCGCTTATTCTGGGTAGCGGATAATGGTTTTTCACCATTATCTTATTCAACTCCTGGTAGTCTATACACAATCTTAGTGTTGCATCCTTCTTTTTCACAAATAAGACCGGGGCTCCCCATGGAGATGTGCTAGGTCGGATATACCTTTTCTCTAAGAGTTCCTCCAACTGGGTCTTCAGTTCTTTAAGCTCAGCTGGTGCCATCCGGTAGGGTGCCTTAGAAATGGGGGTGGATCCAGGGGTGAGGTCGATACAGAACTCCACCTCTCTAAGAGGTGGCATGTCGGGAATTTCATTGGGAAACACATTCGGGAATTCCTTCACAACAGGAATGTCCTCCAGAAAGGACTTGGCATCGTCCTTACTCACCGCATGACACAGGAATCCCTCGCATCCTCTCCCTAACAACTTGTGAGCTTTCATTGCTGAGACCAATTTCACTCCCACTCTGGGACTCTGACCCCTATGCACTATCTTCTCCTCATTGGGCCCCTTTAGGGTGATTTTTCGTTTCGAACAGTCTATCTGAGCCTAGTACTTAGCTAACCAGTCCATCCTTAAAATAACCCCAAAATCAGTTAGCTCAAACTTATATAGGTCCGCCAGGAATTCACATTCATGCATTATAAGAGGGCAACCCTCGTATAGCTCCTCACACGATACAGTCTTCCCATCCGGGAGAGTCATTGATAGTAATGAAGATCTACGAGTGGGGGGGGGGGGAGTCCTAATGTCGTAACCAGCCTAGCAGAAATAAACGAGTGCGTGGCACCCAAATCAAACAACACATCTATTAGTTGGGTTAGGAGTGAGAAAGTACCCGTCACAACATTAGGAGCATCCTCCGCTTCCTCCTTTCGCATGACATAGACTCTGCCCCAATTGTTTTGAGGCGGTTGATAGGGAGGTTGGCCCTGGGTCTGCTAAGGTGCCCGATTTTGTTGGTTGGGGTTTGCCACCTGTCCTCCCCTGTTCTGATATGGCTGCTGAGGTCTTCGCCCTTGCCCTTGACTCTGGCCCTGCCCTTGCACAGTAGGAGGTGGAGGGAGTGGGCAGTCTCGAGCCCGGTGTTGGTGGCTTCCACAGCGGAAGCATTTCTTCGCCGTCTGACACTCCTTGGCAAGATGTCCTGGTTTCCCGCAAGCGTTGCAGGTCACCTTGGGCCGTGTATTGGGATACTAGCCACTCCGATTGAAGTTGCCAGAGTACTGGCCCCCAACAGGTCGACGGTTCTGCTCTTGTGACTGAAAGTTTTCTCAGTTATCTCGGCTATCCCCCTTCCTTTTGGCTCCTCGCTACTCATTGAAATAATTGCTCTGCTCCTTCATTGCTCTCTCTACGTTGACCGCAGTATCATATAGATCAACGTAGCAGGCATACTGACGGATGGACATCATCTCCTTGATTGTAGGGTTCAACCCGGCATCGAACCGGTTCATCTTCAGCCTTTCATCAGCTACGAAGGCTGGAGCGAATCGTGAAAGCTCCATAAATTTTGAGGCATACTCGAGTACGATCATGTTCCCCTGCTGCAGTTGCATAAACTCGCCCTCCTTAGCCTTTTGGAGGGAGATAGGGTAGAAATGATCCTTGATCATCTCCTTGAACTTGTTCCAGTCGAATCCTGGTTCGTGTTGTCTCTCCCTCACCGTGGCCCACCATAAGTCAGCCTTGCCCTTTAAATAGGAAACCGCGAAGCCCACCTTCCACTCCTCAGGGCATTGGAGTGCGTCAAATAGTTTCTCCATGCCCCTAATCCAGTCTTCGAAAGTCTTGGGGTTAGGAGTGCCATCGTGGACAGGTAGATGATGGCTTGCGAACCTCTTGAACATGTAGGAGTTATCCTCCTCTACCCTTTTCTCCCGCACCACCATTAGTCTCTGTATTTGTTCGTTCTGGAGTCGCAGTTGTTCTCCTTGTTTTTGCAGCATCTCCAACAACAACAAATTAGTAAGCTCAGTTCCCGTTGGCGGGTTAGTCTCGTCAATCTGACTACGAGACCCATTCCCATTTCGAGGACGTAGAGCCTCCAGTCATTCCCTTAGGGCTGCCATAGGGATGTCTAGGTTCGTGGGGACCGTTGTCTCAGGATGGGGTCCAGTCCGGGACTCACTGTTGTGGTTGTTGTTTCCCGCTATTCTGATTGGGGATATATATATATATATATATATATATATATATATATATATATTTATATAATTCGGGTTTAGTTCATCTCCTAATAGTTCACAACCCAAGTTCTACAGAATTTTCAACATACAGTACATGCCAGTGCATTATGTCAGATTGGACAGGAGTTTGATTTCAACATATTACTAAGTTTAGGTGGTACAACCACCACGCCACATGTTCAAATAATTCACATCAGACAGGCATCACATTAACACGATTCATGATTATCACTATGATCATTCTATTGCATAGCATTTCAATAACATGAGAGTTTCACACTAACACTTCTTAACAAGGAATGCTGATACTCAAATAGTCTAAGGAGATTTTATTGCAAAACATTTCAATAACATAAGAGTTCCACACCAATACTTTTCATTACAGCTCAATGTATAACTTTAGTAGCCCAGAGGCTTAATAAGAAACAGAGAAACAACTACCAAAACTATCCTAGCAAAGGAAAAGAAAATTCCAACTTCCTAACTACCCCTAGCTTCTACTGGTCAGGGGCGTCTAGGGGACAGGTTCCCCTACACATCCGGCCACATCTACCCTGCTTCCAACGATTCATCCCGATCTCGCACTAGACCCTATACCACAGGGAATTTATTTCTTCCTTTAAGTCTTTTGGTCCTCGAGCTTGCTCATCCTGAATAGTGTGATCCTCCCTTTCTTCTTCCCAATCCTCCATACGGTCCTCACTTCCCATCAGCTGCCCCTTACTTACCTCAGAGTCATCATCGGGGTCTTCTTCTCCCACTAGGCTTCCCTCTCTGGGGTCGTCCTTGGGGTCCTCCTCAGGGTCTTCATCCTCCCTAGTCTCTCCTCCTCCAGTACTCCCTCCATAGTCTCCTCCCCCCTTCAAACTCACCTCCATATGAACACTCTTCACTTCTCCATAATCTCCCTCATCATCTGTTGACCCCTCTACCGGGGGTGGTGCATCCTCCTCACTAGCTGTTGGTAGATAATCCAGGTCGTGGGGTCCCTCCATCCTCAAGTAGTCTAATAGGTCCTCCATATCCAACCCTACTGGTTCCCAGTCGCACCAACAACAACTTCCCCATAGGCGAGGATCGCGAGCCCGGGGAAGCAACTCATCCACTCGATAACGCCACTCCGGGTCTCCCTTCAAGGTCAGCAACACAAATACTACTCGGTTATACTCAATCTCTAGACAGCTATTTGGCCTATCCCCCAAGTACCGGGCTAACACCCACCTCACATAACGTATATGGTTCCATACCCCCTGACTAGGCCTCTTGGCTAATTGTTCGTGTAAACATTGCCTTCCGACACAACCACAGTGTGGGGTACCCTCCATTCCTATACAAGATAATGCATCAGTAAGACACGTATTCAAGTAATACCACTTTTATTCGCTAGTTAATATCCTCGTCAATATCACTATTCTGCTGAATGATCGAACCAAGATACTTAAACTTATCGATCTTAGGTATCGACCTCCCATCCAGGGTGACTTTTTCCCTGCATCTACCCTTCCACTGAAACAACAATGGAGGTATTCCGTTTTCGATCTACTAACTTTAAAACCTCTAGCTTCCAACGTATGCCTCCATCGCTCCAACTTATCATTAACTCCCTGACTGGTCTCATCAATAGGAACAATGTCATCTGCAAAAAGCATACACCATGGTAACTCATCTTGAATCCCTCTTGTGAGTTCGTCCATGACTAAGGTGAAAAGAAAAGGGCTTAAGGCAAAACCCTGTTGTTGACCCATACCAACGGTGAAGTCATTGGATACCCCTCCTGGCGTCCTAACACTAGTCCGACCTCCCTCATACATATCCTCAATAACTCGAATATACAAGGGCGACACTCCTTTCTTTTCCAAGCAGCTCTATAACACTTCACGCAGGACTCTATCATAAGCTTTTTCCAGGTCAATGAACACCCTATGAAGATCCACCTTTCTATCTCTGTATAAACCCATGAGCGTTCGAAGGAGGTAAATCGCCTCTATGGTCGACTTGCTTGTCATAAAACCAAATTGATTATCAGAAATCGAAACGTCCTTTAGCAGCCTTTTCTCAATCACCCTCTTCCATAACTTCATAGTGTGGTTGAGCAACTTAATACCCCTAAAATTATTACAATCTTAAATATCCCATTTGCTGTTGCACAGAGGGGTGACTATACTAGACCTCCATTCTCTGAGAATCTTAGCGGTCCTAAAAATAACATTGAAAAGCTCCGTTAGCTGCTCTAATCCTTCTCACCCAAACACTTCCATACTTCCACCGGTGTTTGATCCGAACCCTTTGCCCTCCCATTCGTCATCTTCTTTAAGGCCTCCTTGATCTCGTCCTTTGTGATACCAAATAACAACAAATATAGATTTATTTTTTGATTTATCACATTTTCTATGAACATAAATATAAATATAGTTATGAAATATTAAATCTTTGGTACAATATGATGACAACTTTCTCATGAATTTTATATACACAAGACAATACTACCTATACAAATACCAAAAGGTATAAAATTACTTTCAATTTCGAGAGAAGAAGACTCCAATGCACATATGATATTTATTTTAAAAAATGAAAAGCATAATAATTTGTATGTTTTAGTAAAATTTTAAAAAGTTATTGTATTGTGCTCTAAAATTCATTGAATTTTTAATTTGCAAAACCTCCATTTGTATATATGGTTATTACAATAGTAAAAATTAAAAGCTTTTTCTTTGCATCACACGATATCAAGAATACTAGCTACAATGAAAAAGAATTTCATCAATTTTAGACCATGACAAAAAATAAATAAATAGAAACAAAAGAAGTGAAATAAGCCTTTTAAACATTTCCTCAATACATGACTAGTAGAAAAAAAACCTTAATCTAAATCTAAATAGATTATGTGACAATTTGTTTTATCATAATTTTTATTTTTAGTACAAGATAAAAGAAAGAAAGAAAAATATAAGACGACAACAAATTAAGTAGAAATTGTCAGCAAACATCTCCTATCATCATATTCTTCAAAATTCCACTACAGGTGCGACTGTTTGTCCACAATTCGTATTCACTACCCACTAACCTATTCCCTAAAAGCGCGTACCACTCTGCTATGGTTCTCATGGCTCCAGGCCGTCGCCGCCGGTTTCTGATGGTTGTCGTCGGTCGTGCCTCAGCCTTCACAACCTATAACATCGTTGATTAATCCTTTTTGTTTTTTTTTTCCTGTCTTCTTCTACCTCAATAGAGTTTGGTTTTGCTTCAAATCTAGTTTCTATCTGCCTTCTTCTACCTCACTAGAGTTAGGGTTTGCTTCAAATCTAGTTCTATGGGGATTAGTCTTTTTCTCCTGAATTACATCTTCAACGTTTTGTATCCCAACTTATCCTTTGGTCATTGCAACCCTCGACTCCGAGGCATGAGCAGTTTTGATTTTGGAATTCAAAGATGGCAAGTCTAGCAAGGACTGAGTCTTAGTGATTGATTGGCTAGTATGCGTCGTTCACTCAAACCACATGTGATTAGTCCTGCTATTTTCAGGTTTCTCAATTTCATTTGGTGTTATATTCTGCTGAGTGTATGGTATTCTGCTGAGTTTATGGTATTAGTCATGTTCTGTTCTCTTGTACTAAAGCTAGAACAGATATCCACCTATTATGGCATGTTTATCTGAATCATTATTTGCTGATTTTTCTGATAATCAAATCAAAGGTCAATTTGATGAAGATGTAAGAAGAGCTATAATGGATATGGAATCTCCCCTTAAGGCAATTTTGAAATCGAAAGAGTCGAAGGAGGAATGTAATAAGCTCTTCAGAGCCAAGGCCTATAGAATGGCTATTAATTTGTATGATAAATCTTTCTAGTAAATATTTATGTTTGTTCCTGAAGATAAGAATGATGCTAACTCAATGGAAGGGTTTGGAATTGCTATCAATTTGAACATTTCTACTTGTTGGTTATGAATTTGAGTTGGATAAATGTTAATGTGACTTAGTCATGAAACCTGACCTATTTAATGTCAAAGCTTGATTCAGGAAAGCCCAAGCTTTATTGTAAATGTGCTTAAAGGAGGTTGAAGTTTATTGTAACAATGTACCCCCTCAAGAAGCTCATCCAAAGGAGCTGGTAAGATGGATTTTGATCCAATGGAATTGACTGCTAGTGATGCTAATTTTAAGCCAAGGCATCCTAATGTGAGCATGGACAATTCAATGAAGGCTAAACATGACATTATTATAGAGAAAGGTAAGAATCAAAATGAGTCAAAGAGGAATACTTATGAAAGTACTTCAGCAACAATCCAGAACCAGAGTGTTGATATAGACATTACAATTAATGAGAGGAAAATGGAGTTTACATTAGAGGAACCGAGCAACATGCTTTCAAATGAGGGACCTTGTTAAGTCTCAAGCAAAATCCAAAGGATTAAGGAGAAGCCTGAGAATTGAGTTATGAACACAGATGGAGTGAGTAATGGGTATATCTCTAGTATTGGCTCTGGTATGGATTTTGTTGAAGAGATGATAAAATCTAAATCTACATTGACTTCTATGTCATACACAAAGGATAAAGACTACCCCATATCTAGGACCCACTCTTCAATTAGTGTGACTAGGATGGCAAGTACTCTCTACCAACCCTCAAGGGTTAATGCGAAAAGGAGGCGACTTAGATATCTTTGGCTATTTGAAGCAACCTATGGAAAGATAAGGCAAGGAAACGAGATGGAGTTCTTTGATAAACATTTCATGGCATACATGACTGTTCGCATTCGTCATACTCAATCATCAAGTCAAAAAGGAAGGGCCATGTATGAGGATGCCAAAGGGGATGACGATTATAGAGCCAATGCCATCCAATTCACACCAAAGCCCTATGGCAGGCATCAGAAGGGGAAGCTTCAAAAAACTAAGAAAACACGGTCACTGAAAAAAAGCATTGTGCCGAAAACACAAGAATCAACAACTAATGAAAATAGGCATGTGATTAACTCTTTGAATTCTAATTCAATCGGTTGGTGTATGGAAGGCAATAAGAATGGAAAGAGACTCAAGAGGTGGCTACACAATGCTTGACATCACTTGGATCAAGACAAGGCTGTTAACATTGCATGCAGTAAGAGGAGACTTGAAATGGCAAGCTTTGAAGATCAACTAATTATCAAGAAACGTGTGTCGTGCCAATGTTACAATGAAGGGGATTGTAATTTGGTTTGTTGTGGGGGTAAACTGTTCTCCAAGTCCGTAGTTGCAGGTATGATGTCAAATGTACATTAACAAGAGCCTACTTTTGTATCTTTGAAATGCTTAATATAATTGCATTACCTTGTAGACAAAAAAAAAGTAGAAATTGAAATTAGGTCATTTCCAAGACAAAGACCTAGGTGGATGGGCTTGCTCTATTTCCATTCATACCTCCTTTTTCAAGAGCATTGTATCCTTGTCAAGTATATATAATGTGTTATCGTATAGTCTCTGTCTCCTTCCCCTCTTTATTCCAAAAAAATATTAAGCATTTATTCCTTTTGCGTTGAAAGATCTACCATCAATAATTTTTATCTATGATACAAGTTCAAGTATGTTAGGTTACATTGAGTAATGGCTCACGTAAATCTAGGAATCTAGCTACACATACACAAAAAATAAATTTACGATTGTATTCGTTATGTGCTAATACACTTCCTCAAGCAAACAAGGGAACAAATAGACAACTTGGTCTTAAGTTCTAAAAAATGTTTGGAAGATAGTCCCTTAATAATATGTTGCCATCTGAAACCGAGTATGTATATATCTTACAATTAAATAACCAAAAGCCATCCATTCTTGAACTAAATGGTAGTTAACAATTATATCCTCACCATGATCATCATAAATAGGATTAACAATCATATACATCATACTAATGTCATCATAGTAGAAGCATGTTGAAATAAAAAGGTGTATTCCAATGTCACACAACATGTGCCTATTCCAAATGTCCATAGCAACAATACATCTAATAACACTACGGTACTTAGCTTTAGTCAATCACTTCCAAATTATAGGTTGCTTATTAGAATGCTAGGCAATAAGGTTAAGTCGAAAATAAACTGTATAGCTACTAGTAGAATGAAATGTCTCATTGCAAAACGGGCAAAGAAACATCAGAGTAGGCAACAATGATACATGGATAAACATGGATCGCAATAGAAAACCATGATGCAAAGTACCATACAAGTACCTAAAATATGCTCAACATCATGTAGGTGAATAGTATTAGAAGCATGGATAAAGATAGGAATCACCCTCTATCAGACTTATTTACTGCATACCATAAGTAGGAAAACATGCATAAAGGGATGGAGATTGAAATTGTGGTATTGGATAGATCAAAGAGTCATGAATGGAACCACATCCCATTAAACTTATTTGTTGCATGCCACAATGATAAACCTCTAATTTTGCTACTTTTAGGCCCTTGATTTGCCCATCATTCTCTACGTATCCCCTCAATTTATTGAGAAATTTGATCATATTTGCCCCTCTTTGCTCATAATCATCTTACTTGGACTAATTTCCCTTTTATAGGTATTTTGGCCATAATTGAAAGAAATCGTGTTCAATGCCCCATAGATGAGCAAAGAGTGAAGTTTTGGACAACGAAAAGGTTCGAGGAGTTAGTAGGAAGATAAGGAACCAAGAATTGAATCCCAGGGATTCTGTACGGTTGGCTGTGCATACAGGCATGACCGTGTATATGTGTTGAAAAGTTGAAGAAGATCACGGCTACCCGTGCACCTTTTGCATGGTCATGCATTTGTTACGGTCACCAAAACAGGAGCCTGTAATTGCGCATGTTTCTACTGCCCTACGTCGCAGCCCTGATGAGTTTGCATAGTTGGCTGTGCGTCAAAGCATGGTCGTGTATCCCGCTAATTTTAGCGTTGCTTAATCTTTTCTCATACAGATGTTAGAGGCATCTTTCACATTATTCAAAAACTTATGGAGAATACTTTTTAGAGGTGATTTGTTAGGGTTTATTTGGCAGACTCCTAAGACTCATTTGTATCAAGTTTGTGATTATTAAAGATTGATCAACAATCCTTACTACGCTTAATTCAAGTTTGATTCGTAAATCTCTCTCTCTTTGTTATTGTTTTTCTAGGTTTTCCAATTATTTATGTTCATCAGTTTGGATTGTGCAATCGTTGTTTTTGACATGGTTAGTGGCAAAACCCCCGGTCTTAGGTTGTGAGTAGCACATGTTATGCTTAGTTAAATCATGATCTAGGCTTTCTAGAATTTGGCCAACCTTGTACTTTGGATTCTCGCTTAGTACACCACCTACTCGATGAAAGTCTCGAAAGAGAATTATTTGACTCTTCTTAGTAATGGTTTAGAGGAGCAAACAAAGTTGTACCTTTTACCTCGTATGACTTTGTGAGCAATTGGATTCCTTAATATGAAGCTAATTAGGGTTCTCATTGGGATTAGTGCTTAATTAGTCCTGTGGCCTTTTTGATTTTAATATCATGAAAATGGATGATTTGGAAATTTAACCAGTCTAATGACTTTTGACAGAAGGCTTAGACGAGCGTAATTATGTAATCTATCCATTCGAAGCATAAGTAAGGGTAGATCCACAATGTTTAGTGAATAATCTATCAGGCATAATAGCTTGGTGCATCCCAACCTAAGATCCTTTATCCTCTGTTAGTAATTCCATTCTTTCATCACTCAACAATCTAGAACTGTAATTCGTTTTCAGAACTTAAAGATATTGTTTGCCTAGATTGAGTGTTCGGATAAGTTCTAGTGATTGAAAATAAGTTTCCTGTGGACACGAATTGTACTTATAACAACATCAACAACTCCTAGTGTGAGTCCGCTTGTGGGGCGTCTGGGGACATGACTTATACTTGCCATTGCTAATTACATTGGCACTGTGTACTTACGGTAATTTTACTCAACATACAAATAACCTTCATGATAAAGACGCTGACAGGGCAAGTATAGGTGATCAAGTTTTCTCATATTCAATTCATGGGAGTGTATGTTGGTTCATATTTTGCACATCTTGTTCTTATGTCTTATTTCTCATATCTCTCTCCTTTTTCATGGCCATGACGTATATAATTTTCCAAAAGACACTAGAAATGATAGGATAGGCAGTTGAGTTTTAGAGGGACATGATGTGGCAAATTTACCCAGCAAACCGGGTTAAAAACGTATTAGAAACCACTCACCATGGGCTATTTATGGTGGCCACTGCTCTTGAAATTTCTTTAACAGTCCCACACCATTTCAAGGGTAGTAAAAATTCAATCTTGAGTTTCCTAATCCCCACCATACCAAAAATGATGGGAGATAAACTTTTGAGAAAACATGGAGATCTATACATCATGAAAGTATCTTGCAATTTGAGCTTTCAGTTAGTCGAGATAATTTCAATTACCTATTTTAGTTTGAATGTAATAGTACATATACTTTATGTCTAATTGAATATATCTCATACATAAATCTCAAAATATAGGTTTCTCGAGATTAACCTCTCTAGGGTGCAGAGATGTATGTAGAGGTAATGTTGCCTACATCTGGATCTCCCCAAATCCGTGAAAGTGGGACCCACAGTGGAAGGTATTGTTGTATAAATCTTAATATATGCTTAGAATTTTGACATAGTATGAGGCTATATGTCACTATCCTTAATTAGCGCATCAAGTTAAGCCCTTTTAGCATTTTGAACCAGCGACATTTCACACTTACATAAGAGGACTCTTTAAACTCTTTCAAGCATATGCCCCTCTATATCATGGGATACCAATTATTCACCATTGAAGAGTTTATTTAGAGCATTTCTTTACCCTATTTTACTTACATATAAACATGAAATTCAAGCACTTAAACTTGAAACGAAATTTAATTGCAGTAGTACTTACAACCGTCCATATGACAAGCTTAACCACATTGTACTTAAGACTTGGAATCATACCAAGTGTGAGTTAGGTGGCTGACAATCCTCTATTTTACCTCCTTTAGACATGATTTTTACTTTTCATTTCGGTGATTTTCGGTAAAACTTCAAGAGTATAGAGGTTGATTAGACATTCTTTACCCCAAATATGCCTATAAGATGTGTTTTTGTGTTTTCAGGAGTTCGATTAGAAGAAACGAGGAAAATAAGCTAATGCCGCGCCAAACAAGAGCCAGAAAGGTAGATTTTGAGGCAAGAGGAAGTGGCATGGGGGCACCATGCCAGGTAGGGTGGTCGTGCCACCCAAGGAAATAAGAAAACGCGAGGTAGAATTGGGGGCATTCAACTTTTCTCTCTTCTTCTCTCTTGAAAATGGTGACTTTAGGTTTCCTTCATATTGTTTTTGTTATTGTTGATTTCAAGGCATTGGATTGGAATTGATTTATGCATTTGGTAGATTGTTGCTGCAGTTAATAAAAAGTACGTTCCTTTACCTTTTTCCTTTTGTGTTTTAGTTCAAAGTTAATACTTTTAATCATGTTTGTGTTCTTGATTGTGGTTGTGATTGAAATGATGATTAGAGGCTAAATTTGTTGTCTTGGATTGGGCGTAGCCCCTATTGTGCAAATTGGATCAATTTTCTAGGCTTTTGTTAATGAATGCCCATGATATAATTGAAATCTCACTTAGCATGCCAAATGTTCGATGAATAGCCTGAGAGGGTTGTATTCATGTTCATAATTGGGATTTAGGAGATTAACAAAAGTTAAATCCTCTACCTAGAGTTACTTTGTGAGCAATTGGACTTCTTACCATGAAAATAGTTAGGGTTGCAATTGGGAATTAAGGGTTACTCAATCTTGTAGTTTTGTGATTTTGGTGTCGTGACAATAGATAGCCAGGATAGCTTGACCAGTCTAATGACCTTTGAGAGAAGGCATACATGTGCTTAGCTTGTAACCATTCCATTTCAGTTGTTTGCGTGGGTCGAATTGTATAACTTAGTTTATAGTCCAAGGAGCACAATAGTGTGGTGAACCCCAATCCAAGACCCTTGTTAGTATCGATTTAGATAATAGCAGTAGTCTTCAGCAGAATAAAACTGCTATTTAGTGAAAACCAATTTTAGTAGACTCTGGCCTAAATAGAGTGTTAAAGATTGGTTTGGTGGTTGAAACCGAGTTCCTTGTGGATACGACCCATACTTGCCGTTGCTAGCTACAACTGACACTGTGCACTTGTGGTAACATGGTTTAAAATGTAGCAATGCCTATAATTGGTGATTAGATAATGGACTCTTACCGATCAGTAGTAATAAGATCATTAAATAAAAATGTCATTTCCGTTTTTCCTTTTCCCTCTTGTTGTTTTAGCTTTGCTTGAACATGCTTACGCTTGGTGTAGTTTTTGGCATTGTATGCACAGACGCAGTCCGAGGGGGCAACCATTCATTCCCTTTGACCCTGAGATAGAAGCCATTGCGCGAAGGCAAAGCGGTGTAAGAAAGAGGCAATTGCAACAAGACAACACTATGGCCTTGAGAAATCCTAGGGTGCTGTGGGACTATGTCCTATCGCAGGCCACTGGCCTCACCTCATCTATTGTCAATCCGGCCATCGAAGTGAACAACTTCAAGCTGCGACCTGCTCTTGTATCCTTCATGGAGAAGGATCAGTTTAGTGGGCGACCCACGGAGAACCCCCATATTCACCTTCTCAACTTCCTAGCGAAGTGTGACACAATTAAGCTCAACGGGTTCTCCGCCGACGCCATCAGACTTCGGCTCTTTCCTTTCTCACTGACAGACAGAGCCAGTGATTGGCTCCTCAATGAAGAGCCCAACTCCTTCATAACCTAGGAAGCCTTATCAATTGCATTGCTGAGTAAGTATTTTCCCCCAGGCAAGACCGCTAAGTTGAGAGCGGAGATCACCTCCTTCTGTCAACGAGGCGATGAGTCACTTTATGCGGCGTGGGAAGGATTTAAAGATCTTCAACGTCAATGCCCCCACCATGGAGTACTTGATTGGCTTCTAATCCAAGCCTTCTACAATGGATTATACCAGTCACTCAAGATGTCCGTCGACGCCGCAGCTGGCGGTGCACTTATGGGGAAGTCGATAGAGGCTGTGAGGGCCTTGTTGGAGGATATGGCCTTCAACAACTATCATTGGTCTGGTGAGAGGGTAGCCCCCAAGAGGACTAGTGGGGTTTTATGGAGTGGACGCTGTGGATATGCTGGCTAGCAAGGTGGATGCTTTGGCGCAGCGCTTTGACAGGCTTGGAACTTCCTCCCCAGGGAGTTAAGTGGGCGGTCCATCAAGTGCGATGTTTGAGGTTGGGGCCCTTTGTGAGATTTGTGGCATTTAGGGCCACGTTGCTGCTGAGTGTCAATCTACTTTCCCAGGCATTGAGCATGCTAATACAATGCAAACCTATAGCCAACGCCCACAAAATAACCCCTACTTAAACACCTACAACCCAGGTTGGAGAAATCACCAAATTTCTCCTACCGCAACAACAACCCCATGCCATCCAATGCTTCCCAACCACAACCTCTTAGTTTCCAAAATAGGGCCCTTTATGCCCCACCTCCACAACAACAACCACGCCAGACAAAATCTAATCTGGAGAGTCTTATGGAGCACTTCATAGCGACCCAAACCAAGACTAATGAGGCATTAGGTGAGTTAGTCAGTCAGTTGACTGCTAAATTTGAAACTATGACCACTCACCAGAAGATGATGGAGAATCAGATAGTCCAGATTCCGCAACAGGTGAGCCATTTGTCTAGACCCTAGGGACATCTGCCAGGTCAACCCGAGACCAATCCCAAAGGTTAGATGAATGCCATCACATTACGGAGTGGTAGGGAGTTAAAGAGTCCTCCAATGCCTATGAGGGAGGAAAGGAGGGAGACTGGTGATAAGGGTGATGCTGTCAGGGAGGCCCCTATTGAGCCTTCCAGTGAGAGGGTCCATACTGGAGGGACCCAGGAGATTAAAGCAGAACAAGTTTCACCTCCGGTGAAGCCATACATGCCTCCAGTTCTATGTCCTCAGAGGCTAGTAAGGTCTAAGGAGGAGCACAAGTACGGGAAGTTCCTCGAGATGCTTAAAAAGTTCCACATCAACATCCCATTCCTGGAGGCTATTACTGACATGCCTTCCTATGCCAAGTTTCTAAAGGACTTACTGACAAATAAAGGGAAGTTGCTCGAGAATGCTACCATAGCCCTCGCTGACGAGTGCAGTGCAATCATTTAGAATAAACTGCCTCCCAAGCTTTCGAATCCAGGGAGCTTCTCCATCCCTTCTTCAATTGGGGATGTGACTATCAACCGAGCACTAGGTAACCTTAGAGCTAGTGTAAGCCTTATGCCATATTCCATATGCAAGAAGCTACAAGTGGGGGAGCTGAAACCCACTACCATCTCTCTGCAGCTGGCTGATAGATCCGTCAAATACCCTTTAGTTATTCTCGAAGATGTCCCACTACAAGTGGCAAAGTTATTCATACTATGTGACTTCGTGGTTATGGAGATGGAGGAAGACTCCCACATCCCTATCATTCTGGGGCAACCTTTGCTAGCCGCTGCGGGAGCTCTGATAGATGTGAAGAATGGCAAGCTTTTCCTTTAAGTAGGGGATAAGAAGGTGGAGTTTATCTTACCACAAGTTATGGCCTCCCCTACCTCAGGTGGCTCATGCTGTAGAGTCGATGTATTAGAGAAAACCCTCAACCAGGAGGGGAAGGCCCAACTTTTTGTGGAGGACCCATTGGAGGCTGCGTTGATTGGTTGCTATGCAACTGACTCCTATTCGGATGAGAAGGAGGAGTATGCCAGACTCCTCAATGAGTCTACTGCCTACACTCCTAGGCAGTCCTGTAGAGAGATCCTTGTTGTGGGGGAGCTCACCTCCAAGAAAGAAGATGAGTGCCCACCGAAGGTAGAACTAAAACCTCTACCTTCCCATCTCATGTTTGAATTTCTCGACTCCTCCCTCTAGTTTGCCGTTATTGTTAATGCTAAACTAGATGGGCCCCAATTGGAACAATTGCTGGATGTGCTTCGTAAGCATAAGGGTGCCATTGGGTATAGTATCGATGATATTCGGGGACTTAGTCGTTCGTTTTGCATGCATCGCATTTTTTTTTATGACAGTCATCGCCCCTCCCGACAACCCCAGCGTCGTCTAAATCCTAACATGCAAGAGGTTGTTAAAAAAGAGATTATTAAACTGCTTGATGCTGGGATCATCTACCCTATCTTAGACAGTGAGTAGGTGAGTCCAGTTCAGATAGTCCCCAAAAAGGGAGGAATGACTGTCATAAAGAATGAACGGGATGAGCTTATTTCCACTAGGAC
>JACYFF010031955.1:34756821-34773941 GCA_017589665.1 Selenicereus undatus
GGTGGCGAATGTGCATTGATTACCATAAACTAAATTAAGCCACCCGAAAAGATCATTTCCCCCTCCCCTTCATTGACCAAATGTTAGAAAGATTGGCACAACAGTCCTTCTTATGTTATCTGGATGGTTATTCAGGTTTCTTTCAGATTCCTATCTATCCTGATGACCAGGAGAAGACGACTTTCACATGCCCGTATGGTACCTTTGCTTATCGAAGGATGCCATTCGGATTGTGCAATGCCCCTGCCACTTTCCTGCGATGCATGACCTCCATATTCTCCTATCGTATAGAAAACATCATGGAGGTATTTATGGATGACTTCTCCGTTTATGCAGGTACCTTTGCCCTTTGCTTAGAGAACTTAACCAAGGTACTCTGTAGATGCAAAGAGGTCAACCTAGTGCTAAATTGAGAGAAGTGTCACTTTATGGTACAAGAAGGGGTAGTTTTAGGTCATGTCATTTCTGCTAGGGGCATCGAGGTGGACAGAGCAAAAGTTGAGGTCATTGAGCGATCGCCCCCTCCTACTTCGGTAAAAGGGGTGAGGAGTTTCCTTGGTCATGCGGGGTTTTATTGTCGCTTTATGAAGGAATTCTCCAAGATCGCTAAACCTCTTACTCAGCTGCTCGCTAAGGATGCCCTGTTTATCTTTACTAATGAGTGCCATGGGGCTTTTTACAGGATCAAACAAGCACTGATTTCTGCCCCCATCATACAACCATCGGACTGGGATCTCCCATTTGAGATCATGTGCGATGCTAGTGACCATGCGATGGGGGCAGTTCTGGGGCAAAGGAAGGATAAGAAGCCAGTGGTGATATACTATGCTAGTAGAACATTGGATGAGACCCAGTAGAACTATACCACGACTGAGAAGGAGCTGCTTGCGGTCGTGTACGCGATGGAGAAGTTTATACCTTATCTCCTATGTTCTAAGGTCATTGTGTACATAGACCATTCTGCACTCAAGCACCTCCTCGAGAATAAGGATGCTAAGTCTCACCTCATTCGGTGGATTCTGCTACTCCAGGAATTTGATATGGAGATCAAAGACAAGGTGGGGGCCAAGAATGTCGTGGCCGATCATATTTCCAAGCTCGTTATTGAGAGCCACGACATCCCCATTGTTGATGCTTTCCCTGACGAGCATCTCATGGGCATCACCTTGGGACAAGCCCCATGGTTCGCTGACTATGCGAACTACTGAGCTTTGGGAATCCTCCCCAATGATTTATCCTCCCACCAGAAAAAGAAATTCCTCCATGATGTCAAGACGTATTTTTGGGAGGAGCCCTTCCTTTACAAACTGTGTAAGGATGGGATTTACAGGCGATGCCTTCTTGAGGGGGAAAGTCGGAGTGTGATTTCTCATTGTCACGACTCTCCTTGTGGGGGACATGCTAGCACCTCCAAGACAGTTGCTAAGGTGCTCCAAGTGGGGCTTTTTTGGCCCTCACTATTCAAGGATGTCCATGCATATGTCTGCGCATGTGATCGCTGCCAACGAATGTTGAATCTATCCAGGAAGAATGAGATGCCCCTTAACTTCATCCTTGAAGTTGAAATCTTCGATGTTTGGCGCATCGACTTTATGGGACCTTTCCCATCCTCGAGGGGCAACAAGTACACCCTAGTTGCCGTGGACTATGTCCCCAAGTGGGTGGAGGCAGTGGCTAGTCCTACCAATGACTCCAGGGTAGTGGCTAAACTTTTCAAGAAGATTATATTCCCTCGTTTTGGAGTCCCAAGGGTGTTAATAAGGGACAATGGGTTGCACTTCATGGAGAAGAAACTGGAAGCTCTCTTGAAGAAGTATGGAGTGCACCACAAATATGGGCTTGGCTACCACCCTCAAACTAGTGGTCAAGTGGAGATCTCCAACTGCGAAATCAAGTCTATTATGGAGAAAACGGCTGCGAGATGGCGAAAGGATTGGGAGGACAAGCTCGATGACACCCTTTTGGGTCTACCGCGCGGCCTTCAAGACCCCTATCGGCACCACCCCCTTTCGACTCATCTATGGCAAGCCTTGTCACCTCCCCGTGGAGCTGAAAAGGCTTACTGGGCCATCAAGCACCTAAACTTCGATTTGAAGTCTGCGGGGGAGAAGAGGATGTTGCAGTTGAACGAACTCGAGGAGATCTGCTTGGATGCCTATGAAAGTTCTCGACTCTACAAGGAGCGAACTAAACGGTGGTACGATAAGTTTATCAAGCACCGCGAGTTTCGGGAAGGCGACTCGGTTCTCTTTTTCACTTCTTGCTTGAAGCTTTTCCCAGGGAAACTTTGCTCTAGATGGTTGGGTCCCTTCAAGGTGCTCAAGGTATATCCATATGGGGCCTTTAAAATTGGCAACGAGACTACCGACTCATTCAAGGTGAACGAGTCCAGCTTGAAACACTACATCGCCGGTGAGTCACTTGAAGGTCACTCCCCGATGTCTCTTCTACTTAGAGATCCTCAGGGTCATGCCAGGGACCTAAAACAATTACTTCTTGGGGGGTAACCCAAGCTCTACTGTTTTCGAAAAAAAAAGAAAAAAAAGAAAAAATGAAAATGAAAAAAAATGGGAGGAGATGAGCGGAATAGTTCAAGGAAAAAATGAGTAAGAAAAGGAAGCAACGAGTTTGGAAGGAGACGACTTAGAGGGCAGAAAGTTGGCATGGGCACCCTATGTTGGACGGCATGGGCGTGCCACCCCTCCTCCAGACTTGAAAAGAAAGGGAGGAAGAGAAAAATAATGCTCAATGGTCAAAATATTGGCACGGTCGCACTGTGCCATATAGCACGACTATGCCACCATTTGGATTAGTAGCACGCTGGCAGCACTGTGGTACAGGTGCCCCGTGCCTTGTGGCACGACCGTGCCATATTAAAACTCGGCTAAAATGGTCGATTTCTTCTTCTTCCTCCTTCCCCATTCAAGCCTCCCCCTTTCTCTCTCTAAAAAACCAAAAACTCCTCTCTCTCTCTCTCTCACTATACCCACTCAAATTCTCCACCAAAACTCTCAAATTTTCCCAAATTTCTTCAATTCCTTCTCTTCTCTTCACTCTCCTCTAACAATTTCCGACCTTTTCATCTCAAACTCTTCCCATTCCACAACTCATTTTCTCTCTCTAAAACCCTAACCTCCATTGTTGAGGTTGAAGGTTGTAGAGAAAGAAATTGGCCAATCTCTTATTATTTTTAACTCCTACCTCCACTTTTGGATCCTGATCTATGTTCATTCACACCATGGGCAAGAAACGAGTTGGAGAAGCTTCTAGGGCTCCATCCCACACCTAAGAAATCATCAAGGGCAACCTCCTCTTCAGCTGCAATGCTTCTACTAAAGGTACTAAGGATGCATACCCTCTCATTTTACCTGCTAGCACTAGGGGTTTGTAATTTGTCAGTGATGAACAAAAGTCGCGCCATGAGCTTTTAGCCGTTGGGAGCACTAGTGAGCAAAAATATTTTCATGCTGACTCATTGAGATCTTTGGGAATGTTGGATGATATGTTGACTTTACTTGGTAGATTATAATGAACTGAGTATATAAACATGTACTGTACATCCTATGACTGCCTTATGATTGAGTTTTTGAGTTCTCTCAATGGCGATTGGTATGGTAATTATGGTCGTCATGAGGTAGCCATTTATTTTCGAATGTTCAACGTGGACCACCAGATGAGCTTGAGGATGTTTAATGAACTGTTGAGATTCCTTGTGGTCGATGGGGCTTTTAGAGATGTGCCCTCGTTGTGGCGACCTGATCCCGTTTGGCTGAGCATTACCTACTCTAAACGGAAGGAGTATATTGATAGGTGGGGGAGACCTAGGGTTTTTGACCCTCGATAGGCCAAGGCTACCGACAACTGTAATGTCAACCTACGGTACCTTCAGCGCCTAACTGGCAACATCATTTTCGGGCGCAACGACAATCAAAATGGTTGTCGTAAGGCCAAGTTGTTTATTCTTTGTGTGCCTTGTCAGTCACCCCCATGGATATGGGGGCATTCATAATCTTCCACTTGGCGGAAGTAGCCAAGACCAGCAATAGGAATGCCATTAGCGTTGGTGGCACTGTTACCGCCATTGTTAATGCCCTAGGCTACGGCTTGAGGCTCTCTACTCTCGAGCCCCATTTCCTAGGTGGTCACGTTGAGGTTGGCACCCTCCACCATATGCATATTATAGACACTTAAGGTGACACCATTCGGTACCCCCACCACAGAGCCATCCTTTTCACCCTTTCTAGTGCTGAGCGCACCATGGTCTCTAACAAAAGGAATTCAAACTGCGACTGGAGGATTATTAGGGCAACTGTTCTACCTAGGGAGAAACAATTGGCAGTTGATAATGACAATGAGTTTGATGAGGGGGGAGATGATGAGTATGATGAGGAGGAGGAGAAGGACATTGATGCAGGCCGAGGAGAGCCCGAGCCCGAGGGTACCCATACGGAGGAGGCGGCCACCCCACCACCTCCACCACCACTTTACCCATCGTTCACCCATGAGATAGGTGGGTTTTCGTCCTCAGCGGCATATATGTTGCTCGACCCCACCTTTCTCCAGCCTTTCTCTAACCTCCAAGTGGAGGTTTTCGGGCTTCTGGAGGGCTTCACAAGCATGCGTGTGGACATCGATCGCCTATCCGAGCGCATGGACTCCATTGGGGAGGGAGTCTTCTATTTTCGGGGTTTTATTAACTGCCAGGAGGAGCGAGAGCAGCTGCAGATTCAGAGGGAAGTGGAATAGGCTATGAGGGAAGCTTTGGAGTACAAGGAGCATCGGTAGATGAACGAGCTGCTTTGGCGCCAGTCAAAGTCTATTCGGCAGATAGAGGGGCGTTTACGCTCCTTTCAGGGTGATCAGGGTGGCTCCTCATCCTTTTCATCTTATGCTTCCTCCACCTTCCATCCATTTCCTCCGCATTTCTAGCCACCTCTAAGGCCCAATGGCACCCAATGACTGTAAGTGTATTCCCCCTTCCCCTTCTTTTCGTATGCATCATATTTTCATTGGGGAGAATCAAGGGTCTAAGCATGGGGGGGGGGATGTTTATATCTGTTTAATGGGGTGCATTGTACATATTTCTTTGCATTTAACACTTTAGGTTTCATTCTAGTTTAGCAGCATTTTTAGGGTGCACTAGTTTTCCCTTTATTCCTCCATTTAGAAAATCATGTAGGATAATGCATATAGGTAGGTGATGCATTGTGCATATTTTATTTCCTAACCCTTGGTCTCGAGTGGAAATGTGTTGAGTGGAGCTTCAAGAGACTGCGAGGTAATTCTTCTTTCTCTTTTCTTTATTTATCCACTAGTTGACTGCTTAGGGTGATTTATTGCTTTAGTGACTACTGCTTTGGGAAAAAAAAACCCTCCTATGACGATAACCAAGGCATTGGTGATCAGTTGGTTGACATGGTTATGCATATTTGTGGGTTATTTGCGGCAAATGCCTTTGGTTGATGATTTTGAAAGCGTTTTGAGCGCATTGTTTGGTTTGCAAGCTGTTTTCCCTAGAACTTCCCTCATCATGATTGATTATTCCTTTTAAGTGGGACATCCATGGGGCTAGTTGTGTGTTTGGTAGTGTGACCCGTGAGATTTTGAGCCAATAAAGTAATTCATCAATTTAGTTTCACATTTTCTTTTATGTGTGTCTCTTCCATGACTACACCTCTAGAACTTGCTTTGATTCTCTTTAAAATCACATTTAGCATGCGCATTATGATAATATCATAGGGGCATTCATTTGTTTTCTTAGCTACATAGCCAAATCCGCCACCCGTGATTGGATGTTTTAACCCCTTGCTTACCCCTTTGAGCCTTACCCATTTTTGTTATGAACCATTCACTATTAGCTATTGGCCAAAACACATCTCCTACCTCCAAGCCAAAGCCAGTGGGGGCAACACTTTGTTATTTTGTGGGTAGTTTTTGGGTGTTATACAAATTGGTGGTTTATTTTGGTATATGCGGGGATGTATCATGATGATCATTAGGGATTGAGTGTATAGTTATTGTGCATGTCAATCATTCATTTCCTTTTCAAAAAAAAAAGAAAAAAGAAAAACATGTTTCCAAAAAAAAAGAGAAAGAAAAAAGGAGATTTGTTGAAATTCATATGAAAAAAAAAAAGAAAAGAAGTGGTGAATGAGAGTGTTTGGCATGTTGTCGTAGTTCATTCTCGATGGTCTATCTGCTTAAGGGTTTATTCTTATTGTGCTTTAGGAGAGTGTGTGGTATAGTTGGTTTAATTGTTGGTTTCTCACTAGCTTCGGCTGTTAGCTCCTTATTTCCCAAATTGTTTGTCCCCCTTCTACCTGTGCCCTTAGCCCCATTACAACCCTGAAAAGTCCTCTTGATTATTGTTTTGCATATTGCACTTTCGCGGTGGAGAATTGAGAATCTCACCAAGCCTATGGTAGTTTGTTCGATTGGAAGAGAGTTGAATGAACCTTGTTACATCTGAAACACATGGGAGGGAGTGCATTCGCCTTGTTCCCCCTATGAGAGTCACTACCAGGCCTTCTAGCCCACCACTTTTTTGGAGGCGTCTTGATTGGGGACGGGTGTGATATGGTATGACGGGATGCTGACTTCGACATTGTGGTTTTCTAAACGATTTTAAATGAGTTTTGAAACTATGTATTTATGCCTTGAATTATCTCGCTAGTTGTGCACACCTATGCTTGATTTGACTAATTTTCCATACGCCTTGCCTGAGGAGGCGAGTAATTAGAGGTCTCAACCCCCTGTCAGTTTATTCACGTCTTAGTCTTGCTTGGGGACAAGCAAAAAATAAGTATGGGGGAGTTGATAAACCTCTATTTTACCTCCTTTAGACATGATTTTTACTTCTCATTTCGGCGATTTTTGGTAAAACTTCAGGAGTATAGAGGTTGATTAGACATTCTTTACCCCAAATCTGCCTAGATGATGTATTTTTGTATTTTCAGGAGTTCGATTGGAAGAAACGAGGAAAACAAGCTAATGCCGCGCCAACAGGAGCGAAAAAGGTAGATTTTGAGCCAAGAGGAAGTGGCATGGGGGCACCATGCCAGGCAGAGTGGTCGTGCCACCCAAGGAAACAAGAGAACGCGAGGCAGCAAAGTGGCACGGTGGCACCATGCCAAATGGTATGACCGTGCCACTTTAGTAACTCTTGATTAATTGCTAAGAAGCGTTGTAATTGGGGGCATTCAGCTTTTCTCTCTTCTTCTCTCTCGAAAACGGCGACTTTAGGTTTTCTTCATATTGTTTTTGTTATTGTTGATTTCAAGGCATTGGATTGGAATCGATTTATGTATTTGGTAGATTATTGCTGCAGTTAATAAAAAGTAAGTTCCTTTACCTTTTTTCTTTTGTGTTTTAGTTCAAAGTTATTACTTTTAATCATGTTCGCGTTCTTGATTGTGGTTGTGATTGAAATGATGATTAGAGGCTAAATTTTTTGTCTTCGATTGGGCGCGACCCCTATTGTGCGAATTAGAATAATGTTCTAGGTTTTTAGCAATGAATTCCCATGATATAATTGAAATCTCACTTAGCATGCCAGATGTTCGATGAATTGCCTGAGAAGGTTGTATTCATGTTCGTAATTGGGATTTAGGAGATTAACAAAAGTTAAATCCTCTACCTAGAGTTACTTTGTGAGCAATTGGACTTCTTAACATGAAAATAGTTAGGGTTGCAATTTTAAGGGTTACTCAATCTCTTGGTTTTGTGATTCTGGTTTCATGACAATAGATAATTAGGATAGGTTGACCAGTCTAATGACCTTTGAGGGAAGACATAAATGTGCTTAACTTGTAACCATTTCATTTCAGTTGTCTGCGTGGGTCGAATTGCATGACTTAGCTTATAATCCAAGGAGCATAATAGTGTGGTGAACCCCAATCCAGGACCCTTGTTAGTATTGATTTAGATAATAGAAGTAGTTTTCAGCAGAATAGAACTGTTATTTAGTGAAAACCAATTTTAGTAGACTCTGGCCTAAATAGAGTGTTAAAGGTTGGTTCGGTGGTTGAAACCAAGTTCCTTGTGGACATGACCCGTACTTGCCGTTGCTAGCTACAACTGGCACCGTGCACTTGCGGTAACACAATTTAAAACGTAACAATGCCTATAATTGGTGATATGATAATGGACTCTTACCCATCAGTAGTAATAAGATAATTATGTAAAAATGTCATTTGATGACCTTAAATATATCACAGTTACGCTTAAATCAGTTCAGACTAGTCGATGCTTGTATAACATTCAAGGTTGTTAGATATGTACATATCATTTCGTAGCCTTATATATATTATGATCATAGTTAGATATATCCATACTATTAGTACCCTAGAACATTCTTGAACTCTTCAGAAATTGCAACCCAATGAGTAATATGACTTAACCATCATATTATAGGTCATGGGTAAAAATACACTATATAGTGCACAAGCTTTTCGAAATGGATCCATACAACTTGAAATTAATTTGACATCTCGTTATGAAATCTCTCATACTTTAGCCTAGAAGACTTACAAAGTTTTTAATATTCATAACCATATTCTTTATGCAATTCTTATGGATTATTTATATGGTATAATTTAATTGAAAAAGTAGCACGCACAAAAGTATTTTTTTTTGTTTTCATGGAAATTGTGGCCCAACTTATTTATATTAACAAAACCAAAAATTGTTGGTTTATGTGAAAAATATGTTCTATTTTCAAATTATATATGATCAAAATATCATATCCTCCTTCATAACGATAATTTAATCCAATAATACTTGTACTGTTTACATCATTGTACTTACAAAACGAACAACAACACAGCAACAACACGCCAGTGTGGGTCCCGCTTTTGCGGGGTCTGGGGAGATCCAGATGTAGACAACTTTTCCTCAACCGACATGACTGCCCATTGAGAAGCTGATTCCAAGAGACCCACAAAACAAGATTTTGTGAAAACATTTTATAGGAGAGAGATTTTGAGGAAACATTAAATAGAGGAGGATTTTGGTGAACACGTTTTATAGAGCAGAACGGATAAGCAACCCGAAATTGAACTAAGGGATACTAATAAAACAGGTATAGTAACTATGTAAACATTAGTACAACAGAGCAGGGGGAGATGCCATACCTTAGCCAACAGACGTATGCAAACACTGCTTCTTGTCATGGTACAAGTCCTAACTGCAAACCAGCAAAACACCCGAAAAAAAAAACAACCAAACCTATCCTACCACAATAGAAAGACAACTACGTAGTCACTTATCTGCAATCTAAGATCTTAATCCTATCTCACCAGAGTCTCCTGTCCTGAGCCATGCCCTCCGTTAGCCCGACCAGTCCTCTCGAATCACCTCGTCTAAACTCTTCTTTGGTTGCCCCCTCCCTCTTTCCCTTCGGGGATGTTAATCCTCTCGCATCTCCTGACTGGAGCGTCCACACTCCTTCTTTTTACATGGCCGAACAATCTGAGTCTTGTTTCTCTCATCTTATCCTCGATAGGAGTCACTTTAACGAAGTCTCTAATAGCTTCATTACTAACTCTATCCATCCTCGTATAACTATAAAGCCATTAATCTAATGATCATCTTCTCTGCTACCATTAATTTTTGGCCCTGTGCCTTCTTTGTAGGCCAAAAATCTGCACCGTACATCACAGTCGGTATAACTACCGTCTGGTATACTTTGCCTTTTAACCCTACATGCATTCTGTTATCACACAGCACACCTGAAGCATACTTTCATTTAATCCAGCCCGATTTTATGCGCTGGTTAATATCTTCATCAATATCCCCATTCTGCTGAATAGTCGAACCTAGATATTTAAATTTCTCGACCTTCGGTATCGTCATCCCCTTAGTGGTGGCTTCACCCCTCCGATCTTCTCTACCACTGAAACAGCAGTGTAGGTATTCTGTTTTTGATCTACTAATTCTAAAACCTCTAGACTCCAGTGTATGTTTCCAACGCTCCAACTTAACGTTAACTCCATCTCTATTTACATCAATAAGAACAATGTCGTCTGTGAACAACATACACTATGGTAACTCATCTTGAATCCCTTTTGTAAGTTCATCCATAACTAGGGTGAACAGAAACGGGCTTAAAGCGAAACCCTGATGCAGGCCCATACCAACGGAGAAGTCCTTGGTAACCCCCCCTGGCGTCCTAACATTTGTCCTACCTCCCATGTACATATCCTTAATAAGTCGAATATACAAAGGAGACACTCATTTCTTTTCCAAGCATTCCCATAACACTTCTCGCGGAACTCTATCATATGCTTTTTCCATATCAATGAACACCATATGAAGATCTACCTTTCTGTCTCTGTACAATCCCATGAGTCCTCTAAGAAGGTAAATTGCCTCTATCGTATGCTTTTTGGCCCTGTGCCTTCTTTGTAGGCCAACACTCTGCACCGTACATCACAGTCGGTATAACTACCGTTTGATATACTTTGCCTTTTAACCCTACATGCATTTTGTTATCACACAGCACACCTGAAGCATACTTTCATTTAAGCCAGCCCGATTTTATGCGTTGGTTAATGTCTTCATCAATATCCCCATTCTGCTGAATAGTTGAGCTTAGATATTTAAATTTCTTGACCTTCGGTATCGTCATCCCTTTAGTGGTGGCTTCACCCCTCCGATCTTCTCTACCACTGAAACAGCAGTGTAGGTATTCTGTTTTTGATCTACTAATTCTAAAACCTCTAGACTCCAATGTATGTTTCCAATGCTCCAACTTAACGTTAACTCCATCTCTATTTACATCAATAAGAACAATGTCATTTGTGAACAACATACACCATGGTAACTCATCTTGAATCCCTTTTGTAAGTTCATCCATAACTAGGGTGAACAGAAATGGGCTTAAAGCGAAACCCTGATGCAGGCCCATACCAACGGAGAAGTCCTTGGTAACCCCCCCTGGCGTCCTAACATTTGTCCTACCTCCCATGTACATATCCTTAATAAGTCGAATATACAAAGGAGACACTCATTTCTTTTCCAAGCATTCCCATAACACTTCTCGCGGAACTCTATCATATGCTTTTCTCATATCAATGAACACCATATGAAGATCTACCTTTCTGTGTCTGTACAATCCCATGAGTCTTCTAAGAAGGTAAATCGCCTATATCATATGCTTTTTGGCCCTGTGCCTTCTTTGTAGGCCAACACTCTGCACCGTACGTCACAGTCGGTATAACTACCGTCTAGTATACTTTGCCTTTTTAACCCTACATGCATTCTCTTATCACACAGCACACCTGAAGCATACTTTCATTTAATCCAGCCGATTTTATGCGCTGGTTAATATCTTCATCAATATCCCAATTTTGCTAAATAGTCGAGCTTAGATATTTAAATTTCTCGGCATCTTAGTAGTCCTTCAAATAACATTGAAAAGCTCTGCTAGCCATTTCAGTCCCTCTTCGCCCAAGCATTTTCACACTTCCACCGGTATCTGATTTGGCCCCTCTGCTTTCTCGTTGGCCAACTTCTTCAGGATCTCTTTAATCTCATCCTTGCTAATAGGATCACCCCACTGAGGGTGAAGTAGACTCTTACTACTATCTCGTTCCCTGCTCCGAAAATCTTCCATCCCTACATCATTAAGGAGTTTCGAAAAGTACCTTTTCCATCTGACCTTGATTTCCGCATCCTTAGACAACACCTTACCATTTTCATCTTTGATGCACCTCACAAGACCCAAATCCCTTGTTTTTCTTTCCCTTACCCTTACCAGTTTAAAGACTTCCTTCTCACCTTCTTTGGTCCCCAGCTTATGATATAATCTATCATACGCCATGCTCTTAGCCACAACAACGACTTTTTTGGCGACCTTTTTTTCCGCCTTATACCTAATTCTACTAGCCTCGATCTCTTCATCCGTTTCACTGTTCAAGAAAGTAGCGTATGCCTCTTTTTTCTCGTTGACTTTCTCCTTAACCTCTTCACCCCACCACCAGGCTCCCTTCATTCTACTGCCACCTCTTCTAAAAGTACCTAGGATCTCCTTGGCCGACCGTCGAATACATTCTGCCATTACCTCCCACATTGTATCTGCATCCTCTTCCTGTGTCCAAGCTCCTTGCTCAGTAATCCTCTCTGCGAATTTAATAGCATTCTCCTTAGTAAGATTCCGCCATTTAATACTAGGCTCACCAACCCTTCTCTTCTTTCACTTTGAACATTTGAGCTCCACATCCAACACTAGCAATCTATGCTGAGTACCTAAGTACTCACTAGGAATCACCTTACAATCCTTGCAAAACCTCCCACAATCCACCCTAGTCAGGAAGTAATCGATTTGGGTCTTAGAGGAACCACTCTTAAAGGTCACCAAATTGTCCTCTTTCTTCTTAAAAAAGGAGTTTACTACCAACAATTCATAAGCAACTGCAAAGTCCAGAACAGAAACTCCTCCATTATTTCTCTCCCTATAACCGAAACCTCCGTGAATCACATCATACCCGCCTGCTTCGGCCCCAATATGGCCATTAAAATCTCCTCCAATGAAAAGTTTCTCGCTCCGAGCAACCTCCTGAATAACTACATCCAAATCCTCCCAAAATTGCTTCTTAATATCATTTGGTGAACCTAATTGGGGAGCATAAATACTAACCACGTTTAGGATTTTAGATCCAACCACCACTTTAATGGCCATAATACGATCACTCGTACGCCTCACTTCAACAACAAAGTCGACCAACTCCTTAGCCACCAGGATACCATCTCCATTCCTAGCCTTGCTAGAACCCGAATACCACAACTTATACTCATCAACCTCCCTAGCTTTAGCGTCCACCCATTTAGTCTCTTAAACACAGGCTATGCTAATCCTACGTCTATGCAAAGATCTAACTAATTCTATGGACTTACTAGTAAGTGAACCAATATTCCAAGACACTAGGCGCAGCTTCCGGAACCGTACCCCCCGCTAAAACCATTAACCCTCAGAGGACTGGCTGAAAGTACTTACAAAACAATCATTTGATTTTTTATGGAAATTGTATTTCCAGACATATGATTTTTCCATCATATATCATCAAATGAACTTTCCAAATTGATATTTCACTCTATAATATATGTCATATCATAGCTAGATTATCTTACAAACTCACATATGATTAAACTATCATATCAAATTTGGTATAGATGACATAACCGTAGGCTTTACAAAGATATGCGAATGCATATACATGAGGAAACACCGAATCACACTTTGAACTTTTGGCCGTAGCTTTATATGAATCAATTTACAACCGAGCATGGCTAAAGAAAATATAATCATGCTGTCAATAATCTTTCGGATCTTTACATGAACACGTGAGTGTAAAGACACATTGCCTTCTTAAATAAATACTTTTTGAGTTGGCATTAATCTAAGTGTCTAACATAGTAATATACTCACCTTGATACTCATGATCCAAACTAAATAATAATCGGCATCATTAAAATGACATGTCACCATAGTTAAACTGAGATCATGGTTTTAAACAACACATCATGACATCACCTTCAATCATAATCATCTTACATAATCAAGCAAAAACCATGATCATAATCAATACCATGTTAAAATTATGCATGTTCTTCTCACAATGAAAAGGAACAACATTTCACAACAACTTTTATTTATTTCAAAAACCCCTCCAACGAGTGAAACTATGCATGATATTATTTCATGGTTTAACTAAAGATAAAGAGACTACTAAGCGTGATGAATCATTAGATCCCATTGTCATCTAATTTCATACAACCATGTAACTGAACACATCTTCTGCAAGAGTCACTCAGAGGCAAACATGGCCATGGTGGATAGTTGAAAGACACATGCCCAACACTTTGCCAAGAGGGATTAGAACTAAATTACTATGAAAATCTCTTCAAGCAATTTCTTTTAGCTCGAGACACTACAAACATGTATTTGTGTGGCATCTAAAGGAGATGTCCACAATTGTTAAGATATACATGTCCATGCCGTTACCAAATTCAAATTACACAAATAGACGAGATGAATATAACTACCATCTAAATGATAATAAACTGAAAACTCACTCCCAGGAAATAACCACATATTTCATGACCCATGATCAATAATCATAATCCATTCCAAAAATTAGTACAATAGAATAATTATCTTTATCTATGGAATGTTAGGTTGACATCAAAGATTGCAATCATTGTACTTAATCAACTAGCAATCTTCATCAAACTGATCTGATTGATAGAACCAACACCTTTAATTTGTCTAATTTCTAAAAAATTGGATGAGATCTCATGAGTTGTTGGCCACCAAAAATAAGTCTTATGAGTGTTTGGGAAAAGGATGTAGATTGAGATTATGGTATCATGTAAATTAACAAGTTGTAAACAAAATCACTTTCTATGAGACCTATTTGTTATATACCACAAATAGCCTTTGGGATAAAATTCTGATAAGGGAAGTCTAGAGGTTTGAGTTCTCTCAAGTTCAATTTGTGTAAGTAAGTATTTGTTCATATTTTTCCCATCCTATTCTTATGTCTTATTCCTTGTGTCTTTCTTCTTTTCCATGACCTTTATAACATGCCAAAAGACACTAGAAAGGATAGGATAGCGCATTAATTTTGGTGGGAGATGATGTGGCACATTACCCAGCAAATTAGGTGAAAAATCCACTGCAAACAACTCTCCACGGGTCGTGGTATCCATTATGGACTGCTTGTGCTGGCTACTACTCTTAAAATTTCTCCAGCAGTGTGTAAATGACATTGCATAGGAGATTACGTAGATGTTTTTCTGCAAAAAAAGACCAAAAGAGGTGCAAACCATGAATGTCTAAATTAAAAAATAATGAAGGTCATCACCCATCCCTCATAGATATATTTTTTTTTATCCTAAAGAGCCTTCATGAATAATTAGGGGAAGTAAGAAGAGAAGGTTTACTTCCTATCACAATTCACAATAATACCATCAATAAGAGACGGAGAATCAATTATTATTGCTAGTGCACAGAACAAACATTGAAGGATCCACTGTGCTATGTACACACCCATGAGATAAGAAAAGTTGATAAAACAGTGAAACCAAGCTTGATTAGGGACTTTGCTTCAACACATAAATGACCTTTTTTAGTTTGTGAAGATAAGAAGAAAAATAAGGATCGACAAACCTAGGAGGCTATTTTATGTAGATATCGTGAACTGTAATACCATTAATAAAGATATTCTTAACATCTAACAACTGAATAGGCCATTGAGAAGAAAAAAGCTAAAGAAATAATTGGGTGCACATTAGCACGTTTCACAATTGGACCAAAAGTCTCATGGGAATTGTAGGCACCTAAAATGTGTCTCCTTTTTATAAAATATCAATGACAATAAACTGATCGAATAATATGTGGGGACCCCTTGATATTGAAAATGAAGAGTCTTAAAATGTGCCAACATCTATTAACCCATACATCCAAACCAGAGATGTTCACCAAAGGCTAAAAGAACCCAAATAAGCCCAAATTGACAACATTTGACATCTAGTTGAGATTCATTTCATAATTCCACCCCACTATAGGGTATTTTCTTCATTGGATAATCTTTCTAATGACATATTATTCACCAAAATTCAATAAGAAATGGAAAAGATATAAGTAAAAAATTGGGGCTTGCCCTGACAATGACACATGTTCACTATTTTGCTTATGTCTTCTTCCACACTTATCCAAAATTATGAAATTAGTGTCATTAGGAAAATAGACCTAATAATATTTCAGGAAACAAAAAAAGAATCACTCAAAATGGAGGGCTGGATATGAAAGTTATGGCCAAAACAAATTATACTGTCTATAGTCTAGCCTAGGAACCTGGCTGGGTTCTTGTATAATAGAACCTGACCCGATTGAGTCCTCTGGCTGGGAATCCACTAGGTTCTTTCTTTCCTTTTCTGTGTCTAAAGCGTGTTTCAATGGGTAGAGTCTTAGCTAAATAGGTGTATCCGCTCGGACTAAATCTTCTAGGATTTGAATTAGGTCTTGTTTATTCAGACCAATTCAGATTATCCCTTTAAGCACTATAAAAGGTAGGCTACTCGTATGGTTAAAGGCATCAGACACATCAAAAAATTAAAGAGAAACCTAGAGAAACACTTAGAAATAGACTGAATAAACACACAAAAAATTATAGAGCAAACACAGTTTTGAGATAATACTAAAAGGTTCAGAGAGCCTAAGAAAACCCTTCTCAAATCCATCATCAAAACCCTCTAAGGAAGTTAAGGCTCGATATTCTCAATCACGTGGTTACCTGTGTCATTCAAGCAGGCAACTTGAGGGTGCTAACTTTTCAAACTTCCCTTAGTCTCTTTACTTTCTTTCTCTTTATTTTATGTAATCTCTAGTTTACTAAAGAGGTAATCTTTAAATAGTTTAGCCCCGTCCACAATCAAATTATTTCTTTGAATTCTGCTAGACTGGCATTGTACTCTTCATTCTTATTATTTGATACTAATATGTTGCATGATTGTTTGTTAGTGCAATTAACATTATTTCTCATATAGATTAGTAGAGGTCGTCGATGATGATGGGCAGTGTGCATCACAACATTGTATATACATCCCCAATTTTGGATCTTTGGGTCAATCCTATGGAGTTAGATGATCCCAGCACGATGGATTACTCAAGGGCTTTTAAAAAAACCTTTTAAAATGAACTTTTTGTCTGTTTTTGTGTCTCTTTGGTTTATGGTTCATTTTGGAAAGTATTCATGCATGTCAGGTTGAAGGAGTCCAAGAAGCTGAACTTCAATATAAGGACATTAGTGACGAGGAAGATGGTGAAGATAATTCAAGTGTAGGAAGTGATACTAATAATTTGGAAGGATAACGGAAGGGGAAGGGGATGCGGAAAATCTTTCATTGTATGATGATGACATTGATGAGGGCACTGTTGCTAATGATGATGATGTATGGTTTATGTATATATTTTGAAGTGATTATTGTAATCTACTAAAAGTAATCCATTATGAATTGCAAGTATTTCTTTGTTTGAGTATGATATTTTTCCATGTATCCATTCGATTTTTGTTTTTTTAATATAAATCTTTATGCTTTGTTGTATTAATTACAAGAAT
>JACYFF010031955.1:34773951-34794962 GCA_017589665.1 Selenicereus undatus
TTTTTTTAATATAAATCTTTATGCTTTGTTGTATTAATTACAAGAATATCTCCAAGGAGAAAATGTTTTGCATTAAATCATAATGAGTCTGTTACTGCTACGGGGTCCAGTTCTCGTACTAGTCAGTTGGCTGTCACATCTTAGTCAATAGAGGGACAAGGCTCATAGTAGGAGCCAACATTTAGGAAGAAAGTTTTATCAAAGCAGAACTGCTGACATCAAAATATTTTAAAGTGATTACTTTTGTAGTTCAATTTTATTTTATTTATGAAAATTAATTATTGTTGCAGGTTTAGTAATTCAACTTTGTCACAGGCTATATCTACCTCTATCAAGAGTTTTTAGGATAATCAGTGTCCAATCCACAGATCTCCCTAGGAGGGAGCTGCAGCTATGGTGGACCACTTTTGAGGTAGAAATTCTAATAATTGTGCATTGTGAATATTTTTATGTATTGCTTTTATTGTAATATATTTGTTATTTTTTCAAATAGGGTCAATATACTTGGGCCCAGAGCTTATTGTAGAAGTTTATAAAGGATGGTATGGGATAGTTGGTAGAAATCTAAGGAACTTAGTTAACAAAGCTGCAAAAACCCCTGATGATGAAGACATTGGTTGGTTATCTGATAATGGGCAAGCAAGGTTGAAGGCATAGAGACGCACCCCAGAATTTAAAAAATAAAAAATAAAAAATACGCCCAATACTTAAAGAACAGGGTAAAAAGCCAAAAGCACGAACCCTACATAGCTAAGGGTCCATCTTAATAGTAGATCTTGCCTAAAAAAAAGAGGTATAAAGTTCAAATCGTAGTTTGTTTTCATTATATGCTATATATAATGTAATTATGTGTGAATTAATTGTATTTTTTTTCTTCAGATAAAGGAAGGGAGGACTCCTACCCCCTCTGTAATGTTTGCACAAAGTCATAGGAAGGAGGATGCTCAATCTAGGAATGTCTTTGTAGATGATACGTCTAGAGTTTTATGGGTAGGAACACAATTTCATAATTTCTTATTTGGTTCTTGTGAATTTAAAGTTTGGTGTCTACTTTATATTATTTGTGTATTTCTCTTATGATGTCTTTGAATATACATAAACTATTTGTGGCAGGAAAAATATGAGGCCCTTAAAGTTCAGCAAGGTATTGAAGGAGGGACACTGGAGGCAGAGTAGTTATATTATGAAAGATCGAGTGGATGAAACAAGAAATCTACCATCTATGTGTTGGGTAAGGCTGCAACATTATTTTATAAGAAGCCAACTCCTTCCATTGTCTCTACAAGTTCTGTTGTACACTCTCTCGAAATACTCTAAGCTGCAATCCGAGCTTAAAACAACCCAGCAACAACTCATTGGGCAAAGGAACTCATAGAGAATAAACAAAAGACCATGGAGAGTCAGCAAAAAGCTCATTAGGCAAAGGAACTCACAGAGAATAAATAAAAGACCATGGAGAGTCAGCAAAAAGTTTTGGAAGATCAGCAATGTCAATTTGAAGAAGCAATGGGACTCATCCATAGCCTTCAATCCAGAGTCGACTTGTTGTCTAGTTCTAGTTCTAACTCATCTAACTAACTCTTAGTAACTTGTGAACCAAGGTTTGCACTACGAACTTTGGTAGAATATTTTCTATCCCCTATATAATTTGGTAGTGCAGTTTGTGTCCTAAACTATGATTTGTGTTGGGAGATGATGTTTGTTGGAACTTGTTAGATTGCATGGTACCCATGACTTTGAAGGGAACTTGTTCCTTGATTGGTGTATTCGAGGAACTTTGTTGGATAATTGTCTGCTTTGGAGATGGATGGTTGCTTGTATATTTGTGGATGAGTTTGAGGTGTTCTGAATGGTTCCTTGTATCTTTGTGGATGCGTTTCAAGTATTGTGAACGTGTAAAATGTGTATTGAAAGGAGAAATGTGTATGTATTGGAAATGCAAAAAAAAATGATCACATTTAAAAAAATTCGCGATAGATTGTACAACATTAGCGTCGGCTTAGTCAATGCTAAATTTTACTGGGAAATTTGATATTTAGCAATAGGTATTATACTGTCTCTATTAGCGTCGGATAATATGACACTAAATAAATCATTATCTGATGCTAATAAAGAACTGGGAACGGAATTGCTATTGGGAGTTTAGCTACAGATTTAGAGTTAGTCTCTACTGGCATCGGATATATCTGACGCTAAATGACCTTATTTGTAGCTAACAGCGCCCATCGCTGTCTAAAGCAAATTAGCATCAGATAGTTATCAGACGCCAAATGCAAAGCGAATAGAGATGGATTTTTTATCGGGCGCTAAAATTTTTTAGCAATGAGTGTATTCACACCAAATTTTTATCCAACGCTAAATGAATTTTGCGTCCGAATGTTCCGTTTGGCTACCGATTTAATCCGATGCTATTAGGAAATTTGCTGTAGTGATGGTTTGCAAGTTTTCTTACAAACTCGCTTGCGACTCTATTAATTAAATTTATTTGGTTTATTTTTTTAATTATTCTTGGATTGAGGATGAACAGGTTGTGGATCTGGATGGTATAATCGAGTCCAAGTCCAAAATTCTTGTAAATGAAAGCCCTTGAGTTGTGTTGAATTCAGAGGATATGATGCTTAGCTTAAGGTCATCTGTTTAGTCTTAGAGTCATTCGCTTTCTTTTCCATTGTAAATTCGAGTCTGATTTAGCATCAATTTATTGATTAAACCATCTCCTTCACTACTTATTTTACATATTCTTATATGATGGATTTAAATCCTTATTCTTTTCAAGGCCCCCTATGAGAAATTTCTTTGCAACAAATCATCAACTTTAAAGTACATGCTTAGGATAGGATGTCTTCTTTGGCAACCTACATTAATACCTTTGTTAAACCTGGCAATTTACTTCTTGAAACCTTTTTGAGCCTTTGAAAGAGCTTATTTCTTTGGTAACCACTTTTGACCAAACTTGGGAGTCGGAGTGTGTTATAAGTGACAAAATCAGCCAAAAAGAAGGGAGAGAGAATTCAAACCAAAGAGTCCTGCCCAAAGAGAAAGAAAACAATGGGCAGCAACCAAAAAAAAAAGAAGAAGAAAATGAATAAAGAATGAGAAAAACTGTGAATTCGCACTAACCACATCAACCATGTACACTTGGGGTTTCATAAGAGTTGTTTCAACCTTCATGTAAATTCCTTTCCTTTGGCGCCCCGACCCTGAAGCCTGCCTTTAGAAGTCCTCCTAGAGGCATCCTTTCAACTGCATACTCTTACTGTCAAATTATGACTGGCCTGATTCCATGTTGGATACATAGACAAGCTCTATGAGGCTTCGATCATGAAATTCTTTTCCATGAAGAAACATCCCGATAGAGTCCTTTGGTCATAAAAAAAAATGATAAAGAGGCAGAATAAAGAGTGGCTAGTCCGAAAACATAAAAAGGCAAGTCAGGCAAACAAAGAGTGAAAATAAGTTCCTGATTTTTTGAGGACAGAGAAGCATTACATTTTCTATTTTCATCCAATTGACAAGGTGCTCGCCCTTTATTTCTCCAAATAATTAGGGATTCCATCATAGTAAATATTTCTTGAAAAAGAGATAACCATATTCTTTATACTAAATTAGATAGGCAACACAAACAAAAGAATCTTTGTCTGCCATATCCCTACACATCTAGGACTTTTGTTATAATAAACAGAAATTGGGGGGCTTATTCAGACCATGAGCATTTTAATGAAAAGTTAAAGGTTCTTGCTTCATTGAAAAGAAAGGTTACCTATCCTGGGTAACTTATACTTTATGACTTGGCCTAACCTGGGAGTCACTCACTGCTTTATCCCTTATCCTAGAATATGTTGCAACAGAAGCCACAAAACATCACTATTACTGACCCCTAAGTCAATGATATCTTAGTCAGGCCTAATTCGATGGACGCCAAACGTAGTACAAAAGCCTATATGTATATGAGGTTAGGTCATCATAAGTTAGCACAATTAGCACTATTAAGTCTTCATAGTCAACATCCATACATAGTCTCACTTAGGCTAGCAATTGCACATGTGTTAATGCATGGGTCTTTACGCTATTTAACGGCATGTGTGCCCTCACCTTGACCACTTGGGAACCCTAGATCGAAGAGGTGTGCATTCAGACATTACAGTGACCCTGCGAGAAGGGCACACGACTTTGGTAAGCTGTGAATCTACATCAAAGGTTCTTAAGATTGGAAACACATCAGTTATAGAAAACATTTATACTTTAACCTTCGCCTTAATCACGCTTAGCTAAAGTGGGGGCTTTATCTTCAAAATGGTCTTTATATGAGCAATATTTCCCTTGCATAATTCGCCTGCAATCTTACAAAAAGGACATCAACCCAACTTTAGGTTGTTAGAGGATCTAGCCGTAAATCCTCTTTATGTTGACATCTCAACATCGACAACATGTCAATGTCAGTAAGCTCCCATCAAAAGAATGTGACATTAGCACTCAAGCGATAAAAAGTCAAACTTGAATACTTGACATCTCAATATCTTATGCCACCAAGTTTGCGGGGATCTAGCTACATATTTTTCAGCCTCTCACACCACTAAGTTCTCAGGGATCTGACCACTTATCTTCAAGCACCCACACCACTAAGGTTCATCGCTTACTCCTAGTACAATAGGACATTTCAATAATATGCTGGCTCCTAGTATAATAGGACACACCAATTAACAGACTCACTCTTGGCACAATGGGACATCACTTGCTCCCGACTCAGTGGGACACTATTGGCTCCCAGCACAATAGGAAATTTAAACAATATTGTTGCCTACAGGAACAATGGAACATTTCAACAACACTGTTGGCTCCCGAGATAATGGGATGTTATGAGAATATTGGTGGCTCCAGGCACATTGGGACACCACTGGCTCAGACATAATGGGAAGGGTTTGCTAAATGAGAAAAAGGTGATCAATTAGAAATGCTAGAGCGATGAAACGTCCACTAGGCTGCTGACTAGACCATTGAAAGGTCAAAATTCAGAACCACCAGACCGGTGAAAGTACCGTAAGACTAGCGAAGAGTCCGCTTGACTGGTGAAAGGTCAACAATTCATAACTACTAGGCCGGTGAAAGGTCCGCTAGAATGACAAAGGGCATGCTAGATCGATGAAAGGTCAACAAGTCAAAATTGCTAGACAGGCAAAAGGTTCGCGATATCAGAGAAAAATGCACTAAATTAGGGAAGGGTCCGCTAGACCTGCAAAAGATCAATAATTCACAACCGCTAGATCCGCAAAAGGTCAAAAATGGAGCACTAAATACGTAAGCACAAGGGCTACCTACTTTGACCTTCACCTTACTTGGGCTCGGTCAAAGTTGGGGCTATCTATAGGCACCTAAAAAGTGCCTGCTTTTAATAAAATGTCTGATGATGATAAACCGATTGAATAAGACCTAAGGACCTGAACATTGAAAATGAAGAACCTTAAAATGTCACAAGATAACCTTAATCCCCATCGATTGCCACCAAAAGGCTAAAAGAACCTAAATAGGCCCAAAATTAACGGTATTTGACGTCTAGTTAAATTTCATTTCGTATTCCCACACCATGCTAGGGTATATAAAATTGTTGAGTTTGGATATTCGTATTCTTCATTGAATAATCTTTCTAATGACACATTATATTCTAAAATTCGATAAGCAACGGAAAATATATAAGTCGAATATTGGAGCTTGCTCCAAAAATGACACATGTTCACTATTTTGCTTATACCCTCGTCCACAATGATCTAAAAATTATGAAATTAGTGTCATTAGAAAATAGACCCAATAACATTTTACGAAAAAAAGAATAACTCAAAAATAGTGCTCTATCTAGGAATTAAATCAAGCAAGGTCAGAATTTAAATACATTTATAATTTTAAATTTAACGATAGTCATAAAATTGAAATTACATGCCTAATACAATCAAGGCAATTGTTATCAATGAGCCTTTATGTCCTAAAACTGACACATGATATCATTGATACTCTTACAAAAAGATCATCCTTAAAAAAAGCTACAACATCATTGATACTCTTACAAAAAGATCATCCTTAAAATAAGTAACATCATTTAAAAACTTTTCTAGTATTCTGTCATGCAAATTGTTGTTAGTGATGGTGCGGTAAACGCACTGGTTGAGTGGGCCACAAAGTGGTGCACCTAATGGGTTAAAGGCGGTAGTAAACTATGGTGACCGTGGTGGGTTGCTAGGCCTAGGCAAGTAGGAGTACAGGTGGGCCAGGGCATTTCTGTCTTTCTATGTCGAGGAGAAAAACTAAGAATGAGAGTCCGGAGCCATGCCAAGTGGTTAATGGAGTTAAAAAAAAAGCTTTTGAGCAAAAAGGGTACTAACAACCTTTGAACCTGTGGCGCATGCACATGTCATTACCACACGCACTTAAAGCACCACTTCAATTCGTTGGGCCAAATTCTTTCACATGAATCTAATGGGCCCAAAAATTAGATAAATTCAAATTTATTTGTTTACTTTTTACGTAATCGATAGAATTTTTTCTTATTCTAAGGGGGGTTTCATGACCCCATGTGGCCCCACTATAGCTCCGCACCTACTCAAAATGGATCAGATGTGAAAGTTATGACCAAAACATATTATGCTGCCTGCAGCCTAGCCAAGAATTTGGGCTAGGTTTCTCAATGTAGAACCTATCCCAATCAAGTCCTCTGGATGGGAACCTGGCTAGATTCTGTGCTTCCTTTTTGTCTCTAAAATGTGTTTTAATAAGTACTGTCTTAACTGAATAGACAAATTAGTTCGGATTAAGTCTACCAGGATTTGAATTAGGCCTATTTTCTCTGAACTAGGGCTATCAAAGTCTGACCTAACACGATGACCCGACCCGAATTTACTGAGAGAAGCACGAACTCGACCCGACCCGAATCGAACCGATTTCGACCTACAGTCGACACGATTTAACCGTTTAGAGTGAAAAGTTGTTATTTTTTAGTTTTGAGCAAATCTAAACTATTTTCAAGGGCGACACAAAATTGACCCGTTTATTAAATGGGTCGATCCTACCCCACCTGTTTGACAATCCTACTCTGAACCAATCCAGATTATCCCTTTAAGCACTATGAAAGGGGGCTACCCCCTAGGGTTAAAGGCATTAGACACATTAGAAAAGTGAAAAGGAAATATAGAGAAACAAGGAGAAATACACAGAAAAAACACTCCAAAAATTGGAGAGCACATATGAGAAGCTTTGAGAGAATATTGAAAGGTTCAAAGAATCTAACCAAACGCTTCTCAAATCCATCTTCAAAACCCTCTAAGGCACAAGTCAAAGCTCAATACAATAAATCACGAGTTCCTCTAAGTCACTCAAGTAGGTAATATGAGGGTGCTAGTTTTTCAAACCTTTGCTTCTTCTATCTATTTTGTTTCTCTTTACTTTATTTAATTTCAGGTTCAGTAAATATGTAGTCTTTAATAATTAGGCCGACCCTTGTAATTATTTGCATTAATTCTTCAAGTTATTCCAAACTAACATTGTCCTCTTGGTTTTTATTATTTAATACTAATATGTTGCATGATTATTTGTTTGTATAATTAGCATTATTTCCTATATTGATTAGCAGATGTCATCGATGATGACGGACAATGTCATGATACACTCCGTTGTTAGTAAAATCTGCAAGTATACAGTTATCGTTATAGTGATTACGGATGTCATCCTTAGGGATGATTGTGAAATTAGATTATCAATAATTCTAAACTAAATTAAAACTAAATGCTAAGAGTTCTCCATAACCAAGTACCACGTTGAGAAGGTTGAGACTTGCAGTGGCAAAGACTTCACATCAACGCCCAGAAAATTATTCTAAGACCCAAAAATCCCTTTTAGATTGAACATTTGCAAATTTCGAATCCTCTAACCAGAAATTGAATTACCAAGAAATGAAAACTGGGAATCGAATTAAAAGTCCAAACCTAGTACTAGAATTAAAACAAAGACAAACAAAACCAGCTGAATCGCAAGTGAAAATGGAAGATTAAAACTTTGCTCTCTTGCTACTCTCTACTCTACGCTAGCTACCCCTAATCCCTCTTGCTCTGTCTTCATTTTCGGCTCCATTAAAGCCCTCAAGAACACCGTCCTCCTCCCCCTTTGATTATCTTCCATTATTTCTTGTAACCGTCCCATTGAAGCTGATGATGATGGGAATGATGTGTAATTGCTGAAGACTTGATGGGGAGGAATGAAGAGAGAGAAAGAGTAACCAACGAGAAGAAGAAGGTAAGAAGGCGCTTTGTTTAGCCTCCCTTGTTCTGTTCAACTTTCTAGGAATCACAAAGAAAGACAACACTTGGGTGAAGAAGAAGGCAGACCCACCTCATGTGCAAGGCCCGTGCAAGCTTAAGTGAAAGAGAGAGGGGGGAAAGATGGGACTGGGCATGGGACCAAAAGGCGTTGGCCCAGTCTACTGGTGGGCCAAAGAAAAGGAGAGAGTGGAGAAGAACGAAAAAGAAAAGAAAAGAAGGAGGGGCGTTTGGGCAGCGGAGCTTGTTTTGGCTAGGTTCTTGTCTTCTTTTTTCCTTGCTTGATCTATCCCTTGACTTTATTGCTTATTTTTCCAAATTTCTCAATTCCCATGAAATGAACACAATAATATTAAAATCCTAATTTGACAATATATTTTGAGCAATTATTAGACAATAAAAGGGTAAAAATTATCATAATTTCTGGTTTAACAAATACCCCCATATCTAAGTTTTGCTCATCCTTGAGGAAAACAAAACAAAAAATCCTAGAGAAAGAAAACAAAATAAAATCTTAGCTCACTTTCATAGGAATCACGATTGCACTTAGCAAGTACAACAAGCTCTTTAAACCCCTAGGCTATCCCTAGTGGACGAGTAAGATTTCGTGAGGGTTTGTAGAAGATGTACCCACAAAATCTTTAAAAGAAATAAAAAGAGAAAGAAAAATAGGAAATCGCTTTAGTTTACAAACAAAGCACAAATATATACAAGAGAGAAAGTTGTACAAATTCTAACCAACCAAATCACCCTTGTAACAAAGATATTGACCTGCATGTAAACAGAATGTACTCATCAAAGCTCTGTACCCCATGGATGATATCAAAGCACTAACTTTTCACCCTACTCTACATCAAGACTGTGGATCCTTCCTAGTGCTCGTGTGCAAGTGCATCATCATCCTAGGGATTTGGTTCACCAGAATCAATATCAATCCCACCTGACTGACACAAACTATATTATTGACTTATTAACATAGAAAGCAAGCTTTCCCAGTAGCAGTATTGCCCCAAACGGTAACACCAACTAGCACATGCCTTAAAAGGCAACGCCCAGTAGCGCACGCCTCAAAGGGATACTTGTCATTTCAAATTTTATTTTTCTTCTCTTTTCTTTCTTTTTCCTTTCTTTTTTTCTTCTTTTTTCATCACTTTTTTTCTTTTTTTTTTGGTTTTCGAATGCAAACGAAAACCAAAGTAATCATGTCAAAGACAAGTGGACGAGCCAATCATGGAATACTAAGCCCATAAGATGGTGATGATGGTATAAAGAAGGATTGGATTACACATTAATGATGAACAATTAGGGTTAGAAGTAGGGCTTAGAATGACACACTGAGGACAGAGACCTATCATCCACATCACGCTTACATACAAAGTAATAGTCAAAGCATAGGGGATTTAAGCTAATCAGAATAGTACGAAGCCTCCCCAAAAACAAAACAAAAATCTTTTTGGATTTTCAAAGTTTTTCAATTTTTTTCAAAGTTTCCTCACCCCTACAGCTAAATCTCACAATGTCCTCATTGGGAGCGAAAAGAAACATAAAACCACAAAATAAAACCTAAGAAGAAAAGAATTGAAAATAAGACTTAAAAACAAAAAGGACATAACTCAAAAAACAAAGGTACAACATATATATACAAAAGAGAAAAATAAAAATAGCCAACTATAAAAAAGAAAAGAAAAAGAAAAGAAGAAAAGGAGATAAGAAGAGAAGAAATTCTTAGCAAACGAGGTCGGGTGCTAAGTACACCCAAGCCATCTCTTAATCACCGGTTAGAACTCGGCTCGCGGAGTATCAGACACTCCATATCTTCTTTACTTGACAGCTTTAGAAATTGCATCAATCTTTGGTCATTCACTTTAAAGGTGGCACCACTCTCAGGTCTTGAATTTCGACCACACCATAGGGAAAAACACGTGAGACAATAGAAGGACCAGTCCATCGGGACCTTAGTTTCCCTGGAAATAGATGGAGCTTACAGTCATATAAGCGCACTTTTATTTCTGGGGAAAACGCTTCCCTAAGGATATGCTTATCATGAAACAACTTCGCCCTCTCTTTATAAGATCGGACACTGTCATAAGCCTCAACTCTAATCTCATCCAGCTCATTCAACTGCAGTCGTCTCTCCTTATCAGCTTCAGTTAAGTCATAATTAAGCTTCTTAATGGCCCACCAAGCTCTATGCTCTATCGCCACAGGAAGATGACAAGGCTTACCATAAGCAACCCTAGAAGGTGACATACCCAAGGGAGTTTCGAAAGCTGTTCTATAGGCCCAAAGAGCATCTACAAGCTTGTCAGCCCAGTCCTTCCTATTCTTGCTCACTGTCTTTTCTAGAATGTGTTTAATATGTCGATTGGACACCTTAATCTGCCCACTAGTTTGGGGATGATAGGGGGTAGCAAGCCTATAGACAATCGAATACCTCTTCAGTAAGGCATCAAGAGATCTATCATTAAAATGGGTGCCCTGATCACTAATGATGGCACAGGGCATGCCAAATCTAGCAAAGATATTCTCCCTAAGGAACTTAACAACGACTTTAGCATCATTAGTCCTAGAAGGGATGACCTCAACCCATTTTGAAACGTAGTCCACGGCTAGCAAAATGTACTCATTCCAAAAGGAAGATAAAAATGGCCCCATAAAATCAATACCCTACACATCAAAAATCTCCATCAGAATGATGGGGTTCAATGGCATCATATCTCTCCTAGTGATTTTACCCAATTGCTATCACATAGGGCAACTCTTACACTACTCAAAAGCATCCTTCAACAGAGTAGGCCAGTAGAAACCACATTGAAGAACTTTGGCTGCAGTCTTCCTACCACTAAAATGCCCCCCTTTTGCCTGGTCATGACAAAAAGAAAGGACACTCCTCACCTCATTGCCGGCAGACCTAGCAAATGGGTCATTCGGTTCGGGTACAGGTCGGGTCAAGTTCGGGTCGGGTCATGTTCGAGTTAAGTGACATTTCGGGTCATTTCGGCTTGGGTCGGGTATGGTTCAGGTCGGGTCAATTTTGGGTCAAGCAATTTTTGTTTAAATACGTTCGTCATGCCAAAATAAGCAACTTTGTAGAAAATCTCGGGTCGGGTATGATTCAGTTCTGGTCAATTCGGATTTCGGGTCCACTCTAAGGTGAGTATATTTCGGTTGTCAGGTCGAGTATGGGTTCGGGTCGTTTGGTTGGGTTTCAGGTCTCGAGTAAGTTTTTTCAAGTGTAATTATCGGGAATACACCCCCTAAACACTGGATCGGAGCAATTCTTAAACAAATAAGGATCATCCCAAACAAAGAACGTCACAAGGTGGAAGAACCTATCTTTGTCATTCTTAGTCCTATCCTCAGGGATCCTACCAACAACTAAGTAATTCACAATATCAGCATATCAAGGATCAAAGTGGACATCATATAACGGCTTATCGGGGAAGCACTCAGAAACACTAGACTCACTCTCTCTATCATAGAGAATCCTAGACATATGATAAGTTACAAGGTTCTTAAAATCTTTTTTATCCCTGATCTCACAATAAAATTCTTACAAAAGCAATATCCATCTAACAATTCTAGGCTTAGCATCCTTCTTAGACAGAAGGTGCTTAAGAGTAGAGTGGTCGGTATAGACAATCAGATGAGACCCAATCAGATAAGGTCTAAACTTCTCAAAACCAAAAATCACAGCTAAAAATTCTTTCTCAGTCATAATATAGTTCACCTGGGCATCATTCAAAGTGTGACTAGCATAATAAATCACATGGGGCTTCTTATCAACACGCTACCCTAAAACAGCCTCAACAGCATAATCAGAAGCGTCACACATCAGCTCAAATAGTTCTCTCCAGATGGGAGGAAGAAGAACAGAAGCAGAGGTTAAGGCCTCTTTAGTCTTAGAAAATGCCTCAAGATGCTTATCAGAAAAGTAAAAAGGCACATCCTTAGCTAGCAGGTTAGACGAGGGCTTTGCAATCTTACTAAAGTCCTTAACGAAGCGACGATAGAAGCTAGCATGTCTAAGGAAAGACCTCACCTCTTTTACACAGGTGGGAGGGGGAAGATTAAAAATCAGATCAGTCTTAGCCTTGTCTACTTCAATTCCATCTTTAGAAATAATGTGGCCTAAGACTATCCCCTTTTCAACCATGAAATGACATTTTTTCCAATTGAAAGTTAGGTTTTTCTGCATACACCTTTCTAAAACTTTTCTCATATTAGACAAACAATCATCAAAGAAAGACTCAAACACAGAGAAGTCATCCATGAAAATTTCTATGCATTACTCAACTTGATATGAGAAAATGGAAATCATACATCTCTGAAAGGAAGCAGGGGCATTAGATAATCCAAACGATATACGTGTAAAGACATAAGTCCCAAATGGACAGGTGAAAGTAATCTTCTCCTGATCTTCAAGAGCAATAGAGATCTGGGTATAGCCAGAGTATCCATCTAAAAAGCAACAGAAGGAATGTCCAGCTAACCTCTCTAGCATCTGGTCCAAGAAAGGAAGGGGAAAGTGCTCTTTCTTAGTGGCAGCATTCAATTTCCTATAGTCTATATAAACACGCCATCCAAATTGAACTCGAGTAGGGACTAACTCATTCTTAATATTCTTAATCATGGTAATATCGGTCTTCTTAGGAACAACTTGAACGGGGCTAACCCACTCACTATCAGAAATGGGGTAGATAATCCCATGATCTAACCACTTCAATACTTCTTTCCTAATTACTTCCTGGAGAGTCAGGTTCAGATGCCTTTGACGGTCATGATAGGACTTAACATTGTCATCTAAATGAATTCTATGTTGCACAATAAAAGGATTAATACCCTTGATATCCCCTCAAGTCTAACATAGAGCTTCCTTGTTTTCTCTAAGTAGGGCAATCAATTTGTCCTCTTGGTCCCGGTCTGGGTCAGAAGAAATGATGATAGACAAAGATTCATCGGGTCATAGAAATGTATACTTGAGAGAATCAGGAAGAGGTTTCAATTCGAGAGCAGGAGGGGAAATGGATTCAGAAGTAGATTCAGAAGCAGTAGTGAGCAAACAATCAATAGTAGAGCACAAGTCATCAAACTCAAACAGATCGTATATAGGCTTATCATTCACAAGAAATGACTCATAGTCAGCGGTAAACACATCATCAAAAGCATCATCAAGTATAGAATCCTATACCCAGTTAAGAGTAGAGAGCTCCATATTATCAAAACCAGAAGGTTGTCTTTGCATGTTAAAGATATTTAGCTCTAAGGTCAGGTTACCAAAAGACAGTCTCGTCATGCCATTCCTGCAATTAATGAGGGCAGTGATAGTGGCCAAGAAAGGATGCCCTAGAATCACAAGGACTTGACTAGCTACGTTAGACACTGTCTCAGTCTTAATCACAACTAGGTTCGTAGGTTAAATGAATTTACCCACTCTGATCACCACATCCTCAAGTATACCCCTAGGCAACCTAGTCGATCTATCAGCCAATTGAATAACCATCTTGTATGGTGGGTTTCAGCTCATCTAACCCTAGCCTCTCATACTCAGTGAAGGGTATCAAATTGACACTGGCCCCTAAATCAAGCAAAGCTCTATGAATAAGCTGGTCCCCTATAACTATAAAGATAGTAGGACAACCAGGGTTCTTATACTTCACTGGGATCTGATGAGAAAGAATAGAATTAGCACTAGATGCTAAGAAAGCCTTTCTAGGGACATTAGTAGATCTCTTGGTTGTGCACATATCCTTTAAAAACCTAGCATATGTAGGCATCTATTGAATAGGATCGAGCAAATGAATGTTAATTTTGACGTGAGAAAAGGTCTCTCTCATCTTCTCAACATGAGCTTGGTCTTTCTTCTTAAGCCTATAGGGAAAAGGAGGTAAAGGCATATGGAATTTCTTAGAATAAGAAGAAGAAGACAAACACTTAGAAGGTGAAAGGTCAACTGAATCAGAAGAGTCTTTCTCTTTAAGCTCCTCTTTCTTAGGTGGTGACTTAGGAGGAAGGTGAGTATCAGAATCATTGGGGACACCATCAGTAGCGTCCCCTGGCTCAATGGATGAACCACTTTTAGGAGGTGAAGAAGAAGAAGAAGCAGAATTTTGGAAAAACTAGCAAGGATACCTACAGGGCTCATTAGGGCTTCTCACTTGTTTATCAATCTCTTGACTAGAACGGAGAGATATCACTGCATTCACTTTCCTCACCGGCTCACTAGGGCTATCTGAATAAGAGGAGGCGTGACCCTTAGGGTTCACCTTAGGTTGACTCAAAAAAGTACCTGGCTCCCTAGAAGATGATGCTAACTGGGAAAACTATTCAGTGATCATTCTCATCATTCTTTCCATGTGAGCATTAATCATTGTCTCCACATTGTTATTAATTCTCCTCTCTATTTTGTCAATATCGATGCAACCAGCGGGAGGTTGAACTTGAGCTAGTGGAGGTGGCGGTCTAAGTGCATTAGGCACACTTTGAAAAGTCGGTCTCTAAAAGGAGTTAGAAGGGTGAGAGATTGGCTGGGAGTTGTTTTCAGGAAACACTCCAGGCTGGGAGTTAGGAACCATAATATTTGGTCCATTACTCCAAGAAACGTTAGGGTGATTTCTCAACCCTGGGTTGTAATAAGGAGAGAAACGGTCGTTCTTAGGTCTCTGGAATGCTATACTCGCTTGCTCTTGTCTAGTTGTTAACTGGTGATCAAAATAAGGACAAGTACTCAAAGAATGATTTAGGGCCTGACAATGACAACAAGACACTGAAGAAGTCTAAGATAACTGGGGCATCTGGGGAGACAATCCATTCAATATGTTTTCCAAAGTAGCAATCTTAGACTCTAAGTGACTCATATAAGAGACAGAACGCAACCCACCCCTGAAAAACCTAGAACTCAAGCTGCATCACGAGCGGTTTCCCACTAAATGGTTTTCTCAGCTAAGTCCTCTACAAATTCCCAAGCAGCTATGACCCTCTTAGAAAGAAAGCCACCCTGACACATAGACTCTACCATGGTTATAGCCTGTTGGTCAAGTCCTTCATATAGAATCTGGCACAAACGTGCTTGGTCCAAACCATGGTGGGGACACTGGGCCAACAAATTCTTGAACCTATCAAAATATTTCTAAAATGATTCCCTATCTAGCTGCACCAATTGATTGATTTTATTCCTGAGCTTAACAGTCTCGGCATTAGGGAAATATTTTCTTAAGAACAATCTCACAAAATTATTCCAAGAAGTTACAGAATTAGCAGCCAAGCCATACGTCTAACGTTTAGCATAATCTTTCAAAGCAAAGGGAATCAATTTCATTCGCACGACATCAATGGGAATATTAGGGAAATGCATCATAGAATAACCTTTTTTGAATTCCCTCAAAAATAAATAAGCATCCTCTAAACCTGTAAATTTAGGGAGCATCTGAGTATGTTAAGGTCTTAATTCGAAGGTCACACTGGGTCCAAGGTCAGGTATAGTGAAGCAAGATGGCAGAGCAACCCTAGGAGGATAGAAAATCTCACTCAAAGTTCTTTCTTGTGCCATTTCTTCTAGTTCAAGCTTGAGTTCAAGTTCAGGTTCTAAGTCACAGTCGGGTTCACTTCTAACCAGTCGATGATTTTCAGGATTTCTAACCCAGCCAGTCATATAAATTCCACACCCTCACCAAAGGTTCTATTTTTGGTCTTTTCTTTTTCTAATTTTTTTTTGGATTTTGGATTCTTTTCTATTTTTTTTTCCCATGTCTTACTTTTAAGCCACAAAACAAAACAAAAAAGTGAATCAAAACTGAAAAACACTATACAAACAAAAACTAAGCAAAACTAAAACAAAAGCACAAACACAAAGAAACTAAAAGAAAATAACAAATAAACCTACAACTAAATAACCTAATTCTAAAAATAAAGTTAAAACAGAAAATAAAACTCCTAAAATCAAAAATAAATATACAGAAAAATCTAACAATCACAAAGGACATAAATATAATTTTTCTCAATTTTTTTCTGCCCCCAAACTATGCAGAAAAATCCTAACAGATTATTAAATCCAAAATTCACAGAAAAATCCAAACAATCCCAAAAATTCTAAAAACATTCACACAAACTCTGCAAATTATGCTAAATCTAGGAAAAATATCAAGATAGAAAAAATCACACCAAAATTGCCTACAAAAATTAAAATAGAATGTAAAATTGATGAAAAATCTATATTGTTCTAATTTCTGGATTAGTCTGCCTTGTATCTTTTAGCTGCACATAAACCAAACTGATTAGTACTATTTTTTCAGCACAAATAGCCTCCAAAAATAAAACTAATCTCAACAAAAATCAACAATAAAAATCAAAATACTAATTAAATTCAAAATCATAAACTAAACTAAACGAAGTTAGGAAAACAAAATAACGACTTAATAAAAATCACAGCTCTAAAATTAAAATGAAAAAGGACTCGAACGACTCAAACAACTAAGCTACGACTCGACGGAACCAAATTTCACAAACCATCCCGGCAACGACACCAAAAACTTGTTAATAAAATCCGCAAGTATTATCGTTGTAGTGATTACGGACGTCGTCGTTAGGGATGATTATGAAATTAGATTATCAATAATTCTAAACTAAATTAAAACTAAATGCTAAATTAACCAAGTATCATGATTAGAAATTCCGCAAATTAATAGGCTAAATGAACAAGGTGAACTCATGAATTTGTGAACCAACAACTAACTTGTAAATCTAGCCAAAGTAAAAAGAAACAAACTGCAAATATTTTTACCCTACCAACACTTAGCTGCAATTATTTCATGAATCTTGAATAAATGAAACAGAGGAAAGAGAACAAATGAACCCACAACACACAACAAAGAAAATGAACCAAAAGCAGAGACAAAGCCCAGATAAGAAGCACAACAACATAGCAATAATAGGGACTGGATGAGTGCAATAAACATGCAACCAAGAACCTTCACATTGCCATAGCCAAGTACCATGTTGAGAAGGTTGTGACTTGCGGTGGCAAAGAGTTCGCATCAACGCCTAGAAAATTATTCCAAGACCCAAAAATCTCTTTTAGATTGAAAAATTACAAATTTCGATTCCTCTAACCAGAAATTGAATCACCAAGAAATGGAAGCTGGGAATCGACTTAAAACTCCAAACCTAGTTCTAGAATTAAAACAAAGACAAACAAAACCAACTGAATCGCAAGTGAAAATGGAAGATTAAAACCTTACTCTCTTGCTACTCTCTACTCTATGCGAGCTACCCCTAATCCCTCCTGTTCTGTCTTCCTTTTCGACTCCATTAAAGCCCCTCAAGAATGTCGTCCTCCTCCCCCTTCAGTTATCCTCCTTTATTTCTTGTAACTGTCACATTGAAGCCGATGATGATGGGAACGATCTGTAACCACTGAAGACTTCATGAGGAGGAATGAAGTGAGAGAAAGAGTAACTGATGGGAAGAAGAAGGCGAGAAGGCGCTTTGTTCAGTCTCCCCTATTCTTTTTGACTTTCTGGGAATCACGAAGAACGAGAACACTTAAGGGAAGAAAAAGGCAGACGCAGCTCACGTGCATGGCGGGTGCAAGCTTAAGTGAAAGAGAAATGAGGGAAAGATGGGACCGGGTTTGGGAGCAAAAGGCGCTGGCCTATTCTGTTGGTGGGCCGAAGAAAAGGAGAGAGTGGAAAGGAAAGAAAAAGAAACGAAAAGAAGGAGGGGCGTTTGGGCAACGGAGCTTGTTTGGGCTCGGTTCTTGGCTTCATTTTTCATTGCTTGATCCATCCCTTGAGTTTGTTGCTTATTTTTCCAAATTTCTCAATTCCAACAAAATGAACACAATAATATTATAATCCTAATTTTACAATATATTTCGAGCAATTATTAGACAATAAAAGGGTATAAAATATTATAATTTCTAGTTTAACAAATACCCACACCTAAGTTTTGCTCGTCCTCCAGTAAAACAAAAATAAAAATCCTAGAAAAAGAAAAAAAACCCTTAAACCCTTAGGTTACCCCTAATAGATGAGTAAGGCCTCGTGAGGGTTTGTAGACGATGTACCCACAAAAACTTTAAAAGAAATAAAAAGAGAAAGGAAAATTGAAAATATTTTTGGTTTACAAACAAAACACAAATATATACAAGAGAGAAAGTTGTACAAATTCTAACCAACCAAATCACCCCTATAACAAAAATATTGTCCTACACATAAACAAAATGTACTCATCAAGGCTCTTTAATCCATAGATGACATCGAAGCACTAACTTTTCATTCCATTGTATATCAAGACTTTGAATCCATCCCAGTGCTTGTGTGTAAGTGCATCATCATCCTAGGGCTTTGGTTTACCAGACTTGACAGACACAAACTACATTATTGACTTATTAATATAGGAAGCAAGCTTTCCTAGTAGTAGTATTGCCTCAAAGGGTAACACCCACTAGCACATGCCTCAAAGGGTAAAGCCCAGTAGCACATGCCTCAAAGGGATACTTGTCATTCCAAATTTCATTTTTTTTTCTGTTTTCTTTCTTTTTCCTTTCTTTTTTCCTTCTTTTTTCATCAGTTTTTTCTTTTTTTTTGTTTTGCTATTCGAATGCAAACAAAAACCAAAGTAATCGTATCAAAGACAAGTGGGAGAGCCAATCATGGAAGACTAAGCCCTTAAGATGATGATGATGGTATAAAGAAGGATGGATTACACATCAATGACAAACAATTGGAGTTAGAAGTAGGGCTTAGAATGACACACTAAGGACGGAGACATATTATGCACATCACGCTTACATACAAACTAATAGTCAAAGCGTAAGGGATTTAGGCTAATCGAAATAGTATAAAGCCTCCCCAAAAAAAAAACAAAAAACTTTTGGGATTTTCAAAGTTTTTCAATTTTTTTTTCGATTTTTTCAATTTTTTTTCAATTTTTTCCAATCATGACATTGTACCTTTGCCCTTTCATCTAAATTCTCAATTCGAGCCTATGGAGTCAGATGGTCCACACACTATGGATTACTCAGGGGCCTTCCGAAAACCTTTTTAAAATGAACCTTTTTGTCGATTTCATTGTGCTTTTCGGTTTATGGTTTATTTTAGAAAGTAGACCTAGTTTGTAAATTTTCCTAAAAACTCACTAGTGACTCTATTAATTAAATCATTTTTGTTTATTTTTCTTCATTAGTCGTGTATTGAGGTTGAATAGGCTCGAGATTTGGACAGTATGGATGAGAGATTCAATCTTGGTCTAGGAACTCGACCTAGTCTTGAGCTTGGAAACCAACCAGGTTCCTAGATTAAAGCTGCCACCTACTTTGTGGGGTTAGATAGGTGTTACTGCCTCATACCAAGCCAGAGAACTGGACTTGGCTCTGAGCCAAGCACCTTGCTCCTGCATTTGAGTTATGGCCTAGCTCTTTGAACCAAACCCTTGATTCCGTTACAGTTTGACCCATTTTACTGAAATTTTTTAAAAAAATCAGATTTGAATCCAAACATCTAACAAGTGAGTCTAACCATTCATAGGGGAATCGCACCTGAGGAGACCCGAGACGTGGTCCTTATAGTAATCAATCTCAAGTTGTTGATGAACACCCTAGGCTGGGAGATAAGCTCTGTGTTTCTCAGTAGATCCGTATGACTGATACCTTCCTTATGGACCCAATTATTTTCTATAAGGTTTTAACCCGGCTAATAGGAACGAGATATTATGTTTCGTTAGTAACTAAAACATTAGACTCTTATTGCATATCTAAAATGTGAGTGTTTTGCTACTTGGAAATAATAAGTGGGTTCAAACTCAGTAAGGAAGGTTGTAGAGAATCGAGTTGCTTAGGCTTAGTATTGCTAGATTTACCATGACTTTATGTTTCATAAGAGTTGGATACCACATGCTCACCATGCAAATGAATAGGGTGGGTCGTAGTTAATTAAGCCTTGGGCGCAGCACATTGAATTGTCATTGAAGGAGAAATATGTAAGGAATTAGAGGTTGAAGTAGGCATGACCTGATAATTTTGGGTAGGAAAACAATTGGACTTATCCACAACAATCTTCAACTTAGCCATTTGTCCATAAGGAGAAGACATGCAACGAAAGGACTAACACCTAAATTTTTGAGAAGAGAAGTTGGGTTGACATGCAAAGTGGATGAAGGGGATGTCGCAGACTAGAGTTGGCCTAAACCTTGGGGCTGTTGTCCTTAATTAGTGCAGACTAGATTAGATTGAGCTTGGAGCGCTCCTAGTGTTTGGGAGACCTAGCTAGACAACAAAACTTGCCCTATATGTTCAGAACAAGAAAGGATAACAGGCTAAACCTAAGGGAAATGAGCAGTTAGAGCAAAGACTTGTGAGGCAAAAAACATCCCAGAGATGAAATTTTTGTCTTAGGTTAGGGCCTGTTCTTTTCGTGGGTAAATTGGGTGGGTCAAAAGGGTGAAGTGGGTTGAAGTTGGTTGAGGTGGGTTGAGATAGGTTGAAGTTGGTATTTTTTTTCAGGTGGGTTGAAATAGGTTGAAATAGGTTAAAGTGAGTTGAAGTGGGTTGATGTTGGTTGAAGTAGTTTGAAGCGGATATATTTTTTATGTGGTGGGTTAAAATGGGTTAAAATAATGAGAATATAATTAATGTGTGATAATTTATAAAGTTATCCAAATTTTGTTAAATTTTTGTTTTTTATTTTTCATTTTTTATTTTTTTTATTTTTTATTTTT
>JACYFF010031955.1:34799962-34846033 GCA_017589665.1 Selenicereus undatus
TAAAAATAAAAAATAAAAAATAAAAACTAAAAATTAAAAATTAAGCATCAAAAAAATGTAAAATAAAAAATAACAAACAAAAATTTCACAAAATTTGGATAACTTCATAAATTATCACACATTAATTACTTTCTCATTATTTTCATCCATTTCAACCCACCACATAAAAACTATTCCGAATTCAACCAACATTAACTCACTTCAGCCTACTTCAACCTATTTCAACTCACTTCCAAAAAAAAAAAAACCAACTTCAACCTACCTTAACCCACCTCAACCAAGTTCAACCTACTTCACCCTTTTACCTACCTCATTTACCCACGAAAACAACAGACCCTAAATCTCACATGAAACTTTACAAATTATTAAAATTATGAAGGGGTGGGTTGAAGTGGGTTGAAGTTGGTTGAAGTGGGTTGAAGTAGGTTGAGATAGGTTAAAGTGGGTTGAAGTTGGTATTTTTTTTTCAAGTGGGTTGAAGTAGGTTGAAATGGATTGAAGTAGGTTGAAGTGAGTAAAAGTGAATTGACCCACGAAAAGAACAGGCCCTTAGAGTGGAGAACTATTATGCAATTTAGGAAAAGCAAACTCCGGCTCATGAAACCGAACAACTTATATAAATTCTTGTAACTTTTTGGGATTAAAACAATTATAGATCTTACTATTATGAGCATATCCTAAGAATACACATATGGTAGATCTCGCTTGAAGCTTATTTACAAAAGATGCCATAAAATTCGAAGAGCACAATCGTCTAAAGGGTTTTAAAATTAATAATCATCATCTACTGCAACAAAATTTCATATGGCGACTTGTTTAAAGAATTAGAGTAGGCAAATGATTTATTGCGTAAATGACATCGACCCAATAATGTGGCACCAAGTTACCATTAGGTTTTCTATTTTTTTCTCAATTTCGCACCAAGTTACTTCTTTTTTTTCTCAATGCCACTATGTTTAATATTTTTGAAAAAATATGCCACTAAGTTATTTATTCTTTTCCAATTTGCCACTAAGGATTCAATTTTTTTCCATCTAGCATTGGTTACAGCAAATTTTATAGTCACTCAGTAACAAATTGAACAAAAAGGGAGCATATTAATATTAACAAAAAATTAACTCAGTGACATATTGAAGAAGGGTTCATAACTTGATGGAATTTTGCGAAGAAACTCAATTTTTTTCTGATCCAGTAGACTCAAATAAAACTAGAAGAATCATCAATAAATGAAGCATAATACTTGAAGCCTTGACATGACAAAAATTTTCCTCCTTTCTACACACGATTTTTTTTGGAAATTTTTGGAGCTCAGCAATTGTAAAATGTCATGTTTGTCACAAAATTCAATGAGCTGCTTTTGGTCAAACCCCTTTTCATGATCACTACTTGTGGACACTGTTAAGTTTTAAGGCACACAAGGACACAAGAGGGGGGGTGAATTGTGTCTTCCAATTTTTTCGTTTTGTTTTAGAACACTCGTTAGATCTGTTGGGACAGATGTTTGCAGTAAGGTAGAAACAAAACTTTGAATGCGGAAATAAATGAGACACAAGATTTTACGTGCAAAACCACCTCTAGCCCAATGAAGGTGTAAAAACCACGACCTACCTCAGTAAGATGTCAACAAACACTTTCACTAACACGGGCCAAGTTCATTACACTATGTAACACACGTGACAATGTTGCACATGTAACTTAGTCTCCCCCGAGACTCTAGTTACACACACGTAACTATTCTCCGCCTGAGAATGAGTCAAACAACACGTCCAAAGTCTCTCAAGACTTGGACACACTCTATACTTAACTGATGACAGAAAAGAATAGAAGAACACCTTACTTTTTATCCTTCTAAACAAGCTGAATGTAAGGTACAATTACAAACCCTATTATGCCAAAAAGAATGACTCAATTAAGCACACTCCTTGAAGGTTTTTCACTCAGAGAATAAGTGCATAAGAAACTCGATATTTGCCTTGAAAAACCCATTTTGAAGGGATAAGAAGCGAGTACTTATATACCCACAAAACGCAAGGATTTGATTTCCACAATAACTCTGAAAATACTTAGCAGATAATAGGAATAAAATTTCTCAACAAATATCTTTTTAGGAAATCATATCTTAAAAGATAGGATAAAATCTTTTGAAAAATCTTTTTAGGAGACCAATATTATTTAGGAAAGTACACTTTCTAAAACACAATATTATCATAAAATCGATCCTAAATATATTAGGAATTTTGGCAGTAGGAAAACTCTTGAAAATATTTGAAAACCGATTTTTGCACTCGTTGCCCTCAAAGCACTACAGGCTTATTTGCTCAATTGTTCTGAGTCAGCTTAAATAATTTCTTCAAGGTGAATGTTAAGTCAAGTTCTTCTTTGGCATATTAACAAGAATCTAGACAAATATAATCAGTACTTAGCCCTAAGATTCTAAAGCCTCTTGTACTCTGCTGATGATGTGCACATGTATCCACTTTGATGATTTCACCTTCTTCGACCTATTCTTCAGGGTGTTTGCAACTTCTGTCGCTTTCAACAGAGCTTCAAGCATGATGTTTCGAATTGATCTCCAGGATGTTTGCAATCTGTCTTATCACATGATTCTAGCACTCAACTCAAGCCAAGCATAATTAGTACAGTTGGGTTGTAATCATCAAAACCTTATATAAGATTTGATTCAACAAATTCCCCCTTTTTGATGATGACAAACCAAATGACCATCAAAGGTGAGATATAGCAGAGGGCAAAAACATTAGTGCCAAACTTAGTACAAAGTACATAGATCACATAGGAGAGGTACATAAGAATAGGAAGTTAACTTAAACCGGTTGATTTAATTGGAACATGGTCGTACTTGTCTTCCCCCTTTTGACATCATCAAAAAGATCTAGGAGGCCACATGCATAAATTCAGTGGGGATGCACTCACCACCATAGGTAATGAGGGAAAATAATCCACGATACAGTCAAGTATACAGTACATAATGATATTGGCCATCCCAGTTACACACAAATACACAACAGCAAAGGAAAGCAATGGCATGACATAACCAAACCAAACTAAAAATAGATATAACCACTATCAATCACATGCAGAATCAAGATTAACCAAACAAAAAAGCGAACAGTGTTGATGGGAACAGGGTAAAGAACAGAGTTGAATCAAGGAGAAGAGGAGGATGGAGCAAGTTTAGCTATGAGGGTAGAGAGGGTATGAAGAATATCCTTATGGCATTGCGCATTCAAGGCCTTTTCTTCAGTCAGTGCTTGCTTCACTTCAGGAATCTCCTCCTTCAGATGGAGCTGATCCTGGATGAGAGTCGCAACCGTGGTAGTGCTAGACGATGCTGCCATACTAGAACTAGGGCGGGGACCAGGGCTAAAGGGTGTTTTGGGTCCTTGGTCTAACACGGTTTCATCACTCTTCTTAATCTGGAACCCACACCCAAGTATAGTATTGCTCCTTATTTCATCGGTTACCTGAAAAATCATTCTCTTTTGCAAAGGGATCCCTAGAGCCTCAAACACCGAAGCTAAAAGAAAACCATAGCCCAGATCATGGCTTTTGGAAGTGTTGGCAATCCGTCCAATGTGAGTAATCATGATAGTAGGCAAATTAATGGGTTCTCCCTAATCGAGGAGGTCAGTAAGGTACATGTCCATAGAGTCCGCAAGATTGCGTCCCTGCCCCCAAGGTATCACATTCTTAATGACAAACTAGAATAACAACCGATGTAAAGGCTGCATTTCCCCCTTTCTTACAGACCGGGGTGCACTTAGGTCAGGTTGTTGGGCTAGTTTTCTGGTGAGATCTAACAATTGATCATTGCTCAGTACAGTTTTATCCTCCCTGACATACACATCAAACCCTTTAGAGGGTAGCCCAAGCCAATCCCCCATATTATCAGCATTAAAACACATTTCCCGACCATGAACAAAGCTAGTCACTATCCCATTAGTGACCTCACAATTGGGATAAAATTCTACTAATTCAAGTACTGAGCAACCCCTCTTAGCATTGGTAAATGTATCTAGCCAATCCTATGTTTGTAATTTGTTCAAGAACACCTCTAAGCCCTGTTCTTGGAAGTATAGAACCTTCACTATCTTTCCTCGCACCACGGCTTTCTGCAGGAAATGTCTATACCTTTTCCCCTGGGTCAGTGACTTTCTTGATTTATTTTTCGAGGGTTCCTCACTTCTCTCACCCAGGTCAGACCCCTGTTCTGGAGAACCCCGTTTCGAGGTGCATTTCTTCGAGGGCACAGATAGGGAAGGCGTTTGGGAGGTTGTTTGCACAGTTGATTTGGACAGAGTTTTGGAAGTGGACTTAGGCTTCTTTGAAGGTCAAGCAACTTTGTCCTCAGCTAGGTCCAATGGGATGGTAGGACCCACACTCCTAGTATGAGGCCGACGCAGGGTAAGGGTGAGAGGCACATTGGGTTTGGTGCTGGTTTTGACTCGGCGAATGGGTCATTTGGGCGCTATTTGAGGAGTTGTTTTGAGGGTTGGTTTCACGATGCGTTTGAACCAAATGAGAGGCTCATCCTCTTCAAGATCACACAGACGATCATCATTCAAGTTTGGCTCTTCAACCCAATCCTCCACAATCACAAATTCTCCGCCATTTTTAGGGAATTTCGGCTCAGTCATATATGGTTCATACAACACCAAATCCCATCCCAAAACCGACTTAACAGGGGGTATGGCCTCAATTTCAATTCCTACGGTCCTCAAATCAATACTTTTCAAAAATTGAAAGACAAAGGGAGAAATACCATTAGTGGGCAATGGGGTATCCACCGCCGGCGATGGTGGTGGTGCCTTAAGTATGTCGAGTAATTGTCATTCCCTTTTTCTTGATTTCTTGGCTTGAAGTAAGCGTGGTTGACGTGCCTTGCGACCAGAGGATGTGCTGCTGCCCGGAATTCATGCCATTGGAGAGCTTGAGGAAGGAAGGAGTTAGGGTCTTGAGGGTTTTAGAAAGAGGATGGAGAACGGGGTGCTTGAGGAGAGGAGAGAAGGTGGTTGAGGAATTGGAAAGTGATTTGAAAAGGGTTGAACACAATTCTCAAAACAACAAAAAATCCTCCCCCCTTTTTTTCGGCCACCGGTTTTAAAGAGATAGAGGAATTTGCATGCCAAGAAATCATTATACCTTGGGAAAAGCTGCAATTATTAGAGGAGGTGTAATAACAGAAAAATTCAATTCCCAACACATATAAGAATATGGTACCTTGATAACATATGATACAACTAATGGTCCGACCTGTTCTTAGTGCCTGTTCTTGACTGTTATATATTCGGTATCAAAGGACAATAAGGTAAGTATCATTAGACTTCAACAACTATCGGCCATCAGATTCCACACATATGCAATTAATTGCACAACAAGTTGAATGCATCCCTTGAAATAATTTATTTGGCCTAAGACCTTACTAGTCAATCATTGGGGTTTGATGAAGTTCATTCAAGTTCTTTTAATCAAACCCAATTCAAGCCTGTTCCTTTCAAATTGATCTCTACTTAGTGCCTTGGTAAAAATATCAGCAATTTGTTTATTACTAGCACAAAAATTCATTAAAATCAAGCCCTTTTCAACATTGTCTCTTAAGTGATGGCGAACATCAATATGCTTAGTCCTTTTCTGTTGACACGGATTTTTGGCAATGCTAATTGCACTTGTATTATCACAAAATATGGGAATGCATCCTGTGTCAATACCAAAATCCTTGAGATGTTGTCGTATCCACAACAATTGAGCACAACACGAAACAACCGCTACATACTCGGCTTCTGCTGTGGACATGACAACTGAGTGCTGTTTCTTTGTAGACCAAGTGACCAAATACGACTCAAGAAAAGTAGCCATACCTGAGGTGCTTTTTATGTCAACTAGAAATCCAGTATAGTCAGCATCAGCATACCCAATGAGGTCAAAGTTGCATCCACGTGGATACCATAGTGCCAGATCAGAGGTATTTTTCAAATATCTAAAAATTCTTTTTACAACTGTCAATTGTGTTTCTTTTGGATTTGATTGAAAACGGGCACACAGACCAACATTGAAAATAATGTCAGGTCTACTAGCGGTTAGGTATAGGAGTGACCCTATCATGCACCTATATGATTTTTCATTAACTGAAGGACTTCCATCATCCATCACCAATCTGGTAGAAGGAGAGATAGGAGTGTCCATGGGCTTAGTCGATTCCATCTCAAATCGCTTAAGTAGTTCCTTGACATATTTTTGTTAATGGATCATAGTTCCATTTGAGGTTTGTTTAATTTGCAAGCCTAGGAAAAAATTAAGCTCGCCCATCATGCTCATCTCAAACTCACTCTTCATCAATTTTGAAAATTCAACACATAAATCAATGTTGGTTGCACGAAATATAATGTCATAGACATACTTGGACAATCAACAAATGTTTCCCCTTAGATTTGAGAAATAAGGTATTATCTATCTTGCCTCTTTGAAAATCATTCTCAATTAAGAAACTTGACAATTGTTCATACCAAGCAATAGGAGCTTATTTTAGACCATAAAGTGATTTGTCAAGTTTGAAAACATGGTTAGGAAAATTAGGACTTTCAAAACCAGGGGGTTGTTTTACATACACCTCTTCTTTGAGATATCCATTGAGGAAGGCACTCTTGACATCCATTTGGTACAATTTGATCTCCATGTGGGCTACAAAGGCTACCAAGATTCGAATAGCCTCTAACCTTGCTATAGGTGCAACGTTTTTTTATAGTCAATCCCTTCTTCTTGATTGTAACCTTGGACCACCAGCCTGGCCTTGTTCCTAGTGACTGTTCCCAACTCATCCAACTTGTTTTTGAACACCCACTTGGTTCCAATAATTGTTCTATCCTCAGGCTGTGGTTCAAGGTGCCAGACCTTTTGTTCCTTTCAAACTGATGAAGCTCTTCTTGCATCGCTATAACCCAGTCAGAATCTGCAAGAGCTTCATGAACATTCTTAGGTTCGATGTGAGATAAAAAGGTATAGAAGGCACAAAAATTTCTGAGCTTAGATCTAGTTTGCACCCCTGTATTAATATCAGAAATAATTTAGTCAAAGGGGTGCAAGCTTTGGTGTTTCCAAGGTCATGAAGTGAAAGGATCCATAGATTTGCTTTTCACTTTCTCCTGGTTGTTTGCAGGAACAGGTGTGAGATCAGGGCAAAAGCCTGTTCCTAGATCAGTCAGAGAAGTTTAGGATTGAGTGGGCTGGTTTCGGTCCATATCAGGGTCAGCCAGGCTTCCCCTTGATTGGTCTACTTCCTGCCCACTTTCCTTACCATTAATTTCAGTAAGTGGTTCATTTTCAAGCATCTAACCATTGTTTTTTCTTGTAAGTCCAAGATCAAAATCATCATCCTGTACATAATTCTCAATCAAGGAGTCATTTTTATCAAATAATGCATGCGCACCCTCCTCAACACATATGGTCCTTTTGTTGAATACTTTGTAAGCTTTACTATGTGAAGAGTATCCTAAGAAAATTGCCTCATCACTCCTAGGGTCAAACTTTCCCAAGGGTTCCTTCCCATTATTGTACACATAACATTTGTAACCAAAGACTCTTAAGTGCACAATATTGGGTTTTTACCCCTTAAAAAGTTCATAAGGAGTCTTATTGTGAATGGGTCTGATCATGCATTAATAATGTAACAAGCTGTGTTCAGTGCTTCTACCCAAAAATTTCTAGGAAGACCACTAGCAACAAGCATGGTTCTAGTCATATCTTCTAGAGTTTGATTTTTCTGCTCTACCACCCCGTTCTGTTGGGGTGTTCTTATGGCTGAAAAATTATGATCAATGCCATGTTCATTATAATAATCAATGAAGCTTGAATTTTCAAATTCCTTTCCATGATCTGATCTAAGACTTATCAATGAGTGTCCTATTCACTTTTCAGTTTTCTAAAGAAATATAACGAAGGCTTCAAAAGATTCATCTTTAGATGCTAGGAATAAAGTCCAAGTGAAACAACAGTAATCATCTACTATAGCAAACACATACCTCTTGCCGCCCCTACTTGTGATCCTCATGGGATTACACAAATCAACATGTAATAGCTCAAGGGGTCGAGAAGTACTAACATACTTCTTTGACTTGAATGCAATTCTAGTTTGCTTACCTTTCGCACAAGCATCGCATACCTTGTCATCATTGTATTTGATGGAAGGTAAGCCAACAACTAGACCTTTAGACACAAGTTTGTTTAGCAAGGAAATACTAGCATGACCTCGCCTCTTATGCCAAAGCATAATATCATCATCAAGAACACTCAAGCAAGTCAAATGATTTTGGGGAAGTTTAAAAACACATGTTTTATAAACACTGTTGTGTCGCTTCCCCCTCAGCATAACCTCTCCAGATTTGATATTGGTAATCAAACATTGATTTGAAGTAAACCCAACATGATTACCTTTATCACACAATTGGCACACACTTAGCAAATTATGTTATAACCCACCAACTAAGTACACGTTATTAATTGAGTGAGAGAGTGATTTACCTATCTTACCTATACCAACAATTGTCCCAGATTTGCCGTTTCCAAATGCCACTCTCCCCCCATTAAAGGCTATAAGTGAGAGGAAACTTGATTTATCTCCAGTCATATCCCTCGAGCAACCACTATCCAAATACCACAATTGGTTGCCTCCTTTCACTTTAACCTCTTTTTTGAGACTTTCACTGTTAGAGTCTGAGTGAGATCCACTTCGAGCCATGAAAGCCACTGCTTTTTCTTCATCCTGAGAGTCTTCTTGTTCTTCTGAGGTGTCCCCCCAAGCTGCCATCATAGCTTTGGTGAACCATTTTTCAGCATTAGTCAACTGAGTTTTTCTGCCTCTAGTTCGAACCTGTTCTGACCCCTGTTCTTCCTTCAACAAGGGGCAATTCATCACTACATGATCTTGCCTTCCGCACTTGAAACATCCTGAGAACTGATCTCGATCACTGTTTTTAGCCTTACTGGTGTTGCCCTTTTTGTATAAGCTTTCGGTCTTCTTGAAAAATTTCTTGAATTTTCGTGCAATAATGGCCATTCCTTCTTCATCAAAATCTAAGCTATCACTTTCCCTTGCCTTTAGTGCAAGCCCAAGATCTTTATTCACTTCCCCCTTCATCTGAGAGTATCTCCTTAGTTCATATGTTTGTAAGTTCCCAATTGGCTCATCCAAGGAAATCTCATTCATCGTTTTTGCTTCTTGGATTGTAGTGACCTTTGATTCCCATGAATGGGGTAAAATTCGTAGGATCTTCCTAACCAACTCTTTAGTGGTAAAGGATTTTCGCAACGATTTTAACTCATTAGTAATATGGGTGAATCGAGTATACATGTCCATGATTGTTTCTTTATCATTCATCTCGAATAGCTCATATTTCCTCACCAGCAGCTCGATCCTGGATTGCTTGACTTGATTAGTTCCTTCGTGAGCTACTTGAAGGGCATTCCATATCTCTTTTGCGGATTCACACTTTGAGATACGAGTGTACTCGTCAAGTCCGAGTCCAAAGTATAGCAGCTTCTTGGCTTTGGCGTTTTTCTCCATCTTTCTAAAATCATGTGAGTTGAATTCCTTCGGCTCCTTAGGAACAGTCTTCCCATCAGTTGTGACTTTCACTGGAATATAAGGACCATTCATAATGAGCATCCACAACTCGTAATCCTCAGCTTGGATATAGTTCTCCATTCGATTTTTCCACCAACTGTAGTGTTGTCCGTTGAAGTATGGAGGTCTGGTCACAGATTGACCCTCCAAGATTCCTTGTGGTGCACTCATTCTTACAGGATCTCTTTAGGTGTTAGCTTATTTTATGAGAACCTCGCTCTGATACCAAATGTTAATTTTTAAGGCACACAAGGACACAAGAAGGGGGTGAATTGTGTCTTCCAACTTTTTCATTTTGTTTCAGAACACTCAATAGACCTGTTGGGAGAGGTGTTTGCAGTAAGGCAAAAACAAAACTTTGAATGCGGAAATAAAGGAGACACAAGATTTTACATGGAAAACCACCTTTGGCCCAATGGAGGTGTAAAAACCACGACCTACCTTAGTAGGATTTCAACAAACACTTTCACTAACACGGGCCAAGTTCGTTACACTATGTACCACACGTGACAACGTCACACACGTAACTTAGTCTCCCCCGAGACTCTAGATACACACACGTAACTATTCTCCACCTGATAATGAGTCACACAACACGTCCAAAGTCTCTCAAGACTTGGAGACACTGTAAACTTAACTGATTACAGAAAAGAATAGAAGAACACCTTACTTTTTATGCTTCTAAACAAGCTGAATGTAAGGTACAATTACAAACCCTATTATGCCAGAAAGAATGACTCAATTTAGCACACTCCTTGAAGGTTTTTCACTCAGATAATAAGCTCATAAGAAACTCGATATTTGCCTTGAAAAACCCATTTTGAGGAGATGAGAAGCGAGTGCTTATATACCCACAAAACGTAAGGATTTGATTTCCACAATAACTTTGAAAATACTCAGCAGATAATAGGAATAAAATTTCTCAACAAATATCTTTTGTAGGAAATTATATCTTAAAATATAAGATAAAATCTTTTGAAAAGTCTTTTTAGGAGACCAATGTTATTTAGGAAAGTACTCTTTCTAAAACACAATATTATCAGAAAATCGATCCTAAATATATTAGGAATTTTGGCAGTAGGAAAACTCTTGAAAATATTTGAAAATCGATTTTTGCACTCTCTGCATTCAGAGCACTGCAGACCTGTTTGCTCAATTGTTCCGAGTAGTGTTCTGAGTTAGCTTAAATAATTCTTTTAAGGTGAGTATTAAGTCAAGTTCTTCTTTGGCATATTAACAAGAATCTAGACAAACATAACCAGTACTTAGCCCTAAGACTCTAAAGACTCTTGTACTCTGCTGATGATGTGCACATATATCCACTTTGATGATTTCAGCTTATTCGACCTATTCTTCATTGTGTTTGCAACTTCTATCACTTTCAACATAGCTTCAAGCATGATGTTTCGAACAAATCTCCAAGATGTTTGCAATCTATCTTATCACATGATTCTAGCACTCAACTCAAGCCAAGCATAATTAGTACATTTGGGTTGTAATCATCAAAACCTCATATAAGATTTGATTCAGCAGACACCATTGACAAGTTCTTTGAGATTGGTAAACGTCCACACCACCTTGAAAATCCTTTGAAAGTCTCACTCTTTTCCTTTAATGGGAACACTCATGTGAATCTTAAAATCCACAATAACAAGAATATATAAACTCTCTCTCAATGTTCTGACCAATATAGGACCATATAAATCTATATCGAAAGTTCAAGGAGACTTTAAGTGATAATACGTTTAAGATGTTTGGAAGAGGCTCTTACTTGTTTACCTCTTCACATAAAGGATAAACATTGTCCTACTCATACTTATGATTGGGTTGACCGTGAACTAATCCATGCATGGCCAACTAGTCAATGGTATGCATGTTAAAGTAACATAATCTACAATGCCACAACCATGTGTCATCGTTAGAAGCTTTGACGGAAGCAAGATGTTCAGAGGAAATATGATCTAAGTAGTTCGCATATATATATATATATATATTTCCAACTCTTGGACTAAAAAGAACATTTTTCCTTCTAGAGCTTTCAATTGCACACCAAGATGGGTTAAACCAAATAGTATTATACTTGTCACACAATTGTGAGGTGTTAGGGAGATTGTACTTCAATACTTTCTTCTACTAGGACCACATTTTGAATGAAGTTTGAGGCGTTCTTTCGAACTTCACCAACTCAAGCAAATTTTCCTTTGCTATTATCACCAAAAGAGAATTTTCCTTGAATTTTTTTTTGTTGAGTTTAGTGAACATCGAGGAGTTTCTAGTCGTGTGTCTTGAAAGCACACTACATGGGTACCACAATTCGTGTTGGATTTTTATCTTACATATTCTATATCATTCAATTCATCATTAGTGCCATTTTAATGTGTAATGACTACTTTTTCAGTGTATTGACTTCTTTGTTAGTGCCTTTTTGTCCCATGAGACAGACATTTGCTACTTCTTGTCACTTATACTCTCATTAGAATCATTGTCACTCTAAGCAGCAAACATGAACCTTTTGGCTTTGGCTTTGAACTTTCTTTTTAAGTCGGGCAAACTTTGACCACATCACTTGGAAGATCACATCCAAAGTCGGCACCAATGTTAAACTCAATTTTTTTAGCAACATCCATATCTATGTCCACATAGGTCTATCCCATTCATATTCATATCCATATCATTTCCATTCCATCCATTCATATCCATATACATTGTATGAAGTGCGGTATTAGATGTGCACGGGAGATCCAGCCGATACCCTTTTTGGGGAATATCTTCTAAACAAATTCATGCATTTTCTATACTTTTTCTATGTTCTCTAATTTTTTGAATCAAACATGTCTAATTCATTTAAGTCACATATCAAAAGCAAGTTTGAATATAAAATACTAATCAAATTGCTTTTAAATAGTAACAATGTAAACGAAGAATATTTGTTGCGATTATTGTATGAGTGCTACTAAAGTGTAATAAATAAGGACTAATAAGTTTTACATTTAGTTAGCCTAAGATCAACAAATTTTGGGTTCCTCCCGTACTAAATGTTATGAATATAGAATGAGAGTTTTATATTTTTTCTATTTTCTTTAAAAAAGATATAATGGTTATGGGCAAAGAAATAGATGGATGACTGTAATCCATATGCAACCTTCTTAGTACCCATATTTGATCTATATCTATTTACCTTCCACTTGGCCTCATCTATATGGAACTCCTTGGAGTCACTTATCAAGTAAGAGATCTTGAAAACGAACAAAGCCTACCAGACATATTCACTTCCCAACATTATAGACTTACACTATGTTGTGATGACAAATTGTGTACTTAAGAGCTAATCAAAGTTACCCATATCTCTACCATGTTAGAAGGACTGATCGAGTAGTCAGAGTGATACCCTTGTTAGAGTCAAATATTGAAGACTTATTCTATATGGAAAACCATTTTGACCAAAGCATGTATGAACAATATTAAAAAAAAATTACATCGCAGACCATCCAGGTTCATACAAATATTTTTCTGATCCGATTATTTTTGTTAATGTATTTTAGGTCCATCTGACTTCGGGTAAATGTATTTTGGAGCCAAATTTGATCAAACATGACGTTATAAATCACACCAAGTACCCTAAGTTTTTGAAATTTGCATATTTAATCCCAATCCTTAAAAACTTACTTTTGAAATTTTAATTTTTGTGCTTGTGATATTCTTCTGATAAGCACTACTCGAAGCCCCCTTTGATCTAGTATCAAAACCACCTTAGCAAAAAATAATTAACATAATTAAGTTAATTAATAGTTATCTATGCTAATTAATTACATTTAATGCATGAATCATCATCGACTCGTTTTGCCCCAAATTATTCATATATCACTAATATAGTTTTAGACTAAAAGCAAAATTAAGAAAAATTAAGATTGAAGTTAAGGGGTCAAAGAAACAATTGACTGTAATTCATCTTTCTTTAATCAATGAAGTTAGACAAAATGGAAAATCTGATTTTGATATTAGTATTCCATTTTAGTAGAAATTTCCCTTTTAAAATCTAAAAAAATATAGACTCATTTCTTTTGCAAGGTATAAAAATTGAGAAAGAAGTAGGAAAATCAACTAACAAATCATCAAAAAAGGAAGAAAAAGAGGAAGAGAAAGAGGATGGAACATAAGTAGTACAACCTAGAGAGTCACAAAATATGCTTGATAATGAACAAAATCTAGACGAATTAAACAAAATCATCGGTGCAGTAGTAGACAACCAAGAAGTGCTATGCATTGATAGTGAAGAAACAAATAATGCTAGTTAGAAGAAGAAATATATCAATAGATGAACTTTATTAAACTAAAGAATCTAGATAACGTTCCTTTAGAAACAGTTAGGGGAAAACTGGAGAAAACAATAGAAAATTGGTGGTTGAAAGTGAAATTAATGAAATTGGCGAAGAACTTAACATCGACGAATTTGAATCTAATTTAGTTATTAATGCTATTCTGAAATATGTAGTGTTTTGTGAATCATATAGAAGAAATACCTATTTTATGAGACCTAGGTATGCCTACCAGGACTTACAACCAACTTTTTTTTTGGGTTGATGTCGAGGGAAATCACATCCTTTAAAGAAATTAGTTTTACCCCCATTAGGCAAATAGGTTACGTCCTAAATATTAATGGAGCTTGTAATAGAGGAGAAATATTTGAGCATTAGAAAAGGGGGTATGAAGAGTGTCCTGAACTCGAATACCAAATGGACTACTGAAAATTTTCTAAACTATATCAAACAAAGTTTTTATGATGCTGTGGTTGATTGATACTACTCATTAGATGAGGAAGGTAAAAATGTATTAAGAATGATGGAAATACCTATTGCCATGTTTAAAGAATTATGTAAGGAAATCAAATCTGAATTTTTCGGAGCTAAATTAATTCTGAAGAAAAAGCTAGACAATAGCAAAGAAAGCTTAACAACATAGAGTACTGGGATATGAGATATCTAAAAAATTATATTGCGAAATTCAGTCAATATTATTACAAAATTGGGCATGACAAAACCAAATTTGGTATACCTTAACCAAATTACCTTATTCGATAAATTTTATAATCAATGAAAAATACATTGCATGTGTTGAAATAGCAAATGTCATCGATACCTTGGTCAAAGAATATCTTATTTAAGAAATGAGTTAATGATCAATGTCTTGATCTCCAAAAACAAAGAAAATATAGAAACAATTTCTAGCCTGTTAGGATACTTCTCATCAATTGGGAAATGAACCTGAGAAGAGAAGAAAAAGAGCTTTAAGAAATAAAGGGAAGAAAAATTCCAAAAGAAAGTATTATAACATGGCAAGCCCCAAAAGGCAAAAATTCTTTAGAAATGCTGCTTATTGTTTTATAGGGAAAAATAGCTGTAAGTGTTGAGCACGTAGAGAAGTCAGACATTTTACATGAATGAATGCACAAAGAAGAACAATAAGCTTATTTAAATATTGGGTAGTTTAGGCTATTTTAAGCTAAGAAAGGAAGCAACACTAGATCTAACCCTAAAAACAACAAGGGAATTGTTGAGATAGTAATGGAAGATGAATATAAAGAAAGTGATTATGAAGAAACTACTCAAATGATGGAACGTAACTCAATTAGTCTTGGTGACATCTAAGGAGAAGAATTTGTAATAGATAACGAGAACGAAGACGTTAAAGGAGATTGGATACTTCCTATAATACACAAGAATGTGATCTACAACAAATTTATCTTTCAATTAAAAGGTAAGTATATGTGCGAAATGATAGAAGGGGATTAGAAATGAAGGAGTATAAATTTGAAGTGGGAGAAGAAAATCTCATTAATTGGAAAAATATCCTTCAGCACAACAAGGATAAAAAAAGTATAGGTACATCCACGTTGCACGTGCCCAAATCCAAATAACACCATTAAAGTATTATGGCAAACATATTGATTTTTATGCTTTGTTTCTAGTATCAGGCATACAAAATTTGATAATCAAATTATCATAGGGAACAAGATGAATTTATGTAATAGTTTAGTAGGATCCAATTGCTGACCTAGGTATTATGTGACCCTAAAGATGGATTTTCCAAAAATTTCATATCCCTTAAGATAAAAACAGTTGGGATAGATATGAAAAGAGGAGGCCACCTACTAAGGATATTTAAAAAAATAATCTACAAACTAGAAAATACTATAAAACGAAGGCAATTTAAAGGATAAAATCCAATCAGTATGAGATAAAAATTGATATGTTTTAGATATCTAGCTTTGTCAATCCTATAAAAATCAACAAGAAAAATAATAAAAATTGATGAGAATGGAAAAATTACCATTAACCACAACTATTGAGAACTATGATTACAAGATAAGAATGGGCAGAAGGATCTTCGGTAGCTAAAGAAGAGCTTAAGAAGACGATACATTTGTATGACTAGTGAAATGAATAGAATAAATTTTGAACCCACAAAACACAGTGTAGATCGATGTATCAGTCTAAATAGAAAAGTCATTGGGTATAAAACAAAGACTTTTAGTGAGCCAATTTATAAGGATGAACTAATCAAAAATAGGATTATGTAGATGCATTATGAAGCCACCAATACTAATTGCTATGACATTTATATCCTAATTAATATTTGTTTAAAGGGATGTAATAGGTATGAATTGTATGCTTATATCGATAGTGAATGTTTTGTCTCTTTTGGAAAAAGATCTTTATTTTCAGTATTCATGTAGAAAAAAAAGCAAAGAATCCTTTATAAGTAAAAATAGCTGATAATAGCATAACGGGGCGCAATGAAGACATAGAAGGATCATCCATAGAAGTAGAAAGAGTCCAATGCATTATACCAATTTTATGGTCTATTGATCAGTTCTCCCATTATATGATTGTTGAAAATAATTTTCAAAGGCTATACTCTACATGCGCATAGATCACAAGCCAAATCATATTCACAGCAAATGGACACTGGGTTTTGTAAGGCCCCGTCCGTAGGTGGTAGGTGCATCACCACCGTGGATGTTTAACTGGAAAGGTCCACAAGGCTCTTTAAGCTCCTTAGCCTTAATTAGCTCATTGGAAGACAAGTGTAGTGGAAGCCTGATCTATAATTTCGCGAAATTCAATGCGGTGATTATAGAACATGCATTCACATACATACTCAAACCACATCCAGAATACTTACTTACAAAATATATCCATATTTGTTTACTAAACATAATTCATAACATAAACACCTAGCAAGCAATGTATTTCCAACTTCACTCCCCAAAAATTATATCTGGCCCCTAGCCTCGTGTATGCTCATATGGGTTCCTTTAGCTTTCCAACTTGAAAAATGGTGAGGCCATGAGTTCCCCAAACCAAGTGAGTAACCCTTACCTTCCCCGTTGTTACACTTTGTACATTATCCAATTAGCACATAATCACATAGTACACATGTCTTACGATGTATACGCAAAACATAACATATAGCATATAGAGGGTGATGTAGAAACGTGCTCAAGCTTTAGAATTAAATTCATACCTTTCATATGTGTCAAACTGATAAGCTTCACCACACACACACACACACACACACACACACACACACACACATTATGGGATGGATAGATAGTTAATATAGTCGTACCTGTCCCATACTAACTGTGATTCAAGGACTCTCGTTTTCACTTAAGTCCTTAAACAAACTTTACTGCTGGTCTATTCACTAAACTAAACACGATCATCCCATACCAACCATGTATTTTGGGCTCCTAGCCCTCACTAGAGTTAAAAAGAAAGCAAAGCCTGCTAAATCAAGCTAATGGTCCACCTATAACTGTACTTAACACATACATAAAAGCATATTTCTTTCAAAAGTCCATATACTTGCCATAAACATATAATGTATTTCTTTGAGCATATCATCAATCACACATGTATTTCAAAATCAATCAGAATCTGATAGATATCCTGAATTATCCTTCAAATCTAAAACCAAATCTAAAGTCCAAATCCAAACTAAAAACCAATTTCATAACACATTATATATTCTCATATTAACCAAAACTCTTTAGTTTAGGGAAAATCAACTCTTGATGCACACAAAGTATCATCACAACATAAGATTCACAAACACATCCTGATGGACTAGTTACGGTTCATTCATAAGGTACCAAAAAATGGTGGCTAGCCGCAACTCATTCATACGTTACCAAGCAGACAACGTCGCTTTAGATGATGCGAACTGCCCACAAACACAAATCATGGACCCACATTCATATCCTAGTATGTTTAGACCAAAAAACTTCTCACTAAGGCCCACATGGCTCGCATAACACATAGTGCCAACATCCATATCCTAAGGGATTAGTTAGAACTTCTCCTGCTGAACGACCTGAACATAACGACAGTCACTACTATGATCATATCACTAGAATGCAATGTAATAGTCTCAGGCAAAACATGAACCTCTTTCTTGAAACAAAACTTAATGAAATCATATATCTTATATAATCGCATTCTTATTTTTCAAAGAAGGTCAATTTTGCAATTGTGACAAAAACATAGTCAGAACAAAACATAATTCCATCCAAACAAAATTCACAAATTTTCAATAAATCATAACAATATCTGACTATCTTTAATGCTTAGAATCATCACGAACATGACCAATATACAATTTATGTGTACGAACAACTCATAATTACACTAAATATGATAATTTTACTCATAAATTGATAACGCAAAGACCTCATATCCAAAATTCAAGAAACTTCGTATGGAAACTCCAAATATAATAAATAATCTACCATACATTCTTCAGAATTTTCCTTTAATCCAATCGTGCACAAAAATGAAAACAGTACTCAAAAGATATACATTAAAATAGGAAAATTTCAATAAAAAATCCATAAATCATAAGATTCATATCCAAAATTCATGAAATTTACATAAATATACAAATATACTAGAGAATATATGGTCAAATTTTCCCAAGTTTTCACTAAGAAAATAACTCCTAGAAATTGAAACAATAGATGAAATCATGCACTAAAATGGGGCAATTTCAATCAAAAATTCATAACTCACAAACTACACATTCAAAATTCATAAAACCTTATAGAACATGGACGCATAACATACATAATATACTGTAGAATTTTCATAATTTTTCCACAGATGAATATTTCACAGAAATTGAAACATCAGTCGAAATTATGCACTAATTACTAGGGTAGTTTTAATCACAACTCCATAACTCATAAAATACACTTCCAAAATTCACGAAAATTTGCAAGAAATTTCCTAATATGATTGAGCACCTACAAAATGTTTGAAAAATTTTGCCCAGCAATAATTCCCAAATATTCAAACAGCGGGCCAATTCAGGGGAAATTGGGAAATTAAACACAGTTTCCCCATTTTTTTATTCTTCTAATCCAACAACCATGTCAATAAACACAAACTGGAACATCCATGAACAAACTTACAGCATACCCATCAAGTTTAGAACATCCACATAATTTAAAATTACAATCAAACATGAAACTTTTAGGGTGGGTTTCTAGTAATTGAAATTAGTTTTCTAATCTATCAAACCCTAAAAACTTCAAATTCATAACATCAACCTTTAATTGAATCCTCAAATTTAGGCATAAGTCACTCAAATTATCTTCCCCTATTCAATTTTTGGTCGAAGAAAGCAAAGATTACTCACCTTTTTGTCAAATCCCTAGTTCTTCTTCTTCCTTCTTCCCAATCTTCTCTTTCTTCTTCTTCTACTCTTTCTTCCTCTTCTTTTGCTTCCCCTATCCCTTCTCTATGTATTGTGAACTTGGGGGGAAAGAAAAACCATGCCCTCTTTTGTTTTGATAAATATCATGTTCAGCCCCCCTTTTCACATGGAAAAAACATCCCTTTTTCATTTTCTTCTTTCTTTGGGCACAAATACGACTAAATGAGTATACCTCTAATTATTCCCCAAAGCATATTGATATTAGACTAATTTAAACGCACGTATATGTCCAAAATAAAGCATGTAAAATATACATAAATCATACACTGCCATTAGCATATAGATCAAAGTTTGTAACTAAAATTCTAGGGCATTACAGGTTCCTTTTGACAAATTAAGTAAAGCATACAACCTTCAGAAGATTGACTTTACACACAGCTAGCGTGGTGAGAAGGTAATACTTTCAAAATGTGAAGTAGCACTAAAAATCTCATTACTTTGTTAAATCCTCTTAAATTTTGCAAAGGCTTTACTCTGATAATTCTTTTAAATTTTGGCTCAAAGATAAGACATTTCAAAGATTACTTTGTTAAATCCAAATAGTATTGTTTGTGTTAAACAAATGGTGTACACACAACAAGATATCCAAGAGTTTGATGAGGAAATCAAAGAACTTTCGGATAAAGGGCTAATTAGGAATAGTAAGAGTCCTCACACGAGCCTTGCTTTCATGCTGAGAAATCAGGCTCAAGAAAAAAGAGAAAAAGCTAAGATGGTAGTCAATTATAAAAAGCTTAATGATAATCCCATCTTCAAAGGTTATTATATTGCGAACAAAACAATTCTTTTCAATAAAATTCAAGGGGCATCTTGGTTCTCGAAAATGAATTATAGAAGCGGATATCGGCCAGTTAAAAATGGATGAAGATAGCATTCCTTTGACTACTTGTAGTGTTCCCCAATGACATTATGAGTGGATAGTAATATCATTGGGGCTTAAAATATGCCTCAAATATTTTAAACGAGAATTGATAATATCCTCAAAGATTTAATTGCTATTGCCTAGTCTATATTGATGATATTCTTATATTTTCCGAGACCATAGAACAACACAAAGATGATGTGCTAGCTATCACCCAAGGATGTATTGATCATTGTATTATCCCTGGTAAGAACAAGTGCACTGATATCAAACAAGAAATAGAGTTTTCTAGAAATAAAAGATAGACAAATCATCCTATAAAAGCATATTTTAAGAAAAATAGAAGACTTTCCTGAGAAGATTGAAGATATGAAGCAATTAGAAAGATTTCTTGGATGTCTTATCTACGCTTTAGCTTCTGTTAAAGATTTAGCTAAACTGAAAAAACCATTAGAGCAGAAGCTCAATAAATAAGTAAGTTGCTCATGGGCTCCTAATGATTCAAAGATTGCTCGAAACTTCAAAAAGAAGTTAAAAAATCTTCATGTTTTTAATTTGTCTAATGAAGGAGATGATTTAATTCTTGAGACATATACCAGTAATAAGCGTTAAAGTGCAATACTTAAAATCAAAGCAGGAGAAAAACTCTGCAAATACTATAGTGGAAGTTTTAATAAAGCGAAATACAACGGTCCCACAATGGAAAAAGAAATCCTTACAGTCGTAAGGGGAACCAAACCAACTACCCAATCTCATCAACCACTCAACAAACCAACATACCCAACAACCTTGAACTTAATTGCCAACAAAACCACCTACTATGTAGGTACAAGTGATGCTCAATAGACTTAGCTTAAAAGTAAGAGTATGTGTTTGCCTAAGGTTGTATACGAAGGATTCACAACAAAGGAAGATGTAAGATCAAAGGGGTTAGCAAAGGGGATATAAATATATAACACAAGGGTACGCTATTTAGTTATGTGGCTAAAGTGACGAAAGAAAGAATGCCACTATCATATTATCAACTATGCACATGCTAATGTGGTTTTGAACCAGAGTCTAGGCATGTTCTAGCGGTGCAACATGGAAGAGTCACACACATGAAACAACATAAGACTAAATATGATAAATTAGTGAAAATAAGGCTCAAAGCCTCATAGGATGCTACATAAGATTCAGTTAGCACATATAATGACTCTAATGTACAAACATTAGTGCTAAGGGCTCCAAGGTGTAACAAAGTTCCCAATCAAGGCAAGGGCCAATATAGGGTACATTCACAAAATCTTAAAAAAATTTCACACGAAAGGGGCCACTCATAAAATTTTTTTTTAAAAGTTTTCCAAATGCAACCAAATCCCTAAATGGAAACGTAAACATGATCTAAATGCTATGCTCTAATGCAGTGTAAATAAAACATGCCTAAACTAAAATGTAACACGTGTAAAATATCCCTCCCCCATGCTTAGACAATACATTGCCCTTAATGTAAACATATAAGGCATGAAAAGAAGAAGGGTAATAGGACAACACAAAGGCACACACTAAAAAGACTAAAATCTATCAAAAGAAAAACAAAGAGAAAAGAAAAAGAACCTTTGGTTGCCTTCCAAGCAGTGCTTCTTGTAGGTCTCGAGCTAGACCATACACCATCATCCTTTTCAAAGAGGGAAAACTGGTCAAAAAGGGGACTTCATAGCTCTTCTCCTACCCTTGCCATGGATCTCAAACTCAAACTCCTGTAGACGAAGGAACCACTTCAAGTGGATGGGGTGAAGGTTCTTCTTAAGCATCAAATAATGTCAATCACCACGATCCACATGGACAATTATCTTATGGTGGATACCGTCAGACAAGCCACCATCATTATAACCAAACTTAACCCCAAATAAAAGTCATCTCAACACTACCTAAAGGGGGAAAAGTCAGCGACACTCATGTAAACCTGTAGTAATCACTTAAATAACCCTCATTAAAAGCATAAGGCTTCTCCTTGACTATGCTAGGTGGCAAATTATCAATCAAATCTACCTTTGCAGAACTAAGTCCATGGCCCTTACTAGCCACATTATCAAACTCATGAGGATCATTGGGGGACATATCAATTAATTCCACAACGTCATCAAAGACAACCAAATAACATCCACAACAGGAAAGAGAAGCCTCGTGGTCCTTAAAATAAACCAAATTCAGCATGGTGCTCCCCCACGTCAAAAGTCAACCTTCCCCCTTAACATAAATTTTGCATCCTATAGTGGCTAAGAAAGGCCTCGCAAGAATGATTTGGGTGCACATATCTTCAGCCATATCAAGAATGACAAAGTTTACCGGCACATAAAACTTACCCACTTTCATGGGAACATCCTCCAAAATACCCAAAGGGTGCTATAGAAAATGATCCACTAATTGAAGTGAAATGGTAGTGGGTCTCAACTCTCCTAGGTTAAGTATTTTCAAAATAAAGTAGGGCATCAAACTCACACTTAAACCAAGGTCACCCAAAACTCTATCAATGCTCACATTTCCTGTCAAGCAAGGAATAGAGAAGCCACCAAGATATTTGAACTTTGCATGAAGCTTTTTTAGGACCACAACACACTCCTCACATAAAGCTATGGTCTCATGCTCATGAATCTTCCTCTTTTTAGAGAGGACTTCTTTTAAACACTTGGCATACAATGACATTTTGATAAAGTATCAATGAAAGGAATGTTCACATGCAACTTTTAAGAACATCCAGAAACTTCCCAAATTGAGCATTAAGTTTGGCCTTGGCAAATCATTGTGGTAAAGGAAAGGGTGGCATATAAGGCTTCAGAGAAGGGGGTATAGATTCCTTAGGCTTCTTACTTTCACTCTTCTTTTAGGGCTCATTCTCACTAGGTAAGGCACCAACACGTACATCATGATTTTTCTCACCACTTACCTCAACTTTAGCACCCTTAGGACCTTCATATTGTTTGCCACTTCTCAAGAGAACATAATTGCAATGCCTTCTAGGGTTAAGCTCGGGCTTGCTAGGTAATATATCCGAAGGTGCAAAAGAAAAGCTAGCTTATTGGGCAATTTGAGACTCTAACATCTTACTATGAGTAGTCAGCATACCAACCTTAGAGTCTAATTGCTTAATATACTCATCTTGCTTTTGTTACACCAAAAGCACACTCTCCAACATGGCCTCTAGATTGGATTTTTCTGGAGCTTGTGGAGAGAAATTAGGTCTTTAGAATTCGAGAGGTGAGGGCCTAGTAATGGCTTAAGGAAATGGAAGAGGATCACTCCTATAGGATAAGTTGGAATAGTTCTTCTAATAGGGGTTATAGGTGTTAGAGTAGGGCTATGATTCGGCCTAAGGTGGAAGTTATTGACATGCAAATTGGTCACTAGAGGATTGGGAAAAAGAACTCCCAACTTAACAACTCAAAGTTACATGGTTAAAGGATCCACAACTATCATAAGAAGGGGGCACATGCATTCACCACTTTAACATTTAAATGTTCAAGCCTTTAAGTCATTGCATCCATTTTAGTGGTAACCAAAGTTGAAGCAACAACATCAAATTTACCTCCGACCTTCCTGGAATGAGTCCTTTCATTGGACCTTTGGTAATTGTGAAGCATAATCTCCTCAATGAGGTTGTACACCTCATCCTTTGTCTGGTTCATCAATGTACCTCCCACTGCCGTATCTATCATGGACCTCATGGCATGTGTGACTCTAATGTAGAACGCTTACACGATCATTCATTTTTGAATACCATGATGGGGGCACATCTATAAATGGTCCTTGAAGCACTCCAAAGCTTCATGTGGGGACTCCTCCTCCCGTTAAGCAAATGAAGTAATTTGATTCCTCAAGATCACCGTCTTACTAGAAGGGAAGAACTTGGAAAGAAAAGCCTTGATGAGCTCCTAAGTGGTGATGGATCCCAATGATAAAGAATGAAGTCAAGCCCTTGATTTTCCCTTGAGAGAGCAAGGAAACAAATGGAAGCGGATCGCATCACTAGAGGCTCCATTGATCTTCAAAGTATTGCACACCTCTAGGAAAACCGAAAGGTGCAAATTGGTATTCTCTAGGAGGGTGCCGCCGAATTGGGTTTATTACACCATATAATTAAGTGCGGGCGTGACCTTGAAATTGTTGGTAGTCACTGGCGGCCTAGTAATGCTTGGGATAAGGTCGTGGACTCTCGGAGTGATATAGTCTCAATTGGTCCTCCTTTGCTCATCTTTAGCTGCCATCCTAGGGTTGGGGTTAGCCACTTCTTGCCTCTCTTAAATCTTTTTCTACCCCTTCAATTTATTAAAGCTTTACTCGATCTTAGGGTCAAACTTAAAGAGCTCCAAAACCGTGGGACTTGTGCATAAAATTGAAGCAACCTACATAAAACGACAGCAAACCAAAAAGAGTAAAATGGAAAACATAAAGAAAACAAAAATGCTTAGTGAAACTCTATATGGTTAACTTAATATCCAAATCTAGTCCCTAGCAACAACGCCAAAGCCCTTCAGACAAAGTTTTACAGCTCATAATCTTGATCTGTTAGCCAGATCTGCATCAATCTCTTAGAATGAGAAGAGTTAGATCCACATAATAAAGAAAGTCTAGACTCAAATCCACCTTGATTAATCTCAACATTCCAAAGGTAGACATTGATCTTTACTCACTTGACAATTAAGTCGTTAGGAGTGGGAAAAATTCTTATACAAATTTTTGGTCCTCTACATAAGCCCAGTGGGGGGCTGCATAGGGTGATACCAAATAATTGAGAATAAAGACTTAACACATAATAAAGCATAATGTAGCCAATTCAAGGACATTGAATAGTCAAGTTTAGGATGCCATGTAAACAAATCAAGGGCACTAAGCAAAGTAAGTAAATAATAGAATATAAAAAATGTTGTTCTTGTTAAAGAGGTTTATCCCTCCAGCTAGGTAATACTCCTACCTAAGGACCTTCCTTAGCATTTAGTCAACTTACATTATGCTTCAATGAGATCATACAACTAAGCACCCAAGAAGGACCGTGACAACAAAGCCATCAAGACCTTCTTGATGTGATTTCTCCTAAGTCCGCTCAAAGGAAGGATGACTTTACTAATCAACCCTCTTGTTTATGAGAAAATGTATCCCAACCTTCTCTCTTCTCAAGGAATCTCAAATGTATGTACAAAGATTACAATAATTTTAAATTGATCACTCAAGAGTACAATGAACATTTTGAGTATAAGTTGAGGTCTTTATGTTTGAGTGTTGTGCCCTTTTTCTTCATGAAGGTCCTCTATTTATAAGCATTAAAAATTAGACAATTGTAGCATGCTAAAGGAAGTAGTTGTTTGATGCTTTACAATGTTTCGCTGATGCTTCTCTTGAACAGCTATTAAGCTGGTCAAGGCCTTGACATCCGTCCAGTTTCTTGATACCTATGCTCATTCTAGTCTTGGCTTTTTTTGGCTTGAAGACGTGATCATTTGGCCTTCATTTAATTTGCTAGTCATTGCTTTCATCATTAGGTAAGGCATATGAGCTCTTTCAAGCTTTGATGTGGACATCTTCCACTCTAGGTAAGTTAACACGTAGTTTTCTTCTTATATGAAGTACTTTTGATGTCTTCTTTGATTTGGAATACATTTGAAATGTCCTTTTTTTATATCCAAAATGTATCCAATTGTAATCCAATGAAAATCCATAGAAATGATCTTGCTTTTTGCAAATTAAATAGAGATACTTAGTAAGATGATTATTTAATTAAATTCAAAATACTTTAGTTAACCCATTTTAACATATCTTCAGGGCAAAATCACTACTATATATGGGCGACATCCATGGTCAAATATTGGGAAAATGATTAACAAATTACGATAATAATTTTGTTATGTTTATTCATCATGGAATTGTATGTAAAGATATAAGTTTATCAATAGCTTTTGGATTTCCAAATTCCATATTGAATACAGTCAATCAAAGTATCATAAAACTTATTTCTAGCACATTTCCAACTAAATAAATTTTATGCTTATCATGAGGGTTAGTTTCTAACATGCCTTTCAAGGACTTTGATAGTAAGAGTTCAAGAAGGGTGAACTCAAGCATTGAAGTTTTAGGAATTTCGTAATTTAGGGAACTTATTATTTCAGTTACTTATGATCACTTAAGCATACAAGTGAATGACCCTTAATCCATAACAAATATGCTTTGAACTCAAAACATATATCAACATCTAGAGCATATAATCAGCTTGATTGGATCCTTTAGGGTGCCCTCAAAATCAAGCCTCAAACAAGCATCTCCACATATCCACTAAATGGCCAATTCATCCACAGTTTCACTGCAATTGCAATTGAAACAAGAAAGATAAGCATCCATATCAACGCAAGAAAGATCCCAATCAAGTGTGGGGGCTCCTAATAGCCAAGTTTAGAAACCTACATCACTTGTCATTATCTTGACAAAATTGGATAACCAAGTGGTAAGCTCCTAAATGGCAAGTTCCAAACACTATTTCATTTATCGCTATCCCAACGAAAGCAATCATTTGATGATAGACTTGTAACAATCAAGTTTGGAAACCAACATCTATAATGCCCTCGACCCCTTCCTGGGCTGTGGATAGTGTTTAGGAAGGGCCTCAAGGATTGATGACAAACTCCATAAATTACGACAACAAGCCTTTTCATCTTGCTTTACCCTCGTTCACCCATTAGCTGGTAAACTTCTAGGACGTCACCCCTTGCAATACTATTGCATAGCAAGCACACTGAACTATGTAGTTCTTAAGAGTGTGTTCCCTGAAAAGGAAGACGCACCTTTGATGATATAAGCAGTCGTTTCAAATCCTTCAAGCATTTTATTAACCACACCTTGGGGTGTAACAATCGCCCCCATTTAGAAGAAACAAGTTCCCATTGTGCCTTACAGACTGATTGACTCACTTGTTCTCTTAACTAGCAGTCCAATTCCATGTATTTATGTTATTACGTGACTGCCAAAGCTCTTCATCCACTATGGAAACTTATAGTTGTAGGATTGCTTTGATACCATTTGTAATGCCCCAAAATTCCTAATTCATTGCCAATGTTTAACCTATAGGTGGTTGTAGACTTCCTGATCCAGTGCTATTGTTGTATTCTTCGAAAGAGATGCAACAAAAGGTATCAAAAACAACTGAGTTGCTATGGACTTTTGTAATAAAGATCTCACTTTGACTTTATAATGTTTAATGCAGTTCGTTCCTTTGACACCCTGTATTTCTTTCAAGAAATACAACAGTAATACCTAATTGGGAAGTCTGTTGGTAGTTATAGGTTAAATATTGGTAAACTTAATGAATTAGAAATTTTAAAGACATTACAACATCTGTCTTCACTAACCTAATTAAAGTAGATAGCAAAGTGGTCGGCTCTTGACAGCCAAGTTCAAAACCTATACAACTCTTAATTATCTCGGCAAAACTGGACACTTGTGAGATTAGGTCCTTATAACTAAATTGGGTAATTTTTAGCTTTCACGCCAATCATGGCAAAAGCAAATAGGGCTTCTAGTTATCAAGCTAACTAATGCATGAGGGTCTGACTATAGACCATTTTCATTGTTCATCTTTGTCTCAACAAAAATGATGGTTGACCTTGAGACCATCAATTACTAAAGTTCCGAAAGATCTAGCTGCAGATGATCACGTCGAAAGTGTGTCAAGGCCATAGGCCCTCAGGTAGCTAAGCTTAGGCAACAACTTCAAATAGGTCAGCACAATACTTGACTTGTTGTTAGCCCAGAAATGTCATGATTTTTATGCTCTTCATCACGTGACTTTACCTTTAAATTTTTTTTTTTGAGGTAATAACTTGAATCAAGAAGATGTACATAAAAGTTCAAGGATCCCAACTTCACCAAACTGAAACCAAATTCTTGGTGAACCAACCCCCCCCCCCCCAACCCTCAAAACACTATTTTTGCAAAATGTACTCGGTTCCAGTGAGCCAAGATCGATCCCCAATAGAGCACAATCAACTCTACCAAGAACTTAGCTCATAACTAGACCTGGCAAATGGGTCATTCGGTTCGGGTACAGGTCGAGTCAAGTTCGGATCGAGTCATGTTCGGGTTAAGTGACATTTCGGGTCATTTCGGTTTGGGTCGGGTATGATTCGGGTCGGGTCGATTTCGGGTCAACCAATTTTTGGTCAAATGCGCTAGTCATGCCAAAACAAGCAACTTTGTTGAAAATTTCGGATCGGGTATGGTTCGGGTCGGGTCAATTTAGGTTTCGGGTCCACTTTCGGGTGAGCATATTTCGGGTGTCGGGTTGGGTATGGGCCCGGGTCATTCGATTCGGGTTTCGGGTTTCGGGTCAGTTTTGCCAGGTCTACTCATAACTGCCAAACACCACCGAACCAAGGCAAGACATGATGGCGTTCCCAATTCATTTCCTATTTGATGTAGTTTTAGGCAATTTTCCAGGGCGTGGATGCATACGTCTATCAAACAATGAAGCCCGCCTCACCCCCATTCCAGTCCTTTTTAAAAGCAATTTTAGGGTTTTCTTGGGGTTCTATTTATAGGGGGTCCTTTGGGCTCAATTAAGGTTTACGTTAGCCTCTCAAAAACCCCATTAGTGGGCAACAATATGCAGGCCAGGATTAGTTTATGTTCATTTTGAGATGTAAGTTTGTAAATTTTAATCCATACAAGCTCGAGTTTCTATCTTCTTTCTTTGTCTTCTTCACGTTTATTTGTTAGCTTGCTATATTAATTTTTTACTTTTTTAATTGCATTCTTATGATAATTATTCATTAAATTATGGTTGTTAGGTTGTGATTAGTCTCTTCAATGGCTAATTAATTTTTTTAGGCTTTAACCTACCGTGTTTATGCTTGAATTTTGAGTTTTATCTCATGTCCTCTAGGTGTTTAGAGAAATGCTTAAAAGAACTTTCATATGTGCTTTTGGGCAATTGACTTATGTTGAAAGGTGATGTCAATTGGCTTATATGGGGCAGAGACAATAGTTTGAATTTTGACATGAAAATAGTTTGAATTATAGGTAGGTCGACCACCACTACTCGTGTTGTTTAACTAGGCTAATCCCATGAACATTATTGGTGAGGCTTGGAATAATTAAATTAGGCTTCAACTGTTGAAAAAGGACTTAGGTGAGTTTTGATCGCGCAATTCGCCATCTCTAAATGTTAGCATAGACTTGGGAAGGTTGTGGTTGACTTGATTGGTTGGTTTATTATGAGTGGCCTAATCAGAACCTGAGTCCTTCTTGTTCTTTTCCTTAGCTTAGTTTTGTTCTCTGTCAAGTCTTATTGTGCGCAACTCAAAGCACTTTGTACAACTTTAGCACTTGAAAATAGAACTTCCTGTGGATATGAACAGTACTTACCGATGTAGCTATAACTAATATTTGGCCACCAAAAGTGATCGTTAAGTACTTCTAATAACTTGGTTTTTGATAATACTCAAGATTATTTTTGTTTATGCAGGAAACAATGATTTGATGAAATATCGTGGTCATTAGCTCAACAGGGGAGATGATTGGACTATATTTGAAAAGTTTAGCCAATGAAAATTGGAAATCAAGAGGGCTTCAAGCCAGTTTCATATTGTAATGAATTTCCTAATATTGATCAAGATTGAAGATTGAGAAATCTTCTCGTACTAAAATTTATAAGCTGAAGGATAGCTATCACTACTACAAAGGAGGGTTTGGGCACCATAATTCATCAGCTGAGATAGTGTAGTTTAGGTTTAGGAGTAGGATTATTTTAGTCAATTTCCGCTCAAAACTTTCATTTATGTACTTTTTAGATTTAATCCAAGTTTAAGATTTTTATTATTCAATTCAGTTTGCTTTCAACTTTTACTTTCAATTTTTGCGTTTAATTCAACCCACTCCTAAGAACTTCTTCCCTTTTCTCTTTCCCATGTCTTGACTCAAGTTTACTGTTTTCCAATTCACCGTACTAGTTCCCCTGTTATTAGTTGTTTAGTTTGTAGATTTAATCATGTTCATACTAGATTTAAATTTTGCAGGTTGAATGATTTCTATTTTCATGTTTACCACTTTCAACTTAGTCAACATGGGTCAATAGTCAATGTAGTGGCCTAAATTCGACCATCTCACTGTGGATTCGACCCTCAAATACTATGATTGAAACTTGTGCACCTTTAATATTATTATACATCCTTTTAGGATCGTATCAACTACACTGTATATTAGCAATTTTAACTTAAAACTTACTTTGATCTTTGCCTTAGTCAAACCCAATCAAAAAGGGAGCTAATTGTGGACACCTAAAAATCATGTCTCAATTTTTATAAAATGCCTAAGACATAAATAGAAACTAACGTGGCACACTATGGTTTTTGAGCCTTGAACTCGACCAACTTCCTCGGTTCAGGGACCTGACCATGTTCTGGTTTGTATCGATCTTTGTGCCCACCAAGTGTTAATATAACCTTTTGTCAAATACTTTTTCAACTGATCAGTGGCAATTTTGAATTTTTAGAATTTTTATCTAAACAAACCTAGTCTTTTTACCGTACCCCTTAGGCTTCTATTTGGGCTCAAAATGTAATAACTTTCCACCTTATTCCTCATAGATTTTAGCTTTGGGTTCATTATTAATTTGTATGATTTTTTTAGTGAAATAAGTGACCGAAGGAATGGTAGAAACTGGGCGTAAGACGTGCAAATTGAGTGCAAAATTTTAGCTCTATTAGGAACTTGCCCTAGTTCCAACTGAAATCGTTCCCCGAACCAAGCCCAAAGTTAGCCTTGCTCTGCAGTTCACTGTTGTTCACGTTGTTTTGTAGTTCGCCTCCAAGAGGGCAACACAGCTACCGATTCCATATTCGCAATACTAGGTCAATAAATAGCCATCTTCAAGTTTTTAAGGGGGCCTAAAGTATACCATTATTAGCAAACTAGCTATGCATGGGGAACTCTACCAAGGATCCAAGTTGTGATCCTTACAATTTAAAGCCATTATCTTTTCCCATTGTTAGACCAAAAAAAATTGGGATAAGATTTGATACTAATTAAAGGCCCTAACGTATGTAGAATCATGCTAAAAGTGGGGTGAATTGGGTGATGAATTTATTTAGATTTGAGTGTCACAGAGAGTGACATTGACTTTCTGCAAAAGCAAAAAGTTCGTATAAAAATATGAAAAATTTAAATAGAGACAAGGTGCTTGATTTGTTTATGAAGTTCACCCAATCCCCTTGCACCATCAAATGGCCTCCTTAAAATTTAACTATTTGACCTCAATACACTTAAAAGTGCATTCCCTTTTTTCTAGCTGCTAAAACTCACTAGTTGTGTTTTACTCACGCCTCACTAGTCGCTTCACTCACTTACAAAAAATTACACCTAAATCTCTTGATCACAAAGTTTAACTCAATGTTGAACACCTACGGAGAACATGATTACAAGTGGATTTACTTGCAACCCAACCTGGTTATTATTGATCTACCACCCATTGCACAAATCTTACAAATGATCTTCAGTCAAATTCAATAGAAAAAAATCATTACAGCTTCTCTGTGAAATTAACTTCATGTTTGAATTACAAGTTAAACTTGAAGTCTTTTGCCTTGTAAATCAATATATGGCTTGATTCCAACTTCGAGAATACAACATGCACATGGTCGTTCTAATGTTTCTTTGTCCAAATACGACAACTTTTTTTTTTTCGATTAATGGTAATCCAGATACAGAAGGTCATATAAACTGACTAGAACCCTAACACAATTACGGAAAAATACTTGTTAAGTTTACAAAATTCCTTGCTAATTCGTGAGCTGAGTATGGGATTTCTTCCTTCCATGCCTTGGACCAAAGAGCAATTCTCCACTTGATGCTGCAAATTACTGTTTCCATACTCAAGCTCTGTTGTTCAAATACTATGCTATTCCTGGTCATCCATAAACTCCATGTGATTGCAAAGAAAGTCAGCATCCAATATTTCTTCCTGATTCTGCCATGTATCTTCTGGTTCATCCACATGTCATACATCTGTCTTAGTGTGCCTGGGATTATTACGACAACTTTAATGGCAATCATAGAACACTTCTGCATAATACTGTTTTAGCTCTTCTACAACGACATTATCTCAAAATGTAGTCATGAAATCAATCACATTGTTAGCTATGTCAAATAAATGTCTTGGATTCATGTAAATTAATCTTGTACCATCAAGTTACCGTAAACAAGCTTCACAAATAAGGTCGGAATTTAAATTCAAATGGCTCAAGACATTTGCAGAATATTTTAGTAAGAATCCTATGTCAAATATACAAAAATATCCAACCAATCTAAACAATGCAATAATCATATCTATCTCCGCGCCAAATAAGAAAAGCCTCTTAGCTAAGATCAATAGGGAACAAATCAAAGAATCTCGTCAATATAATTATTCTCTTGTTTTTCCATCACACATAATAAGCATAACAAAATCAGTTTTTCCGTGATATATTGTAAGGATAACAAAACTATTGTGAAGCTAAATACCGGGGGGGGGGGGGGGGGGCGACGGTCGCATGATAGTCAACACTAATTTAAAGTGAGCGCGCATTAATTGAGATATGGTCAATGTTAAGATTCATTGAGTTTCGCTTAATACTTGTTTAGGCATATGAGACCAAGATGTTTCAAACATATAAACGTGTAACCATCAAGCTTTTACAAACCATACATTACAATATCAATTTGATTTGGGAAAAACACAGATGTTGCCCTTTTGGGTCTGGTTCTAGTGTTTGCCTAATCAATTAGGCCCACATAGAGGCCAAGAGGCCTGAGGAATGTCAGCCTATACTCACTCACCTGCAGGCCCACACTCCGGGGGGGCCAGGACGTAACCCTAGAGGCCTTCTTAGGGCCCAGCGACCATAGGACCGGCGACCTATTCGGCCTATTCCAGTGAAATTATCATTTTACCCTTTTTCCAAAAGAGGGTTATAAATAGTGACCTATCTTCTTGGGAAAGGGGGGAGAACAGTGAAAAAATTGACTCTAGCATTTACACTTTTTGAAAACAGACAACTGACTTGACCGTCGGAGAGGCGTTCTCCAGACCACATCCCGGGGTTGGTCTTTTTTGCAGGTCAGAGCATAAAGAGATGAGGAAGACGTCGTGTTGATCGCCAGCTGTCAGATAAACCCGTTCTTTTGCCCCACGTTATCAACACAACCACAAAACAGATTCCCGACGGAATCAGATTGGCGCCGTCTGTGGCGAAAGAGCGGTGGCAATGGTAGTCAGCGATGCGGCACGAGCGCGGACGCGCAGGGACAACGCACTAGCCGTGGGCACTTCCGCGCCACCCGCGGTTGAGGATGCCAGCGAGAATTCTAGGGCAAGCCTTCGGCCAGAGGGGGTCTTGCAACGAGCACCTCAAGCTTAGGTTACAGTGGATGCACTCAAAGGGCCCATGTCCACCATTGCAGACACTATCATGAAACAGGTCACCGAGCAGGTCCAGAGTGCTCTGGAGATGATCGGCGCGGGAAACCCTTCCAACCCTCTTGGGCACCTTACGCCGCGGGCAGGCTTTCCCCGCCAGCAAGAGCCAGTATCCCTCCGCTCATATGACCACGCCCGTGGAGGCGTGCCATCGTACAAGACCAACCGCCTCCAAGACGAACGGCAGAAAGACCGTACCACACTTGATGTCACTTGTCGATCCGAGCGTGGACGCACCGTAGCTTCCGCTACCGCCTCAACTCTTTACGCCACTCACTCGCGGCGATCCGGTTGGCTTGAGGAGCAAGAACAGACCTCCCAGCTCAGGCGGGATAAGTCACACGGTCGTCGCCGTAGTCCGGAGCGTCGCAGTAACCGAGACTGGGCGCGGAGTCCACAGGTAAGGGAAGCACGCGGCCAGGAGTTCCGCATGAGAGACCGCTCCCCGCATCGCAGATTACGGTCCGTCCTAGACACGAGAAGTCCTTCGGTGGTGGAAGTCGAACGACACCTTGGTACTCCTATCAAAGTATCGGGAACGGCAGCCCGCTTAGTCGTCCCCTCTTTTTCGACCCCTTTCTGCCCCGAAATCGTAAACGCCCCAAGATGCGGAAAGGTGAAGATGCCGATGGTTGATCTATACGATGGAACGGGAGACCCGGAAGAGCACCTGGGGGTCTACAAAGCTCAAATGTATGCCCAAGACGTGGACGATGCCTCCTATTGCCGCTACTTCCCTACCACCTTAAAGGGGGTAGCACAGTCTTGGTTTAACGGCCTGCCCCAGGGGAGCATAGCCTGTTTTCAGGATTTGGCCGATAAATTCGTTGGTCAGTTTATTGCGAGTCGCAAAGAATGACGAACTAGCATCCACCTGTCGAAAATCAAGCAGGGGCCGCAGGAATCCCTTGCTGAGTTCGTCAGACGGTTCCATCAGGAGGCAGTACTAATCCCGGAATTAGAAGATGGTGTAGCCTACACCTCTTTTCTGAACGGCCTCAAGAGCAGACATTTTAAGTTCTCCTTGGCGGAACAAAAAGAAACTACGTTAGCTGAAGCCTTGAGAAAAGTTGCGGACTTCATCCGTGCCACTGAAATCTGTGCCGAGGGTTCGGACGCCCCCAAGAAAGCAAAGGCTCCGGGAGATAGGGGTTCTACTCGCGGTGAAAGGAACCCCGTTCCCCAGGATAGAAGGCAGCCGGCGGAGACTCTGGACGCTCGATTCACCACTGACGCCAGGAATATCCTCACGGAGGTACGAGGGCATCCGATGTTGCGTCGACCGCCTCCGATGACCACGGCCCCCTGGCCACAGAACGCTCAGAAATATTGTGAATTTCACGAAAAGAACGGCCACTCCACGACCGAGTGTAGAGAGTTGAAGAAAGCTCTTCATGAGCTCGCAGATAAGGGGCAAATCAATCGCTTTCTAAAGAGGGGGCCGTGCTTCCTTCAGCAAGAACAAAACCACGAGCCATCCCAACCGCGGGACGACGAGTGCTGAACGGAAATTGTGGCAACTATCGCGGGCGGCCACATGATGGATCTGACGTGGTCGGCATGGAAGGCATAGCTTAGGGGCGCACAGCAGGTGCTCACCATAGAGCAGGGGTCCGGCGTCGCGGCACCCACCATGGTCTTTGGGGGTAGGGACGCCCCACGCCTAGCCACCCTCCACAACGGCCCATTGGTGGTTGAAATGAAGATCGCAAATGCAGTCGTGCGTCGAATCCTTGTAGTTACTGGCAGCTCCGTGGACATCATAACGTGGGAATACATTAAAAAACTTTCCCACCCAAGGCGCGAGGTTGTTCCTATAACGAATCCTATTTTGGGGTTTGGAGGATAAGAGGTGAATCCTGCTGGAATCGTCCGCCTAACGGTGCGATTCGGAGACAAGACCTGTTTCAGAAGTTTGGAAATCGACTTTCTTGTGGTCGATGTGCCTATGGCGTACAATGTAATCCTTGGATGGCCTACGCTCCGTAGGGTTAAGGTCGTAGTCGCCCCATATCTTCTCCAGCTCCAGTTCGAGGCAGACGACGGGGCCATCGGAGAGCTCTGGGGGGATCAACGACAGCACGGGAATGTTACCTGGTCAGCATAAAACCCCTCATCGAAGGACCCAGGGACCGCGAGGTCAAAGGACCGCTCATAACAGCAAAGAGGGCAAAGGAAATTCCTGCCACAAGGGGTCCCGAGACCTTGGTAATCCACTCCGTCTCCCCTGAACCTCCGCAATTTCGGCCAGAAGTCGAAGACACAATGGAACACATACACCTTGTGGAAGAGCAGCCAGAGCGCACGGTACAACTTGGGCACGACATTGCAGCCCCGGAACGTCAACCCCTTGTCTGCCTCTTACAAGAATATAAGGACATTTTCGCTTTTGGCCCCGGTGAGATGCCCGGTGTAGCCGCCACTGTAATAGAGCAACACCTAAATGCCAATCCTAGGCACAAGCCGGTCGTTCAGAAGAAGCGCCACATAGGCCTCGAGCACGCGGCCGCGGTAAACACGGAGGTCCAGAAGCTGCTGGAGGCCGGCTTTGTCCGGGAGTGCCAGTACCCAGAATGGGTCTCGAATGTGGTGTTGGTAAAAAAAGCCCAACGGCGCATGGAGAATGTGTGTGGATTTCACGGACTTGAATAAGGCATGCCCGAAGGATAGTTACCTTCTGCCAAAGATCGACAAATTGGTGGATGCTACGTCCGAACATGCTCTGCTCAGCTTCATGGATGCCTTCTCAGGGTACCACCAAATACCCCTCTGTCCCGAAGACCAGGAAAAGACGGCGTTCATAATCGACTGGGGCCTCCACTACTACAAAGTCATGCCTTTTGGTCTAAAGAATGCAGGGGCCACTTACCAGCGCCTCGTCAACAAGTTGTTCGAACCGCTAATCGAACGAACCATGGAAGTATATGTGGATGACATGATCGTCAAGAGCAAGCTCCAAAGCGACCACCAAGCCGATTTGCGGAAAACATTCGAGATTCTCCGAGTGTTCAATATGAAGCTCAACCCGAAGAAGTGCGTCTTTAGGGTTCGGTCAGGAAAGTTTCTTGGCTTCATGATCAGTCATCGCGGCATAGAAGCAAATCCGGACAAGATTTAGGCCGTCCTGAACATGCAAACCCCCAGAACCATACGGGAAGTTCAGCGCTTAACAGGCTGCGTAGCTGCCATCGGACATTTCATGTCTCAGTCAGCCGACAGGTGCCAGCCTTTCTTCCATGTTTTACGCCAGTGGGACAATTTCCAATGGGATGCGAAGGCCGACGAGGCCTTTCAAGCGCTAAAGTCGTACTTAGCTCAACTACCACAGATTGCTAGTCCCGTGGAGGGAGAGGTTTTGATTTTGTATTTGGCCTTGTAGGAACATGCAGTCAGTGCAGTCATTGTGGCTAAGCGAGCACGGGAGCAGATACCAGTGTATTACATAAGTCACGCCTTAGCCGGCGTAGAAATGAACTACCCCTTCATCGAAAAGTTCGCCTATGCCTTAGTGATGGCCAGTCAGAAGCTGCGGCCTTACTTTGAAGCCCATAAAATCTTGATCCTAACCGACCAACCCTACAGAAGCGTCCTTCAGAGGTTGGATGCCTCAGGCCGCCTCTTGAAATGGGTTGTGGAGCTCTCGCGTTACGACCTGGCCTTCGAACCATGGCGGGCCATCAAGGCGCAGGCGTTGGCTGACTTATTGGCCGAATGTAAGGCACCTGTGGAGGAAGCCCTCCAACCGCGCCCATGGAACTTGTATGTAAACGGTTCGTCCACTAAGGATGGTAGTGGGGTCGGTCTCATTGTGGAAAGCCCCTCTGGAGCTCGTCACGAGCACGCCCTTAAGTTCATGTTCAAGGCGGCCAATAACGAGGCCGAATATGAGGCCCTCATTGCGGGAATAGAACTCTGCCACACTGCAGGGGCTGATCACGTCTAGGCATTCTCTGACTCGCAACTCGTCGTCAATTAGCTCAATGGAGCTTATGAAGCAAAGGACGAGGTTATGTCCGCATACGTTAGGAGGGTTCGTGAGGCCACCAAGCTGCTCAGGCACTTTTCCATAACGAACATCCCCCGCTCGAAGAACCGGCAGGCAGATGCCCTGTCCAAGCTAGCGAGCTCTTCCGATGACAGCTGGCTAAAGAACATTCAATGGGAAACTCTGACAGGTAGGAGCATCGACTTGCATGAGTGGCGTGGCTGGACCGGAGTCCCACGTGGATGGAACCTATTCGCGCATATCTCGCTGATGGCACGTTACCCACAGATACCAAAGAAGCAGAGAAGATTAGGAGGCGGTCAAATTGGTTCGTATTGTACGAAGGAATTCTCTACAAGCCTTCCTTTGCCCGGCCTCTTCTGCGTTGTGTACCCCAAGCGGAGGGAAAGCAGATTCTGGAGGAGTTACATCAGGGCATCTGTAGCTCGCACCTCGCTGGGCGGGCGCTCGCCGTGACGGCTCTCCGCACCGGCTACTACTGGCCCAGCTTATGGGAAGATACAATGATGCTAGTCCGGACTTGTGACAAGTGTCAACGGTTCACGCCCGTCCAACGAGTCCCCTCCACTCTCATAACACCGATAGTCAGCCCACTACCGTTTGCCACCTGGGGCATGGACATCCTTGGACCCTTTCCCAGGGCCACGGGCCAGCATAAATATCTCTTTGTGGCTGTAGACTACTTTACCAAGTGGATCGAGGCTGAGGCCGTCGCCTCTATTACCACTGCAGAAGTGCGAAAGTTTATTTGGCAAAATATTATCACCAGATTCGGCATCCCCCGCACAATGATCTTCGACAACGACCGACAATTCCATACTAGTAAGCTTACTGATTATCTCAGTAGCTTGGGGTGTCAGGCTCGCTTCACGGCCGTGGCACATCCCCATACCAATGGTCAGGCCGAGGCAGCTAATAAATCCATCCTCCATGGTATATAGAAAAAACTCGATGACGCCAAGGGTAACTAGGTAGACGGGCTGCACGGCGACCTGTGGAACCTCCGCACCACCGAAAAGACAGCCATAGGAGAAACCCTATTTATGCTCACCTACGGCTCTGAAGCCGTCCTTCCTGTGGAAGTGGCCCTCCATACTCACCGGCTCACCACATTTCAAGAAGCAACAAACAATGCAGCTCTATGAGAGGCTCTGGACCTCCTCCCCTCCATCCGCGGTGACTCCTTGCTCCGAGAAGCCCTCTATAAACTCTGAATCGCACGATTACACAATCGTACAGTAAGGGTGTCCCCTATCCGCGTCGCGAATTTTGTACTCCAACGCAAGGAGAGCGTTGCTCGTACAACGGAGCACGACAAATTGACGGCCAATTGGGAAGGGCCCTACAAGGTGGTCTCGCAAATTCGTCCCGACACATTTCGGCTGGAAACCCTTCACGGCACCCCTGTTCCCTGGGCATGGCATAACAGCAACTTAAGGAAATATCACGTTTAAGCTGTAAATACTCACATTTGTGCTCCTTGAGAAATGAATATTCTTGTCGTTTTCTTTGCATCCTGTGTCATGAGCACCGCCTTACGGCCGGTCACTACGCTCTTAGTCCCTCTAGGGGCTAAGGGCCCTTGAGAACGGCCTTACGGCCGGTCGCTATGCTCTTAGTTCCTCTAGGGGCTAAGGGCCCTTGAGCACGGCTATACGGCTGGTCGCTACGCTCTTAGTCCTTCTAGGGGCTAAGGGCCCTTGAGCACGGCCTTACGGCCGGTCGCTACGGTCTTAGTCCCTCTAGGGGCTAAGGGCCCTCGAGCACAGCCTAAGTGTCGGTCACTACTGCCTTAGTCCCTCCAGGGGCTAAGGGCCCCTGAGCACGGCCTTACGGCCGGTCGCTAGGCTCTTAGTCCCTCTAGGGGCTAAGGGCCCTTGAGCACGGCCTAAGTGTCGGTCACCACTTCCTTAGTCCCTCCGGGGGCTAAGGGCCCCTGAGCACGGCCTTACGACCGGTCGTTATGCTCTTAGTCCCTCTAGGGGCTAAGGGCCCCTTAGCACAGCCTTACGGCTGGTCGCTACTGCCTAGTCCCTCCGGAGGCTAAGGGCCCGTGAGCACGGCCTAAGTGTCGGTCGCTACGCTCTTAGTCCCTCTAGGGGCCAAGGGCCCTTAAGCACGACCTTGCGGCCAGTCACTACGCTCTTGTCCCTCCAGGGGCCAAAGGCTCCTAAGCATGGCCTTACGGTCGGTCGCTACGGCCTAGTCCCTGTGAGGGCTAGGAGCCCCTGAGCACGGCCTAAGTGCCGGTCGCTACGGCCTTAGTCCCTCCAGGGGCTAAGGGCCCTAGAGCACAGCCTTACGGTCGGTCGCTCCGAGCCGCTACAGCCTTAGTCCATTGAGCAGGGCCTTACGACTAACAACCGCAACGAACCCTGAATCGCACGCCTTGTCCTTTTGTTTAAGGGCCACCCTCATACAAGTAAGTAAAAACCGAAACATACACAAACAAAAGGCCAAGGGAGGCATATCCTTTTCATTAAAATAGACGTTGGTTACAAGCTAGTGTGAAGGCAATTCAAACCCAAAAAGGGGCAAAATATAGACAAAGGGACGCTGGCCATGCATCAGGCTCGTTCTCGTCCGCCGGCTCCTCTTCGGACAGGCCAGCCACCTCCCGAGGGTGGGTGGTCTCATCAGCAATGGTCTCGCCCTCAGAAGGAGGGACGAACTCCACTTCGTCCGGATCGCGACCCTCTGCAACGGCGCACTCGCTCTCATTAACATATTTCAGATAAGCTTCGAAGTAACGGTCATCGCCAAATTCTGCCGCGAGAGTTAGCAAGACCTTGCGGAGATAGGCCAAGGTATTGAAATGGCCCTGCTGGTAGCCCCGCTCCTGTGCTTTGGCCGGCTCAGCTACGGCCTGTTCCAGCTTCTGCTGCACCTCCTTTTCCGCAGCCTCGCAGGCCGCGAGGTCCGATTGAAGCCGTTCACAGTGTCACTTATACCTGGATACCATCCCCTCTACGCGTCGGCATTCGGCCACGGCCTTGACGCCTCGGGCAAAAGCCTCCGCCATGCCAATCTCCTCCCCGGATATAGGCGGCGGATCTGGGACACCAGGAGCCGACAGATCCCATGATTTAACAATGTCTTGAACAAGGGCAAGGCGGATGCCAAGGTCGGCCTTGATGAAGCTGCCTGAGGGACGAGAAGACGAAGGAGTAGCGGCGGTCGGAGCCGCAGCAGAAGTGCCGGTGGTTCGAGGAGGGGTCTGGCGTCTCTGCTCGGTAGCAGCCCGCTCCCTAGAAGACCAGCTTGCCGACTGAGCGGTGACTTCATTACCAATTTCCCCGGTCACCTCCTCGGTTCTATGCTTCTTACGCGGCGGAGGCAGGATCACGGTAGGCCTCTTCCCGCGAGGTCCAAGGGAAGGCGCCTGCAAAAGCTAAAGTTATCTCCCATGAACACGATGGCAACCAACAAAGGGGGTCAAATATCATACCTTCCTAGCCTGCTGGACAACGGCAAGCTGCCTCTCCTCCTCCCTCCTGCACTCGGCGGCAGCAACCACCTGCTCGGTTGTCGCATCCCCGGCCTCGAAGACTGTCAGTCTGGCCCTCGCTTGATCTGCACAAAGATGACAGGTCAGGTCAGCACAAAACATGTAACTAAAAAACGCCGGGACAACTGAGTACCCTTTGTAAAATTTTTAAGGATCAGAAGGCCGGCCATGGCAAGAAAGAAGTCATTAGCAAAAAATTTTAATTTCGGCAGCCAGTTCAACGGCTCCCGGTCACTAGACTTGGTCCTCCTCTTCTTTGGACCCCTCACGGCCTCAATCGCCTGGCTCATAAATCTTGGGATGGGCCAAGGGCGATCATCTTCACAGATGTAGAACATAAAGTAACGAGCGGTTCGTCGCTCCTTGGTAGTGGGCTCCCCAAATGGATTTTGAACCGGTTTTCCTTCATTCCAGTCGGGGACGTCGCCCCAACTCGGCGCCCGGCGTAGGAACAAGAAGTCGTATTTCCAATGTCTCACTTTGGATTTCTTCTCGATGGCTGTCATATAGCCCGGTCGGTTATTGAAACAGTACAATCCCAAGTCCCCGGTCTCTTTGGGGGCCCTTTGGACCGTGTGCGCCAGACTGAACGAGCGCGTCGAGCAGGTTAGACCACGCAGTTCACATGTAGCCACAAATGAGCAGATGTTGTGCCAAGACGTCGGCACAATTTGAGCAGGCGCTAACTAATACTTATTAAGAATCTCCTTGATCACCGGATGTAGAGGAAACCGTAGGCTATAGTCTAAGGCCGCTTTATACACCGCTATACAATTGGCAGGCGGCTCATTCAATGTGTCGTCCGACTCGGGCATTACGAAGGAGTACTCGGCCGGCAGGAGGTACTGCTTGTCGAGCGCCGACTTCTTGAGTTTGGAAATCACTCTCGGGTCGGGCAAGTGACTTCCCGGTCCATCCAATAGGTCCGAACGGGTTAAAGCCTCGGGATACTCCAGCCCCTCGGCCACGATCTCGGTTATGGGCGGCGCACGACCTCTCCGAGGGCGCCCCGAACCACCCGGACCTAATGACTCAGAGGAGGAGCTCGTCGACGCTTCCTCGGATGATGAGCGACACCCCGAGGCCGCGCTAGATGAGCCGGGCCAAAAAGATGTACTAGAATTGAAGGAGGCAACCCGGGCCTCCACATTGGACTGAGGAAGAGCTGAACAAACATTACCTATCGAGCCCTCGGCCAGCAGCTCGTCTGGAGTCCGGATGCGCCGAGTCGGATACAAAGAATGCAGCAAAAGGGACGAGCATGTACCTGTGGATGTCGAGGAAGCAGAGATTTGGTTGGAAGCAGCCACGCAACCTGGGAAGGAAGAGGAAGAAGGATGTCAGAGCCTCTCTCTCTAGAATCTTTTTCTCTCTCTAAAGGGTAGCAAAAGTGTGGCACGAATGATCAAGACAGTAAGGACCTCATCCTTATATAGAGCCAATAGGCGGTTCGCATGCCCCGACGCACCTCGACAATCGCACCTGCCCAAAATGAGTGCCACGTGGCCCCCAAGGATCAACCACATCACGAATGAAGTGGAAAATTAAGCTAGTCAGGCATTAGGCTTCAAGAAGCCCCTCAGGGGCAAAGCGCCATCACCGCGACTTTAGTGACGGTCGTTGTGCCCTTAATCCCTCCTGGGGCTAGGCGCCCCTAAGCGCGGCCTTACGGCCGGTCGCTACGCTCTTAGTCTCTCCAGGGTCTAAGGGCCCCAAGCACGGCCTAAGTACCGGTCGCTACGGTCTTGGCCCCTTAGAGGGATAGGTGTCCTCGAGCATGGCACCAGGGCCAATCGCTACGCCCTTTGCTCCTCCGGGGCTGGGCTACCCTGAGCACGATTTAAGTGTCGGTCGCTACGACCTTAATCCCTCCAGGGGTTAATGGCCCCGAGCACGGCCTAAGTGTCGGTCGCTACGGCCTAGTCCCTGTGGGGGCTAGGCGCCCCTGAGCACGGCCTAAATGCCGGTCGCTACGACCTTAGTCCCTACAGGGGCTAAGGGCCCTCAAGCACGGCCTAAGTGTCAGTCCCTACTGCCTTAGTCCCTCCAGGGGCTAAGCGCCCCTGATCACGGCCTAAGTGCCGGTCGCCATGGCCCAGCCCCTCCAGTGGCTAGGCACCCCTAAGCACGGCCTTACGGCCGGTCGCTACGCTCTTAGTCCCTCCAGGGCTAAGGGCCCCGAGCACGGCCTAAGTGTCGATCGCTACAATCTTGGCCCCTTATAGGGATAGGTGCCCTCGAGCACGACACCAGGGCCGATCGCTACGCCCTTTGCTCCTCCGGGGGCTAGGCTCCCCTGAGCACGGCCTAAGTGTTGGTCGCTACGGCCTTAATCCCTGCAGGGGTTAAGGGCCCCCGAGCACGGCCTAAGTACCGGTCGCTACACTCTTAGTCCCTCTAGGGGCTAAGGGCCCTTGAGCACGACCTTACGGCCGGTCGCTACACTCTTAATTCCTCCAGGGGCTAAGGGCCCTTGAGCACGGCCTTACGGCTGGTCGCTACGGCCTAGTCCCTGTGAGGGCTAGGCGCCCCTGAACACGGCCTAACTGTCGGTCGCTACAGCCTTAGTCCCTCCAGGGGCTAAGGGCCCTAGAGCACGACCTAAGTGTCGGTCGCTACGACCTAGTCCCTCCGGGGGCTAAGCGCCCCTGATCACGGCCTAAGTGCCGGTCGCTATGTCCTAGTCCCTCTAGGGGCTAGGTGCCCCTGAGCATGGCTTAAGTGCTGGTCACTACGTTCTAGTCCTTGTGAGGGCTAGGCGCCCCTGAGCACAGCCAAAGTGTCGGTCGCTACGGCCTTAGTCCCTCTAGGGGCTAAGGGCCCTAGAGCACGGCCTAAGTGTCGGTCGCTACGGCCTAGTCCGTCTGGGGGCTAAGCGCCCCTGATCACGGCCTAAGTGTCGGTCGCTATGTCCTAGTCCCTCCAGGGGCTAGGCGCCCCTGAGCACGGCTTAAGTGTCGGTTGCTATGGCCTAGTCCCTGCGGGGGCTAGGCACTCCTAAGCATGGCGTCAGTGCCAGTCACTACACTCTCAGCCTCTGGAGGGGCTAAGGGCCCCTTGAGCACGGCCTTGTGGTTGGTCGCTACGCTCTTAGTCCCTCCGGGAACTAAGCGCCCCTGGGCACGACCTAATTGTCAGTCGTTACAGCCTTAGTCCCTCTAGGGGCTAGGCGCCCCTAAGCACGGCCTTGCGGCCGATCGCTACGCTCTTAGTCCCTGTAGGGGCTAAGGGTCCCTGAGCACAACTTGGGGGCCCCGCAGACGGAACAACCAATACAGACGTGGAAAAGAAAACAGGGTCTCATTACATGAAGGTTCCTTACAAGCATCCTGAAGGGCGCACATTCGTACAAAAGAAAGACTGTTAAGCTTTCTCCTCATCACTAGAAGGGGCAGGGGGGCCGCCTAAGTCAGAAACTCCTCCCTGGCCGTCGGCAGCATCCGAGACTTTTATCTCGTCAACCGAACGATTCTATTGAGCTGCCCTCAAAGTATCGTCCATACAGTATATCGACTTCTCGAAGGATGACCACCTTAAATCCATAAGCACAGACTTCATCTCGTCCCCTGTGAACTCATGAGCTGCGCCCAGCTCGACAGCGTCGTTCAGTAGCATCGCGTAGAAAGTCGCTTGAACCATTTCGGGGAGTCCAAGCTCCACCGCGGCAATCTCAGCCTCGGATAAGGAGAAGCCCAGGCATAGTCCAGAAAAATCCTCGGGGAGAGGGGGAGGGGGGCGTAATGCGTTCCTTTGATGCCATCCGAGCGTTTCTCTCAAGAAAAGTGCCATCTCCCTGGTGTTGCGGATGAGAGGGAAGGCCATGACTTCTCAAGTAGATGGTTTGTTTGCTCCTCAAAGATTACACTCACAACCATCTTCTCCAAAAGAACAACGGGGTATTTATAAGCGAATGAAACAGCCATGAAGGTCGACAGAGGTTGTGGGAAAGTACGTTCCAACAGTCACCTTTTATATTAGGTCGCAACAGTTTTGTGCATGCGTAACTCTCACCCCAAAACGCGCGCATCTATGTGCGACAGTCTCGGCAACCGTCCAACCCAGGGGTGCAATTCCCCATAATCCCTGGCTGAGGCGCGGGTGGCAATCATGCGCCTATGTCGCTCTATCATATATTAGTGAGTAGAATTATCTGGACGATAAAACCCCTGGGTCCACATCTCACCTGACTATCTGCCAGGCTAAAGGATCAGGTAAGACGTGAGGGGCTAAGTGATTTGGGAAAAACACAGATGTTGCCCTTTTGGGCCTACTTCTAGGATTTGCCTAATCAATTAGGCCCACATACAGGCCAAGAGGCCTGAGGAATGTCAGGCTATACTCACTCACCTACGGGCCCACACTCCGGGGGGCCCAGGACGTAACCTTAGAGGCCTTCTTAGGGCCCAGCGACCCTAGGACCGGCGACCCATTCGGCCTATTCCAGTGAAATTACCATTTTATCCTTTTCCCCAAAAGAGGGTTATAAATAGTGACCTACCTTCTTGGGAAAGAGGGGAGAACAGCGAAAAAATTGACACTAGTATTTACGCTTTTTGAAAACAGACAACTGACTTGACCGTCGGACAGGCGTTCGCGGACCACATCCCGGGCTTGGCCTTTTTGGCAGGTCAGAGTATAAAGAGACAAGGAAGACGTCGTGTTGATCACCAGCTGTCAGGTAAACCCGTTCTTTCGCCCCACGTCATCAACACAACCACAAAACAGATTCCCGGCGGAATCACAATTGGACCATTATCTCACAAGCATGTCGCACATTGAAAACCATTTCTGTGATAGATTTACTCACAAC
>JACYFF010031955.1:34901033-34928733 GCA_017589665.1 Selenicereus undatus
ATTGAAGTACTGTTCTAAGATATAATAGTAAAATTTCTAGAGTGATACAGTTAAACTTTAAAATATCGTGCTAATATTATTAAATGCCTGAAACCTCAAGGGACACTAGTGCAAAATACCCAAAAAGGGGGGGGGGGGGGGAAGAGTCTGTGTGGATGGAAGAAGCCCTGAACAATAAAATTAAACAGTTGTACGTACCTTTCATGCAAAGAATGGCACCATCTGAAGCTAACTAGGGGCTTCTTATGTCACCTTTTCTCTTCAAAGTCATTGCCTTTTTAGAACCTAAATGGCCTCCACTGTAGCTATATTAGAGGGTGCTTGCATCATCTTAGGTGCAACTATTTTCCCATAATACAATCACTCCGAAAACGATGTAATCAACATGAGCACAACTTCTAACATCCTAAGCAAGTTGCTTTGAATAAGACTTCATTTGTTGGATGTATCTTAATAATAAGAACATATCTCTAAGTAAAAGCAACTCCTAACTAGGCATATCTATAATTAGAAGAATTTCAATTGATTATAGATTTGAAATGTGGACTTTATCATTTAGTAACTGATTACAACTCTGCACATAGCGTGTGATTTTGAAATGTATCATGCCAAATTTGATTTAAGTAATTTCCTTTTGTGTTGTTCTGTTACACTATTGAACCGAAACAGTAAGTCGTCTATATGTATTCAATTAATAATTGAATTTTGTGGTAATATAATCCCAATTCATTTGAATTTTACCCTAAATCATCCATAAATGTTTTTCTAGAGTTTCTACATTAGTGAGGGAAGAGTCTTTCAAAGTGAGTGTAAGCAATAGGGCATTCACTACAAAAAAAGACAAAATAAAGACGGAATTAGTATCGGAATAAAACTTATCAGCAATGGAATTTTGATATCTGTGACGAAATTGGCGACAGAAAAGGTTGTTGGATTTTCGCTCAACGCTGAGTACCTGCTGACGGAATTATGAAAAATCCATCGCCGTAAACAATGGAATCAGCAACGGACCTTGCGACATACCTTTTTTTAGCGGGGAAAAATTCGCGGGCAGGTGGCGACGGACCGAAAAATCCATCGCAGCCAACGACAGACATAGAGACGAATTTTCTATCGCTAGTGGTGAATGTTCCCCTGTCTGTTGCTGGCTTCTGCCCCATAAAAAAATGCTTCATTGTTGTTGCCAGTCTGTCACTAAGTTTCTCATTTTTTTTAAAAAATAACAACGCTTGTCTTTAATTGTATCCCTTAGTACATACATTTCAATCCCTGCAAGAAATTTACAAGAAGTTTACACTCAATCAACACCCAATGGTTTTGAGTATGACTTCATTCGAAGCGTTCTCAACAATTCTAAGGCACACAAAGGTGGAATATCACATCCAAAGCAACACTTCAAACTACGGGTTTTGAATCCACAAAGTACAAGTCCCAAATAAAGTCTCTATGTATCACAAACTACAAATCCAAACAAACCATAAGTTGCTAGTAATTAAAAGTAACGTTATATTTGCAGAAGAGAGAGAAGCAAGCGCCAAAAGGAGGGGAATGAAAAAAGCACCAAGGAGAGGGGAATGAAACAAGCACCAAGGGGAGGGGAAGCAAGCAGTAAGAGGTGTACTCCATGAAGAACCAAGCAGGAGAACCACCAGCTGAGGGAAAACTGCAACCAACTCAATCACCAAGGTGAGGATCATCATCTTCCTCATCCTCATCCTCATCCTCATTATGTTGTGATTGATGAGTAAAGGGTGGTTGAGATCCCGAGCCAGAAGCTTGTTGTATTTGGAAGAAAGCTTGCAGGCGCTGATCGATGCTCATTATTTGTTGGCTCAGTTGTTGGTTGCTTTGGGTGAGCAATTTGTTAGATTCCTCCAATAGCTTACATTTCTCCATAAGCAAGCGGTAAGTTTTAGTTTTGTGAAGTTAACTCACCCCCGAAGTTGGTTATTATACCCCTTTAGTCATTCAACTCTTGTTGCGATGACGTATAATCGGTACCTGCTGACAAGCATTTAAGTGAAATACGCATTAATATTACAATTAAGTAGACTTATCGTATAACCATGTTCACTGAAACTTTACTATGAAAACTGCACCGACTCTTTAAGTGGGACTGAAGTAACCGGATTCCCTAATGTTGACTGCCTCATTGCCAATGCCATAAATATGACCCTTTTTATTCTTATACATCTTCACCCATAACTTACTTGGGTTTGGAAGTGGCTGGTTTGGATCTTGAGAAGTGCCATCCCCGGTCTCTTGATAGTTGATTACATTTTGAAATTCGCATTAAAAGGATTCTTATAGTATCACAACATGCGCAAGAAATCACATATATTATAGTTAATTAAAGTAAAGTATACAAGTTCAGGTTGAACTACCAATAAAGATTGAGAATAGCTACTTGCTTATATATGTTTGTTCTGATTTTTGTCAACCCAAGGGGCGTCTTATTTGTCATGGAGTTTGTGAGTGCGGCTGAATAATTCAATAATTGTGGGTTCCATCCCAAGTTTTTCCCTCTATGTACATGCCACACAAAATTATGTCAACCACAAGCCAAACCGCAGTATTAAAGTTGAAGAAATACACAACAAATTCATTTACCAGACGCCTCCTATGCTCATGCATAGGGATCGAGCCACAAGTGTTGAGAGATGGGTCACCACTTTCTGGAGAACCCAGTCGGTTCTTCTGGGCTGTTTCACGCAATTTCTTGTAACCTTCGTTCACCCAGTATTGTTGGAGTCCCTCCCATTAAGCATCACCGAGCCAAACATGCTTCTTCTTATTTTTCCTTGCTTTGCCAAGGAAATCTATCAAGCATGCATTGCCTCGGTTTTCAAATTTTTTTCTTATACGATCCTCATGGACCGGATCCTAAGTAAACCACTTTTACAATTATGAAAACAACAAACATATTAAATAATAAAATAGTAATTTATCACATTTACACAAACTATTAATATGTAGGCACTTTAGTTACCTTGAACTCTCCAAACCACAAATTCTGTACTAGTTTAGGCACTTTGCCCCAAGTAGGCCAAGCTCCATCATATTTGCTTTGAAATATGAGCGAGATCCTACTAATAGCACCCTCATTAGGGAATAACAAATCAAATTGATTACTTGTGATGCAAAATAGTTGAAGTTTATAACATATAACAATTGAAGACTTACCAGTTACCATCTGGCCCAATCCAAGTCCTTGCTCGAGTGCTCCCATGACTAGATTGTGCTTCACTTTCTCCAATTGCAATGTTGTCTTGAGATTGGTTTGTGTTAGGGTCAATGGGGTGAGGAGTAGGGTGCCCAGTGTTCCCAAAAGGGGGGTTTGGAAGAATGTTGTAGGCAAATTGACCGTACATGGTACTTTGGTTGGGAATGTATGAGGTCTGATGATGAAAAGCCTCAAATGGGGGAGGCATTGGTCCTGAAAGACCTAGTATGTAACCATCCATTGTGGCGCTTGGGTGAACTGGGATATGAGGTACCGGGGGGAAGATGGATCAACAACCATTGGAGTTGGATCAAATCCATTGCAGTTGGATCTATCACAAAGCTCCTACGCCCTCGTCCTCTACCTCAAGTGAAAGAATTACCTCGATGAGAACTGGAATCCATACCTGAAATAGGTGACAACAAATGCAAGTACAAATATATAATAGTTGCACATATCAACTGTTTACTCAGACATCATAATATGTAGGTAACATATATTTTCAAAATTCATTCATATAATAAAAGTAAAGTCGCAACCAATAGTTTTCCATGCAAAGCATTCAAGCACATAAGAATTCATTAACACTCAATCATCTGCATCATCATCATCATCATCATTGGCATCATCATCATCACCATCATCATACAAATGTAAATTTTCCTCTACTTCATCTGTTTCATCACCATCATCCCACTCATCCTCTTCATCACCTTCATGATCCTCTACCTCATCTATCTCGTCATTAACCTGAATGAATGAAAACCCCATTCCATCATTAACCTCTTTCGATGGTGCAGTTTCATCCACTAATAATGTAGGGATAACATTATTCATAGGTTCAACGATTGTCGTCATGTCCGTTTGTTGGTAGGCAGCAGGTAGAGTGTACTGCTTATCCACTTTCTCCCTTGGTTTGGTTAGTATGACAACAAGCCAATTGGCTATATTCCTTGAGCGATCTGCATGTGGCATGAAGTATACTCGTGATGCGGTGTTTGGGAAGATGAATGGGTCGTACTTTCGGTACCTCCTTGTATGGTGCACCTCATAAGTTTGGTTAGTTTATGAGATCATGTCCCAGATTCAATGTGGGATCAAATCATTCACAACTGAATAGCACACATCATTTAAGTGGTTCGCCCACATACTCAAGTTGCACAATATCCTTCAATACGACATAATAATCATTTTCAATATTGTCTTCCCCCGTACCATAAACACCAACACAACAATTATATGTTCTCTTCCCGACATTGCGAGCTTCTGTGTGGAATTTGAATCCATTAACTTTATATGTCATCCACGTCGACACATACAAATTTGGCTTCACAGCCAATTGTGTTAAGTAGCACTATTTGTGGGTGTCGAATAGTTGAATATAATGCACCTAAGGTGACATAATATGCAGTTTTAGTTAATACAATGCACCTAGTTGTTATGTTAAAATTATGAAGGAATGAGTTGTAATACTTACATTCTGATTAAACCAATCTGCAAAATGAGTTTCGATGGTGGTGTCAACATCAGCATCGCTGACATTGGGACGTGCAGTTCTGACTTGTTCTGTGCAAATTCTGTTACATTTTATGAAGGCCATTAATATACTTGCATTTCGAATGATAGTCTCAATTGGAAGTTAAGTTAGCAGTAATCCTATATAAGGTTTAACTTCATCACAATTTAACAGCACGTGAAGATGGGCAGCAATATGTTCAGCATCTGTGAGATACCTGGATCTTTCCCTACCAATAGCGGTTCCTTGCGGTTCAAACACAGATAGAGTTGGGAAATGATTATTATGTTCATCGCCATCCTCATTTCTCCTGCATCTATTGCGCATGGAGGGTACATTAGAGCCGAAGTAATAGGAGGCGAAGAATGTTATCTCAGCTTCTAGGTATGCTTTTGTGATTGAACCTTCAGGACACGATTGTTGCTTTATCTTTTTTTTTTTCAATCAGCCAAAGAACCTAACAAATTCACAATTGCATTCACTTGTAAGTGATTGGACATATAAGAATTGAGATAAGGTTTTAGGGAGTACAGCCTACTTTACCTCCCAAATGGATACATCCATTGGTATTGTACTGGACCACCAAGTTAAGCCTCTTCTACCAAATGCACTGGCAGGTGATCCATTACATTGAAGAATCCAGGAGGAAAAATCGTTTCCAACTTACACAAAATGATGACAATGTTCTGATGTATTTCGTCTAGCATATCCTCTCGCAGTGTTATTGAGCATAAGTTCTTGAAGAACTGACTTATCTCAATGAGAGATTTCAACACATCATCTGGGAGCGCAACAAATACAATGGGTAAAAGAGTCTCCATGAACACATGACAATCATGACTTTTCATATTGTTGAACTTTGCCTCATTAGGGTCCACGATATTCCTTAAATTAGAGCAATATCCATAAGGCATTTGAAGCTCCTTAACCCATTCACACAACACTCTTCGTTTATCCACAGAAAGTACAAACTTCGCTTTTGGTTTAATCGGCTTACCACTTGGGCCTGTATGTAAATGTAATTCTCCTCTATCACATATTTCTGCAACATCCATTCTTGATTTGGCATTATCCTTTGTTTTCCCATGGACATCCATAATAGTGTTAATGATGTTTTCAAAGAAGTTTTTCTCAATGTGCATCACATTGAAATTATGGCGGAGCAATTGGTGTTGCTAATAAGGTAACTCCCAGAATATGCTCCTATTCGTCCAGTTGTGCTCATTTTTCTTAAATCCTGGTATGACAAAGTCACCATTTATAGTTACCATTGGGTAATATTCCACATCAGCATAAAGTTCTTCCAGAAATAAGCGGTGAGGAGGACCCCCTGTAACAATTCTGCCTTTCCTAAATGTTGTTCTATTTCTTCTGAACGTATGATTCCTTGGCAGAAAACACCGATGATAATTGAACCATGAGAATTTACCTCCATTTCTCAATCTCAAAGCCTTTTGCTGTTTCATACATATAAGACATGCCAATTTCCCATTAGTACTCCACCCAGATAACATTCCATATGTAGGAAAATCATTGATGGTCCACATTAGTGCAGCATTCATATGAAATGTATGCCCTATAGAAATGTCATATGTCTCAACTCCAAAACCCTACAACTCTTTCAACTCATCAATAAGAGGTTGTAAATATATATCTATTTTGCTATTCGATTTTTTGGGGCCGGGGATTACACAAGTGAAGAACATAAATGGTGTGGTAAACACATTTCACGGGGAAGGTTATAAGATGTAACTACCACCTGCCCAATATAGTATGATCTTGAAGACAAAGTGTAAGGATTAAATCCATCAGTACATAAGCCAAGCCTCACGCTCTGAGACTCGGAAGCAAAATCAGGGTACTTGTTATCGAAATGTTTCCATGCTGCCCCATCTGATGGATCACATAGAACACCGTCCACACGCCGATGTTCATAAAGCCATCTCATGTGCTCTACAGTACTTCTTGATGTATACAACCTCTGCAATTGAGGTTTTAACGGCAACTAATGCATCCTTGAGTATGACAATGGATTTTGATTCCTTTGTTGGGACCTTTACCTCTTCCATCTTAAATGCCACAAAACTTGCATGCATCCAGGTTTACGTCATCCTTCAAAAACAGTATGCAACCTTTCTGGTAACAATTAATTAGGACCACATCGTTGCCGAGATCTTTAACAACCTTCTTTGTTAGCCCACAGTTGTTTGGCATGCGGTTGTTAGGTGGACACATATCTTTCATTGGTTGAACAATTTCATTGAAATAGTTCTATGGTATATTATAATCAGATTTGACACTCAATAGTCTCACTGCAACAGAGAGCTCACTGTGGGTGGAACAACCATCATATAAGAGTTGTTGAGCAGCTTGAACCATATTATAAAATGGTTCTCAATAAGTGCTTGACTCCTCTTCCCTTACGTTTTGATTTGCCATTATAGCATCATCAATCATGTCCGTCATTCGATCTACATACAATTCATAGTAGTCATTACTAATATGACTTGAAGCGCTAACTTCGTCAATTTGACTATTTGAATACCCAAAATTATATTGATGAGCTTCTATTTCCCCATGACTTATCCAAAACTAATAACCTTTCACAAAACCCCTATACATAAGATGCATCTTGATCTCATCAGATGTCAAGTACACCATATTTATGCATTTAGGACAATAACATCTATACTTTTTCCATTCAGAAACTCTATCTGTCTACGTGCAAATCCATCGAATTGGTTTACTCCATCTAGAAATTCTTACGTATAACCACTACGATCAGGCAGTAATCTATTATACATCCAGTTACGACATGGAGGACCATTCATATTCTGCTTAAATAACAATAACCACATAAGTTATTGGATAAGAATTAATTTTAATTAAAATTATAATAATTACACAAATTACTCAATTATATATTACATATGTTTACTAATAAATTTCTACATGCGTCGAAAAAAAAGACTTATAAATTTCTATAAATATACTTATATTCTTACGAATTTCACAAAACTAATAATTCATCCAAAGTTGAGCACTTTATTCCTCCAACATATCAAATTTCAACTTAAAATTACCAAATCTAAGTCTACATTGCATTGGGCAAAATCTTCAGATGAACAAGAGCTATAACTTCATACGAACATCACATTTGAACAAAATTATAAACTAAAGCATCTCATTCCACCAACATATCAACTTTCAACTTCACATTACCACGCCTAAACCCTAAATTGTATTGAGCAAAATCTCCAACCAAATTATAGCAATAACCTCACACAAATACCACATTTCAACAACATTATCAATTAAAGTATTTCATTCCACCAACATATGAAATTTTAACTTCAAACTACCAAACCTAAACCCTAAATCGTATTTACCAAATTCTTGTAACTAATTAGAGCAATAATCTCACATAAATACCACATTTCAACAACATTATCAATTAAATCACTTCATTCTACCACCATATCAAATTTTAACTTCAAACCTCCAAACCTAAACCCTAAATCGCATTTACCCATATCTTGAAACAAATTAGAGTAATAACCTCACATAAATACCACATTTCAACGTAAATATGAACTAACTATGAAATTCTAACAATGTAATACGAAAATTTGTAGAAATTATAACAAATGTAGTTGAAAAACTTACCTCAAATTGGTTGAAAACAATTGGCAAGAGGGGCTTAAATAGGCAGTGGTCGGACGGAGCTCTCACTCGATCGCCACTCTCTCTCAATTTTGCTTCACGTGCGTCGAGTGAAACCAGAACCAAATCTGGTTTCACTTAAACAGCCCGGCGACGGAATTTCCATCGCCAGCTCTTTTTTTTTCAAAAATTAAATTTTGTTTCGATTAGGCGACGAAATTGGGTAAATTATGGCGACAAATAAATTTTTCCGTCGCCAAATTTGTCTTATAATCTGACTTTTTTGTAACACTGTTTTTCCGTCGCCATGTCCGTTGCTAGTTCTGTCCTTAAATTAGTTCGTTGCTGAATTTCGTCGTTATTTTGAACTTTTTTAGTAGTGATTACTGTAGAATAATGAGCTTATAAACCTGACTAATGGTAGGTCACCATCCAAGCCATTAACAAAATATGAGCTATCCTTGTTCCAACAATGAGAAAAATTAGATTATATTCCGAAGAGTACATTATATTACACCCCCATTCATCTAGATTTCACTCTTTCTAAATTTAAAACTCATTTTTTCAATTTTTGGATAACATGATCTCTAAAATATGTCTCTTTCGAATGTAGGTGTCATTTCCTTAAATTCTCTAATGCAGCCAGATACTAATTATCTTTGATTAAGTCTACTTATATTATTTTTTTGGTGCTCTCATCTACTTATATTATAGGATGTACATAATGCATTATTTTCCTGAAAATATAGTCTAACAACTGCAAACACCCCCCCTAAATATACATTTGAGAGAGGTTTAGAAGCTATTAGTGCATAAATTGAAGTAATTAGGCCAATATTCATATGTCCTTTTTTTTGGGGGAAGCAATTATTCACATAATCATATGTCTTTTTTTGAAGAAACAAAATCGGCCGTGCAATTCATAAGTGTTGAACAATCCAGTTCAGGAAACACGTGCAAGAATTTATGGAATTAGCCCTATAATTTATAGGCTCTATTCATAGGCCTCACTATAATACATAAGTTTTGTCCAAGAGAATTGTTGAGACTGCAATGGCATATATACTAGAAGAAAATAGCCCTTGATCTTATTGGTCATGTTTCTGTGTTTACCAGTGATATTTCCAGGGACTTCTGTCTCAATAATAGCAGCTATGCATGATTGCAGCTCAATCTCATATGGTAGACCTATTAGAAAAATAAATTATTTTTTAGACCATTGAAGTTAGGTTAAATAATTTTCCTAATCATAATTTCTGGTAAATATTTTCAAATCCATTTAATTTTGGGTAAATATTTTTTTGGACCAAACCTAACTTTTTAAATTAAGTCAAGTACCCTAGGTTTTTCATATTTTCATATTTGACCACAATCTTTAAAAACTTACTCTCGAAAATTTTAATTTTGTGCATGTGATATTTTTCTCATAAGTACTACTCGAGACTGTCTTTAAATTGGCATCAGAGCCAAGGAAGATAATTAAGATAATTAAGCTAATGAATAGTTGATTCAGTTAATCAACTATGTTTAATGCTTAACTTGTCACCTACTTGTTGTGCTCTAATTATTCACATATTTGTGCACTCGCCAGAAAAAACCACTTCAATATCACTACAATTAAACTATATAAATGATATAGCTTCAGAATAAAAAATTGAATTAGCAATAATCAAGATTGAAGTTAAGGAGATTAAAAAAATAATTATCGACAATCCATCTTTCTTTGATCAATGAAATTAGACACAGTGAAAAATTTGATTTAGGTTTAGTACCCCATTTCAAAATAAATATCCTTCCCAAAATCTAAAAAAACCAATAATTCATTTTCTTTGCATGATATAAAAATCCAAAAAGAAGAAGGAAAAAAATCAATTAAAAAATTATTTGAAAGGGTAGAGAAAGAATAAGATGATGGACTATAAGTAGTATAATCTTGAGGAGTTGCAGAATACATTTGATAAAGAACAAATCAAGGAAGAATTAAACAAAATCATGGGCACAATAGTTGACAAAAAAAGATGTATTATCTAATGATAATGACGAGACAAATAATCTCCAGTTAGAAGAAGAAACATATTAGCATATGATCCCAATTAAACTAGAAGATCTTAATATTGTTCATTTAGAGGAAATTAAGAGAAAATTAGATAAAAAAATATGGTAAAATAATATTTGATAATGAAATCAATGTGATTAGAGAAGAACTCAGTATAGATGAAATTGAACCCAATCTAATTAAAAATGTTGCTCCTAAACCCCAAAAAAATTTGGTAAAACTTTTAGAAAAAATACCCATTTTATGAGATTGAGATCCGTTCCAACTGGGCATACAACCGACTTTTTCTTTTGCTTCATTCCAAAGAAAGTCATATCATTTGAAGAAATTAGCCTTACTGCAATTAGCCAAACGGATTAAATCTTAAATATTGATGGGGCTCATAATAGAGAAGAAATATTTGAACATTGAAAAAGGGGTGTGAATAGTGTCTTGAATTTGAATACCACATGGACTGTAGGAAATTTCCTAAGCTATATCGAAATTTTTTTTTCTCGCACTGTAACTGGCTGTATAAGTCATTGGACGAAGAAGGTAAAAATTTATTAAGAATAATTGAAACACCATCCGCTATATTCAAAAAATTGTGTAAAAAAATTGAAACTAAATTTATCAGAGGTAAACTTGATTCTAAAGAAAAGGCTAGAGAGTGGCAAATGAAGATCAATAACATTGCGCTTTGGGACATGGTATATCTGAAAAATAATATTGTTGAATTTAGTCAATGCTGTTACAAAATTGGGTGTAATGAAACCAATCTTGGGATGTTTTATGACAAATTACTCTATCTAATAAATTCTATAATTAATGAAAAATATGTTACATAGCTTGAAAATGCAGATATTGTTGATATCCTGGATACAAGAATTTCTTATTTCAGAACATGGGTCAATAACCAATTTTATGATCTCCAAAAACAAAAGAAAATAAAGAAATAATTTTTAACCTGTTGGGATAATCCCTACAAATGGGGAAATGAACTTGATGAAAGAAGGAAAAAAAAAATTCTATAAGAAAAAGAGCTTTAACAACCAAAGGATAGAAAAATACAAAAGAAAGTACTATAACAAGCCAACCCCTAAGGGACATTGATTTGCTAGAAACGCTCTTTATTGTCATGTAGGGAAAACAAATGTAACTGTTGGGCATGCAGAGACGTAGGTCATTATGCAAATGAATGTAAAAATAGAAAGAACTATAAGGTTATAGAAAGCTTGGACAATCTAGATTATTTTGGGTTTAGCGAGAAAGAAATACTAGATCTAACCCTAAAAAACAAGGGAATTGTTGAGACTATACTGGAGGATAAATATGAAGAAAATGATTATGAAGAAACTAGTCACATGAAGGAAAATAGTTCAATTAGTCTTGGAGATCTTCAAGGAGAAGAATTTGTTATAGATAATGAGAATGAAGATGTCAAAGGACATTGAGCCATTCTTATAATTTAGAAAGACATGATCTATAACAAATTCATCTTTCAATTAAAGAGTAACTATATATGTGAAATGATAGAATGAGACGTAGAAATAAAAGACTGCAAGTATGTTGTTGGCGAAGTTTATCATAAGGTAGAATGTATAGGTATATCTAAACATAATAAGGTAGAACCTATAAGTATATCCATGTTGGAAGTGTCCAAGTTCGAATTACTCTATTAAAATATTATAAGAAAGATATTGATTTTTTTACTTTGCTGAATAAATTATCTTTTGGACCATCGAGGTTAGAACAAATCCTTTTTCTAAGCCAAAATTTCTGGTAAATATTTTCAAGTCCGTCCAACTTTGGGTAAATATTTTTTGAGACCAAACTTGACCAAACCTACCTTTTTAAATTATGCCAAGTACCTAAGTTTCTCATATTTGTATACTTGACCTCAATCCTTAAAAATTTACTTTCGAAAATTTTAATTTTGTGCATGTGACATTTTTCTCATAAGTATTACTCGAGATTCTCTGTCAACTGGTATCAAATTCACGTGACTAAAAATAGTTAAGTTAATTAAGTTAATAAATAGTTAATTAAGCTAATTAATTGTGATTAATACTTAAATCATCTTTTACTTGTCCTGCACCCCATTATTCACATAGTGTGCACACTCCAGAAGAAACCAATTCAGTAGGACCACAAATAAACTACAAAGAAGAAAAAGATGGAATATAAACAGTACAATCTTGAAGAATTACAAAATATGTTTGATGAAGAATAAAAGCCAGAAGAATTAGACAAAATCATGAGCGCGACAGTTGAAAAACAAGAAGTATTATTTGATGATAATGAAAAGGCAAACAATGTTTAGTTAGAAGAAGAAATATATCAACAGATGAATGCGAGTAAACTAGAGGGTCTTAATGTTGTTCATTTATAAGAAATAAGAAGAAGTTGGATAAAAATATGATAAAATGATATTTGATGATGAAATCAATGAGATAGGAAAAGCGCTCAAAATGGACGAAATCGAGTATGATCTGCTTAATAATGTAATCCCAAAACGTGAAGAGTTTGATGAATCATTTAGAAGAAATATCCATTTCATGAGACCCAGGTACATTCCAGTAGGACGAACAACCAATTTTTCCTTTGACTTTATGTAACACCCCGAGTATGGCTTAAAAGGATTTTATATCACCAAAGGTGTGCCTTTCTTTTTAGGAAGTCCACTCTTAAAAACTCCACAATTAAGCGTGCTTATTGATGAGCAATCTTAGGTTGGGTGACCTCCTGGAAAGTTTATCAGGTACCGTGAGGGCGAGGATGAAACACACCGGAATGACTTATGGTGATTTGTGGGGTCGATCGACAATTCTTAAAGCCATTCCTGGTAATTCCTCGCAACCTAGGAGGGTCGGGGCATTACAGATGGTATCAGAGTCGACTCGCGACTGTATGCTACGCCACTGGATGGGAGAGCCCTGAGCAGTCACTTAGTGGGGCAAAGATTTTGGGATGGACTGCCGGTCAACAAGACGCGTAAGGCAATTGGTTAGTGAGGTACAACGGGAACGTTGTGCGCTTCAAGTAGGAGTGATTGTAACACTCCAAGTGTGGCTTGAAATGATTTGAAGTGATTACTTATATCACCAAAGGTGCACCTTTCTTTTCGGGAAGCCTACTTTTAAGAACTCCACAGTTATAGCGTGCTTACAGAGAAGCAGTCTTAGGATGGGTGACCTCTTGGGAAGTTTTCCAAGTAGTTTGTGAGCAAGGATGAAGCACACTAGAAAGACTTGTGGTAATTTGTGGGATCATTCGACTATCCTAAAAGCTGTTCCTGGTGGTTGCTCGCGACCCTGGAGGGGTCAGGGCGTTACAGAGTCCTGGAAGAGGGCCCGGGGCATTATAGATAGTGTAAGAGCTGACCCGTGACCATGAGCTATGCCAGTGGATGGGGGAGCCGTGGTCAGTCACTTAGAAGGGCAAAGATATTGGGATGGATCGCTGGTTAAGAGAACGCATAAGTCGGCCGGCTAGTGAGACACAATGGGGACGTTGTACATTTCAAGTGGAGGTGATTGTAACACCCCGACTGTGGCTTAAAAGGATTTGAAGTGACTAGTTATATCACCAAGGTGTTCCTTTCTTTTCAAGAAGCCTTCTCTTAAGAACTCCATAGTTAAGCATTCTTTTTCAGTAGCAATCTTGGGATGGATGACTTCCTAGGATGTTTCCCAGGCAGCATGTGAGCGAGGACGAAACACGCTAGAAAGACTTGCGGTAATTTGTGGGCTTAGTCCACGATCCTTGAAGCCATTCATGGTAATTGTCCGTAGCCGGGGGGGCCGAGGCGTTACATTTTATCCCAAGGAAAACCATGCCCTTGAATGAGTGTGACTTTACTCCAAATCGCCAAAGGGGATGCATTTTAAAGATAGATGAAGCTCGCAATAGAGAAGAAATATTCGAACATTGGAAAAGAGGTGTGAATAATTTCTTGAATGTGAATGCCACATAGAGTGCAAGAAATTTTCATAATTATATTGAGCATAGTGTTTTCTGCCACTGTAGCTAATTGATATACTCATTATATGAAGAGCGTGAAAATGTGCTAAGGATAATGGAAACACCAACTGCTACGTTCAAAAAATTATGTAAGGAAATTGAAACTAAATTTATCGGAGCTAAACTTGATTCCAAGGAAAAAACCAGGGAGTGAAAAAGAAGGATTAATAACATAGAATTAAGGGATATGAGATTTCTAGAGAATTATATTGTTGACTTTAATCAATAATATTATAAAATTGAGTATAATGAAACCAGTCTTGATATATTTTATGACAAATTACCATATCCGATCAACTCTGTAATCAATGAAAAATACATTGTATGGCTTGGGAAAGCAGATGTCATTGACACCGTTGATACAAGAATCTTTTATCTAAGAAAAGGGGTCAATGATCAATGTTTGGATCTCCAAAAGCAAAAGAACATGAAGAAATAATATCTAACATGTTGTGATTATCCTCACCAATGGGATGAGGAATCTAAAAGAAGACAAAAAAGAAAATTTTATAAGAATATGTGCTTCAACAAGCAAAGGGGAGAGAAGTATAGAAGAAAATATTATAACAAACCGAGCCCTGAAATATGAAATTTTTTTAGAAAAGCTGCTTATTGTCCTGCAGGGAAAAACAACTGTAAGTGTTAGGCATGTGAGAAGTACGTAATTATGGAAACGAATGCAAAAATAGGAAGAATAACAAGCTTAGTGAAACTTTGGTAGCCTAGATTACTTTGAGCCTAGTGTAGAAGAAGAACTAGACCTAACATTGAAAAACAACAAGGGAATTGTTGAGATTGTATTGTAGGAAGAATATGAAGAAAGTGAGTACGAAGAAAATAGTCACATGATGGAAATTAGTTCAATTAGTCTTTATGATCTTCAAGGAGAAGAATTTGTGGTAAATAGTAAGAATGATGAAGTAAATGGAGATTGGGTCCTTCCCATAATTTAGAAAGATATAATTCCCATCCTAAAGTAGGAAATGTCCAAGTGCAAATCACTGCATTACAATATTATAGCAAAGATATTGATCTTTATATGTTGTTCTGTGGTATCAAGCATACGCCATACCAAATATAATAATCAAATTATCGCAGGGATTAAAACCAAGTTATATAATGGATCAATAGGATTGCTGACTTGGATATTATGTAAGCGTAAAAGACGAATTTGCTAAAAGCTTCCTATCTCTTAATATAAAAACAGTTGGGATGGACATGAAAAGAGGAGGATACCCACTAAGAATATTTTGAAAAATAATTTACAAATTAGATAATACTATGGATCTAAAGACTAAGTTAACAATGATAGAAGCAGAAAAATATGAAAGTCCTACCCTATGTAAAAAATTCAAAGGATAACATCCAATCTACAGGAGATAAAAATCGATATGTCTTTGATATCTAGTTTTGCCAATTCCATAAAAATCAATAATAAAAATATAATAAGAATTAATGAGAATGGTAAAATTACAAGTATTAAGAAGCATGAGTGCAAGATCAGAGTGGGGAGAAGGATATTCAATTACTGAAAAAGAACTCAAAGAGGACAATACAATTAATATGACCAACAAAATGAGTAAAATAAGTTTTGAACCTACAAGACATTTTGTCGATCGAAGTATGAATCTAGATAGAAAAGTCATCGGGTACAAAACAAGAACTGTGAGTGAGCCTTTTTATGAGGATGAGTAAGTGAAAAATATGGAGATATGTTATGGAGTTACTAACATAAACCCTAATGACATCTATATCCCAATAAGTGTATGTTTAACGGGATATAATATATATGAATTGTGTACCTATATAGATAGTGGTTGTTCTATCTATTTTGAAAAAAGATCATTGTTCCCAGAACTTATATGAAAAGAGTCAAGAATCCTTTACAAGTAAGAATAGCTGATAATAGCATAATGAGTCATAATGAAACTACAGAGGGATTATCCATAGAAATAGGAGGCATCCAATGCATTATACCAGTTTTATGGGCTACTGATTCACCCTCTCATCATATGATTAATGGAAATAATTTTCAAAGGCTATACTCTCAATGCCCACGGATCATAAATTAAATAATATTCATAATTAATGGTCATCGAGTTACATTTGACAAATTAAATAAGGCTTACACTTATCAGAAGATTAAGTTTACATGCAGTCAGTGTGGTGAGAAGGTAACACTGCATAACATGAGATATCATTAACAATCTCACTACTTGAATTATTTATTAAAGAGCAGATTGTTGAACAAGAAAAGCAATTGTGCAAAGAACTATACTCTGATAATCCTCTAAAATTTTTCTATAAAGATAAGACATTCGCAAAGATTACTTTATTAAATTCCAACACTATTATCCGAGTGAAACAAATGGTATATACACACTGGAAATATTCAAGAATTTGATAAGCAAATCAAAGAGCAATTATGCAAACAACTCACTAGGGTTATGTTGCCATATGTGAGTTGTAATAGACCGACTCTAAATCATATTTATTTATTTAATTAAGCAATGATATTAATTTCCTTGCATTTAATTATTGCTTTTAATCAGTTTGTTTTGGAAAAATTTATTTTGGGCCCCACTTTGCACTTCAGGTTTTAATTATCGTAAAATTTTGGGGTGAATCGATGGTAGGCTAGGATAAATATGGTTAAGCGATAAATTATTTTTCATAGCATCTCAAAAATTTAATTTCGATGCAATGAAGTGTTATTTTTCTTCGAGCCCAATTCAAGTAAGCCCAATTTGAGGCTCAAAAAGTTGATGCAATTGATTTAGGTAATTATCAATATTTAGGCCTAATTATAATTAACAAAAAAGCTACTCTATGATAGTTAAATATTAGCCGAGTAATTGAAACAAGTCAAAAATTATCAACGATGTTCAATCCCATTTCATTTCTCCCTATTCTCTCTGCACGGCTAGCCACCCCATATCCTGCCAGCTACTACTACTATTCCTGGTGTTGCTGCCACTGCTGTTGGCCACCACCTCTCTAACCCTGCACCACTAGCCACCAGTGACCACTTACCACCGCCACAAACCCTAAACTCCACCTCCATTTCTCTCTTTCAAGATTGCAAGTGAGGTAAACCCTAACCCAACTTTATTTAATTTTTTTGGTTTTGATGAATGATTTGGTCATGGATCATGTTATCTTGATAAAAATAAGTGTTGCTTTGATGTTTTATTGAGTTTGGTCAAGTATGGACGTGCGTAAGTCATGTATAAGTTTAAATCCATGCATGATCATGTAAGCCTTATGCATAAAGTTAATGGATTGTGGGATTGTGCTCTAATTTTATAACCTCTAGCATAAAGAACGAATATGATGTTGTTAAGGTGATTTTCGGTGTAAATTTAAATTGAGTATAACCCAGGGTTTTATGATCATGCATGATTTAGTTTGATTTTTGAGTCAAGGATGATATTTGGATTGAATTGGATGGAATTTGGAGGTTAGATGTGCTTTGGCTTGGAAAATGATGTTGTGTGGATTTTGCCAAACTTAGGGGATTATGGAAGATCTAATAAGTGATCAAAAGAAGTTGTTTGGTTTATTAATGCAAGTAAGTGAGTTTATGGGAGCATTTTGGGTGATTATGTTAAGAAAAATATTGAAAAATTTACAGGGTTGATCATGATGTAATTTTTGAGTGTTTGGCTAGAATAAGATAATTAGAGGAAGGAAACAAAGTTTAATGGTCTCTAAAGGGGCATTCAGTTTGATTTATGAAAGAAAGAAAGAAACCATAGAAATTTGAAGTATTACTAAGAATGTTGGTTGATTATTAATATTGCTAAGCTTAACAATTGGGGAGAGTAATGACTGAAGAATGGTGGCTATTAGGCCATGCTAGGGTGATGTGAGCTTTCGTGAACCTAACTACACCCCTCTTGGCTTTAAACCCTTACTATCCACCTTAAAAATATCAAAAACCCATATCCCATTTATATTCATAAAAGCCTTTCCATTATAACCTCAATTATTTTATTTTGGTCTTTTTTACTTCAAATTATTTTACCCCGAGTTAAATTACCTTAATTTGTTTAGTTTTGGGATTGTTTTAGTTTAACCTACCCTATATTGATATATTGAAGTTTTACGGGTCATGTAGTTAATAAATTTCCATTAAAGTTACAATTATGAGAGAGTGAGTATTGCTTACTAACTACATATATCTATAATGACATTTCTAAAACAGAATTGTGGCCTAGTTTATCGTTTTCCACCTTCTGTGCGTAAATATTATCGAGTGAGATTGCATTTAAACATCTCAAGTTATGCCATTGTCTGTATCTTTAGAAATCGAAATGCATTTATCAAAGTTATAATATTTTGATAAGTACATCAATGAATCTATTTATTCAGTAGTTTATTACCTAATTAGTGACCTCGTCAATTACCATTTATGGGGCACTCGCACTCCAGTTATTTGCGCGACCTTAGGTTAGGCCTCTCGATACGTTTGGCAGGTGTACACCTATTTATAGATTGTAAAAGTTACTAGGGGCTCACTACCAGATAATAATTAGCAATACAGTTTTAATTCATCCCATTCACTGTTTTAAACCAAAATGAACTGCAAAGCAGACCCACTAAATTTTACAGTGGTCATTTTAACAATACAGGAATACATGTACTGAGCTTTGGCTCACATTTTGAAATGTTTATCATGTTTTGTTTTAGGGAAATGCTTAGTTAACTGCCCTCATGCTAGCAAACCAGTTGATGAGAATAAATGAGGAAGGGAATCTGGATGGATTAGTGGGAATGTTAGTTCATGGATGTTTTGGGAGACGTATTTTGAGATCTTTGATTGCTAGAGTGTAAACTTGATGGAGAACTGCTTTATTATGCTGTGTAAACTTTATGGTAGTTAGTAGTTACTTGCATATGGTTTGAATATGTTTGAATGCGTATGGTTGTAAGCTATGCTTATGGAATTAGATTTCGCATTTTTACTTAAAGCCTTGTCCTTCTGGACAGCGGTAACACCCCAACCATCAGGTTTATCAGTTTTAACTAAGGGATTAATGAAGAGATTACAAATAGTGAAACATGCATAGTGGGGGTGTATAGGTTTGGTATCAGAGCTAGGTTTGATTTTTCTTAATGAGTTATGGAGTATGGAGATTAGAAATAGGAGTGTGAGAAGGTTAGTTAGTGAGGGCTATCATATCGTTAGAGATTTGTTAAATAGAAATATTTGTTTTTCTCTTACATGTTCTCATTTTATGTTCTTCCTTATTAGATGGATCTATATGCAGTAAATATGATGTCGGGTACTTTAGTGGGCACTTTCATCTCTTTGCTACATGCTAGTATGGTAGCCAACATGCAAGACCCCTTTTTGAAGTTTCGCAGTATGACTGTCCGCACTTGCAGGCTGTTGTGTTCTTCACTTAGAGTTGCATTGTGGGTCAAGTTTAGGATTTGATACCATGGCTTTATGATGACTAGAGCCCTGAGGTGGGGATTGGGCTACCATTACTACCGAGTTGTTACCTAAGGAGGAGTTTGAGTAGAGGGGGAGCACTATGGAGACTCTTTAGCACGTATTTGTTTTACACTTTGCACTCTCCCACCTGCACCAACTCAAGGACCACCATCACCACCTGCACCTTATGCTCCTCAGCAGCTCGACAATCCAGTGTCCTCGGGATCAGGGGAGGTTTACGTGGTGGTAGATCTCCCTGATACACTAGAGGTAGTGGAACTTAGCTCTAATGATGAGCTCAAGGAGGACCCTGAGGACGATCTAGAGGAGGGCCCAGAGGAGGATCTAGAGGAGGACCCGAGTTGGGGGAGCATCAGGCTGATCATGATGTCAATGATGCAGAGCCGGGAGCATCAGACAGACATCATTTTCAACTCGAGCGAAAATATTACGATCCATCTAGGGATTGTTGGGTTGGTTTAGATGTTGACTTTTTAGTTAGTTTATATTTTGAGCCAACATGTATATAGTACATTTGGTTAGGTTAATTTTATGCAGGTTATGGCATATTATATAGTTAGATGGATCATTCCAATAGTGTTGATTGGTGCTGCCTTTTTTTGGCCATGTGGTAGACTTAGTTTATTAGGGCTAGGTGGCATTTTAGTTAGGAGGTAGGAGTAAGAGCTAACCGTAGTAAGTCAATTTGACGTGTTAACCTTTTATTAAGTGATTGAATGACTCTGTTTAATGTATAATAAGAATGTTTGAATATTTGTAAAACAATACGGGGACCCACGTAGGAGATAATTCAGACCATGGTCAAGACCAAGCTTCGTGTGACGTGCCGCTAAACCTTAGTGGAATGTGCTTGATTCCTACCGAGTTGGCTAAAATATTGGGAACCCTAACCACTGGCAAACCTTAGTATCTGAACTGATGAAACAAATTCCCCCAGCATATTTCAAAATCTCTCCTAAAGACGATAAACTAGTAGATAGGGTAGTGCGAAGAAACCCTAAAGTCTATGATGGAAAGTACGACCCAGTGGAGTAAGAGGAATGGATTAGAGGAATAGAGAAAATTTTTACAGTAGTAGAAATTCCAGTTGAAAAAATGGTGAACATTGGGATGTTTTACCTAACTGAGGAAGTACATATTTGGTGGAACACTGTCAATGATAAGCTGTTATGGTTTGAGTGCACTTAGAATAAACTCCTAGAAGAGCTGAGAGCCAAACTTTGCCAAGTTATGGTTCAATGAAAGAAGGAAAAAGAGTTTGTGGAACTGAGGATGGGTTGACGTATTACGGTAATGCATTATGCTAGTACGTTTACAGAACTATCCAAGTTTGTTGATGAGTGCTTAAAGTGTATATCATTTTAGGGTTATTTTGTTGCATTTTTAGGGAGAATTGTGTACTTTATGTGATAATTTATACACATTTTCTCATTTTACACTCAGGTATGGTTCTTTTCTGTGTTTGCAAGGTTTTGGACTATTTTATCCCAGATTTGATCCTAAGTGAGTGTTTTTTGGTTCCTCACGGAGGCCTCTAAGTTGCTATGCCTATGGAAGAAAGACAGAACAGAAGAATATCAAGCTAGAGCTGACCATGAATGGTCCTTTTGTGGTGGCCACCGTCCGTGGTGGAGCTCTTTTCCTCTGAGGCGTTTTGTTTTCTTGCGACTGTTCGACTTCCAGATAGTTTTAATGTCGTTATTTCTCACGACTTTTCGGCTTCCAAGAGTTTCACTATAAAAAGGGTGCTTTCAACCTCATTTCAACAGACACCCATCCATTTTTTCATTTTTAGTCTCTTCGAGTTCATGAATCAGATTAGGATTTTAGAAAGAGAGAGAATAGAAGCGAAGATTTGCTTAGCCTGTCTTGAGGGAATGTAACCCAATAGATTAACATAGTCTCTGTGGGGTCAACCTTAATTTGCTACAACGCCATCGTGCGCTTGCGGCCCCATCAAGTTTTCGGCGTCGTTGCCGGGGACTAGTGTTGAATATTGGGTTTTTCTCGATAGGTTTGACTAAGCATTTTCCTTTTCTTTGGAAAAAAAAAAAAGAAACCGCAAGAAAAAAGAAAATTCAAAAAAAGATAGAAAATTTAAGGAACAAACAACGACAATTTCCTATTATCCCCAATTCGAGCATGAATTATTTTGGAGGTATTTTAAGCATTTGCATACTTTTCTTGCTCAGTGTGGTTATTGTATGGGTCAATGAAAATTTTTAGACATTGTTAATGATGGTGTGAACGGTAAAACCCGAACTCTTTTAGAGTATTGGGGTTTTCTAGGTAAAAGTGTTGATGAGGCATCGTATTTGCTTGAGTGGATTGCTTGGGATTCGTTTGAGTTTGAGAAGGCTTGTCATGTTTCTAGATATTCATTTCCTGATCCTTGTGCATTTTATGCTAGATCTTCTTATGCATTTCCTGATCCTTGTGCATTTTATGCTGGATCTTCTTATGCCCCTTTTTGGTGTTAGTTGTGTAATTCTCCTAACCATGAAACTAATTCGTGTCCTTATGATGCATGATATGCTCAACATGACTTTGTGTCACCCTGGGATAATACTGATGTGGTCCTAACCTTACCTAGTTCATCCTTTCCTTTAGCTCAATACATGGGGCTTGAGCTGGGTGAGGCTTTTGGGGGAATTGCTAGGCTTAGTGTTGCTGATGGATGTTTTGAGTCGGAAGAAATTTTAATGAGGTGCATGCTGTAGATAAGACTCCTTTGGAGAGGTCACATGATGTGTCTTTGCATGAGGAGTCTCCTAGCCTTGGTTTTGATAATATTGCTCTTCCTAATCCTCTTGACCATTCTCATGCTTTCCCTCTTTGTTCATTACCCTCTCCTTCCCTTGAGTATTATTTGGACACACCAATCGAAAATCTTATTAGTTTTGATGCTAATAATGATTTAGGCTATGAGGATAACATATTTAGTATGCTTGGTAGGAATGTTGATAATTTTATGTCCCTAGGTTACTTTAACGGGAATAATACCTCCCTTGTCCCATATTATTTGTACCTACTAGATAAGCCTAGAAAAATCATGTGGAATACTTTATTTGATGTCTCTTTTGATTTTTCTATTATAGTTGGTTTGATGAGGAGAGCGCTAACTGTCTTCAATGTTCTTATCTTGATGCTCTCTCATTGCGATGCTTATGAATCCCATACTTTAACAAGCTTCTACATGCATTGATGATATTTGATTTGATGACCTAAGTCTTGAGATTGTGGTGGAGTGGCTGATGCTCCATTTGACCCATATCGCGTGGAGGCCTTAGCTTAGGTGCATTTAGCACCTTACCTGGTGAGATTGTTCTCTTTTGTTTTCCTTTTCCTTTCTCGTACTTTCTTTCCTTTGAATAATAATGCTTTATCCAAGCATGGGGGAATGCCAGCTTCAAGTTTTTCATTTTGGTTATTAGTTTGAATACTTGTTAGAGCATATAGTTTTAGGTTGCTTTTTGTTTGCATTAGTATTTCACATTTAATTACATTTAGGTTTGCATATAGTTATATGTGGGGATGGTGTGGATTGGTTTGAGATAACCTCCAATGATGTCTTTGCCAGGCAAAATAACTTTCATGAGCTTGAGTAACCTGTGGTGTGTAATCCCTTTTGGTGATGAAATTTGTGAAGGTTTTGTGAATATTTTTTATTTTGGCGCTTGACTGGATTAAGAACTTTGTTGTCTCTTAGAGTTCTTAGCTATAATGTTGGTACATGAGAGTCATTATACGAGCTTAATGAGACTCTGGTAGATGTCCCATGAGACTTTGAGCCTTATTTGGACTAATTCATTATATTTAGTCTCATGTTTCTTTCATGTGTGTGACTTTTCCACGTTGTATATCTAGAACTTGTCTAAATTCTTGTTCAAAACTACATTAGCATGTGCATAGTTGATGAGATGGTAGAGAAATTTCTTTCTTTGGTCATTTTAGCCACATGCCCAAACAGTCTACCTTTGTGTTACGTGTTTATTCTCTTTATTAGCCCCTCGGAGCTTATATCCGTCCTTGTTGTGATCCCTTCGCATTAACCCTTTGCCACACATATTCCTGCCTTTTAAGCTAAGTCTATGGAACATCACTTTAACCATGTGGTAGGTGATTTTGGGGATAATTGAGTTTAAGTTGGCTTTGGTATGTTGGTTTATTGAGGGATAGATGATATTGAGCATTGGCTTTGGTTCCCTCTTTTTTGTGTTGTGTATATATATATTCGGCTATGAGTTGATAGTTAGTGATCCTATGCTTTTCAATGATTGAAATTCTTATTTCATTTTCCAAAACAAAAAAAAGAGGAAAAAGATAAAAATCATGTAAAACAAGGGAAAAAACAGGGAAAAAAAACTTAGTGATGGAATTGGATATGTAAATAGCTTGAGTTCCTTGTTGGTCAACTCACTTCCTATTTCCTTCGTGTGGTATGTTCAATGTATTGTTGTTGTTTGGAGAGTTGGTAAACTTCATAGTTACTTGGTGTTTTGTTGGTTGCTCCCTAGTTGCTTAGCTAGTAGCTCTTCACTGCTCAAATACATTTGTCCACTCCTTTCACTTAACCCTGCTGGCCCACAATACAACCCATATAAAGTCCTCTTGATTGTCTTGTACGCATTGCATTTTAATGGTGGAGAATTTGAGAGCCTTGTCAAGCATATGGTAGATTGCATCTTTGGAATGAGTCTTGAGTAAGCCTATGCAATATTAAACACATAAGTGAGAGTGATTCATATTTTCTAAAAGTGAGGTTCTACCAGTCCATTTGGCTTTGTTCAATTTGATGTGCTTGCATGACATACTTTGTGGTTCTTTGGGGGTAATCAAGTTTGATATCGAGTTCGTAGGCTAATCCTTTTTCGAAAACTTTCTCTTCCGAATTTTGAAATGTTTTGCGTGCTATTTGGGATTGCCATTGATTGCTATTTTTGCTTGGAATATGCTATGACTTGGCTACTTTAAGGAGGTTGTTATGTATTTGAAGCCAAGATTATAATACCCCAAAAATTTATCATTATTAACATGAAAAAAAAAATGATCATCATCACCATATGTACCTACAAGAGTGGGCTGATTTTGATGGAGAAGTTAGGGATGCAGTACCCAAAATGGGAGTCGGTAAAAAAAAAAAAAATAGTGGGAATGTATAGATTATGGAAAATACCACCATAATAATTATTTTTGACTTGGCAAAACTAGTTAATTCCAATGAATTGCCTTGGAAATACTCGCATTAATCCACAGACGTTCATTTATCCACCCCCTAAATCTTTGCCACACATTATCTATTGTTCACTCGCTATCTCCTTATCTCTCTCTCCCTCTCTCTCCCCCCTTATTGGGCAAAATTAATGGAGTAGTGGGATTTTACTCAAGTGATGGATCGAGTAACATGATCGTGGTTGACCGATTATGGCCTTTCTGGTTTCATTGTTGAGCTTGTATGGCCTACTTGTTATTTATCTAGGGCGCATGAAGCTTTAGATCACTACAACTGAATTGGTGAATATAATCGCATAAGTTAAGGTACAGTATGATGGTTATGCCGTTATGGTTATGTCGTTTCACTGAATCCTTTTGTCTAATGAAGTGTAACACGAAATAATTGTTTTAACTGTTCTGTCACATTAACGGTGGACCCTCTCACTGCTATATTGTAAATTGATTAATGAACTTTGGGCATCCCGATCAGCCCAAGTATGCGCAGGTATGTTCAATGATCGTAATGGAGATTCGGTCTCTTACTGCTAAATGTTTTACTAATGGGACGTTAGTCCAACAATGTTGGGTGCCACCATAAGATAATTAAAGGAGCAGTTGTTCTGGCTTAGTTGGCTGAATAAAATAAATTTAATTGTGCACTGAATTATTTTACTGTATAACATCATCCTGTACTAGGCCTATTTGGCTTACTGTTTTTGTATTTTTTATTTTGAGATTCATTTGAAAAGGGGTTCAAGTATTGAAAGAGATCACACGTAAAAGATATAGGCCCACCATTTAAAGTGTTAATTAAACAATTTATGGTAATGGCTCTATCGAACTACCCCATCGAAATAAAATGAATAGGTCCTTGTTGCCTCTTTTCTTATTACAACAAATGTTATTGTTCATAGTATGAGCCTTGCATCACCTCTTAGGCGACACGGCGTCGCGCGCGTGGCTTTTAAGCTTTTACATAAAAAAATATTTCTAAAACTAATTCTCCGAAAATGTTGGGGCATCACAAATGGTATTAGAGCCTTAGGTTTACAAGAGGAGACTAGTATATGGAAGAACCTAAGTAGCTACTAGATTGAGTGAGCACAATACATCGGGTATGGGTATTACACTGCTATTATATGATATTATGTGTTTTATAATGCTTTAGCTTTGCATGGCTACCACAATTTTATAGATTTACATGTACGCATCTAGAGATTAAAGTGGACATAGTATGACCGTCTAAGTTTATGGTTTTTAGTGAATTGATGGGTTGCATGTTTATGGATGTTGAGATTCTTTGAATGAAGTTAGAAGTCTATATGCAAAGATATATGGGATGCATGAAAAGTGTATTTGAGGAATTGTTTGAAGGTTCTACTAAGTTGCTTTTATAATGAAAAGTCTAGCGATAGTTATGGATGTTGAGATTCTTTGAATGAAGTTAGAAGTCTATATGCATAGATATATGTGATGCATGAAAAGTGTTTTTGAGGAATTGTTTGGAGGTTCTGCTAAGTTGCTTTTACCATGAAAAGTCTAGCGATAGAGTGCACATTGTAAGAGTTATATGCAAGAATATATGTCTATGTGTACGATGATGAAGAATAAAGTGTGGACGTTTGAAATTTTTTTTGAAACATTTTATGGTATTGCCGAGTATTATTTGGGTGGGAAGTCTATAGGACTTGCAAGTTCTTTAACATGAGTGACGACAGTTTTTGTTGCTATTTTATTTGGAGACAATATACAAATAAGGGAACAATTACGGATGGAGAATATGTTTACCTAATGACTTTGACATTGCATTAGTTATTGTATACGTGCTTGTATTATGATATAAAGAAATAATGATGGTTGTTCAAGCTATACGACTTAGCGGGAATATATATATATATATATATATATATATATATATATATATATATATACATACATATATATATATATATTTATATACACACACACACACACACACACACACATACACACACACACACACATATATATATATATATCTGTGTGTGTGTGTCTGTGAGTAAGGTCTCTGATTGTAGGGGACCGGCTTCGTAGGTGGCAATAGCTTAGGCGGTGTAGGGCGCGCAGGGTTTTGGTATGCTTGTCTGCAGGTCGTACTTTTATGAGTTGAGACGGCACCAAGCGCCCCTGGTTTGTTGAGGTATGTCCCCACTCCCTCTTTATTTGCTATCCGGAACCTTTTCTCTTCCTCTTTCTCTAACTCGGCGAATGGTTTTGCAATCGTTTTCTCTATAAACCTTTCTCACAAAACAGTTTTGTGGGTCTTATGGAATCAGCCTCTCCAAGGGTAGGACTACCGGTAGAGGTAAGCTTGCCTACAGCTGTATCTCCCCAGATCCCGAAAAGCGGGACCCACACTGGGAGTTTCTCATCGTTGTTGTCATATATATCTATGTGTGTGTGTGCGTGCGTGTGTGTGTCACACACACACACACAGACATACATATACGTATATTATATACATAAATACACGTATATATATATATATACATACATATATATATATATATATATATATATATA
>JACYFF010031955.1:34934107-34956934 GCA_017589665.1 Selenicereus undatus
TATATATACATATGTATATATATTTGTATATATATATATCTATATGTATATACATATATATATATACATACATATATATGTATATGTATATGTATATGTATATGTATATGTATATGTATATGTATGTATGTGTATGGGCAATGAAAACTATGTTTTTATGGGCAATAAAAGGAAAAACCATGTCCATAATTTCTGCTATGATTCAAGTAATCTATTTTGTCTAAGATGTGTTGGGTATTGGTGTTATGCCTTTTATACTCAAGAATAGTAAGAAAAAGCTGATGATAGTCATTTAGTTTTTTAATTTAGGGATGTTTTTCCTGAGGAGTTGCCATGACTGCCCCCTCAAAAAAAAATTGATTTTGAGATTGATTTAGTCCCAGGGGCCCAACCTTTTTCCAAAGCCCATATCATATGACCCCAACAGAGGTTAGGAATTGAAGATTCAGGTAGATGAGCTATTATAGAAAGGATTTATGCAACCAATTGTTTCAGCATGAGGTGCCCCGGTTTTATTCGTAAAGAAGAAAGATGGAGTCTTGATCTTCTGTATCGATTATAAGGAGTTGAATAGGATCACCATAAAAAAACAAGGACTAATTTCCCTGAATAGATGATTTATTTGATTAGTTTTAAGGAGCAGGAGTCTTTTCTAAGAATTATTTGAGATCTAGATGCCGTCAACTTAGGGTTAAACCTGAAGACATCTCCAAAATCGTGTTTAGGACTAGGCATGGTGACTACGAATTCACGATAAAACCCTTTTGCCTCACCCATGGCCCTAAAGGTTTTATGGATCTTATGAATAGAGTTTTCAGACCCTTATTTAGACAAGTTTGTGGTGGTGTTTATAGCTGACATCTTAATATACTTCCAAGATGGAGATGAACACACTGCTCATTTGAGGGTGGTGTTGTAGAGCTTGAGGGAACACTAATTATATGGAAAATCAAAGAAGTGTGAGTTCTAGTTAGAAGACGTGGTATTTTTAGGACACACAATTACAAAGGAGAGGATTAAGGTTGACCCCGAGAAGGTTAAAGCAATTATAGAGTGGTCAAGGCCCACTAATGTCATAGAGATTAGAAGCTTCTTGGGCTTAGCTGGCTATTATCAAAGGTTTATGAAAAAGCATCTCCCATGACCAATTTGTTGAAGAAAGATAATAAGTTTAAGTGGACAGAGAAGTGTGAAGGGCATTTCAAGAATTAAGGCAGCAATTAACTACTATCCCAATCCTAACACTACTAGTAGAAGTTAACGAGTACACTGTTTATAGTGATGCATCAAAGAATGGGTTAGGATGTGTCCTGAAGGTAAAGTGGTGGCTTATGCTTCCCTACAACTCAAGTCTCATGAGAGAAACTACAATTTATGACTTTGGGGTACCCTAATTCTATGGAAATAACTTTTAGGGATCAACTTTTTAAGAATGTATTCCCAAGTACCTACTATTTTGGGGAAACTATTAACAGGGGTTAATATTTTAAGAAATAGTTACTAGCTGAAGTTTTTCTTTGCGACTTAGTCCTTAAACTTTTTGAATTTGTTATTTTTTGCACAAAATGAGGTTTAACATGCAACTACTCCACTTTTTTGGACTTCTTAACAAAACTAAGCTTAAATTTTTGTTTGAACTTATTATAATGACTTTACTGGTACTAGTTATCACAATCTACTATTTATATCATAAATATTATATTTTCTATTATTAACAGTCCACCTGCTTAGCAAAATAATTAAAAATTAATTAGAGAATTTTGACCATAACCTAAACTTAGTCGGCGCTGGACTCTTGCGTTTCTCTAGCTTCTAATTTACAGAGAATGGTAATCTAAACCCCACCTTCTTTATATTAAGCACAACACATATATGTTTCATTTCCTACCTCCGACCTTTGTCAGTAATAAAGTTTTATATATTTTTAAAGGATAGTGAGAATTTAATCAAGAGATTGTAATATTTAAGACATAAGGTTCAATTGAATAACGTTTCCTATTGGGAAAACTTCTTTTATTGAAAGCTTGAAAGTGCAAATATTATAATGGAAAAATTAAAGAGGGGCTTCAGCTAAGATCATTAGAGATGCTTGCTTGTAGAGAAATGGTGAATCCTAACTTCTCTTTTACTCTACAATGCTCAAATGACCGTGTCCCTTCTCAGCACTCGATATCTCTTTTTATAGAAGGAATAGGGGCACATAGGATGCCCTACTGGCTATAGTACACACTGATTTTTCACATTGCTATAGTACACTGTTTTATTTTACAGATTTGACACTTGTCAAATAATATAATAATAGAGCAACCATTTTTCAGAGCTTTTAAGGATAACAAGACTAGTTACCATTATTGGGATCTGCATGCCTTCATCTCCAATTATATATTCCAGGTCATCATTATCTAGATAATCATCAAAATCTTTATCTAATTACAGATGCTCTGGGTCCCATTTCTCAAATAACTTGAGAAGATATTTCTTTTTTTTTTCTGACAGGAATTTTCCTGCTCCAACATCAAAGAGATAATAAAAAACATCTTTTGAAATCGCTCATTCCACCTTCATATAATCGCTAAACTCATTTTGATAAGCAAAAGTAGTATTTCCGCAATGCATTAGTGTTTTTCCTTGTTCAATGAATCTTCAACTCTGTTGATGGATGTTGAAAAATCCAATGGCTCTTGCTAAAGTAGGATCAGTAACTAATCTCGACGTTTAGATGCCATTCTTGTCGTCGATCTTCAGGGTCATCAAAAACAACTATCTGAACAAGATAATGAGCCGGTTTGGCTTTTCTGTTTTCATACTCGATTAGTGCACAATGTATCTCCAGATATAGGCATCTGTTATTTGGGAGTTTTGTTGGACCATCAGAAGATATAAAAATCTAATGGATCTTCTTGAATATGCATTGTTGGAATTTAGTAATTTTTCAGAAAAATGGGAACTTTGGATCTAGGAACTCCATAAAGTAAACTACCATTGTGTACTCCCAGGCTTTCATCATAGGGTCGTTTGGAGAGAGTGCATTTGCTGGGAAACTAACATCACCAACTCCAGACCTATCAGGAAAGTAGATTGTGGTACTCTAAGACTCACTAAATATCACATGAATAATGATGATAATAGTTGATGTAGGCTGCATACTACTCTTTGAACCATTTTTCTTGGACAAAAGAATTTATTTTTTCTTAGATATCATAAGGACATCTAAGATAATTAACTTACAACTTTAGAAGGAAAAATCTTTGGCTAATAGGTAGGCAAAAGATAGTAGACCAAGGCGTGACCTGCTTTTTGTACGGAATTCCAAATTATCAATAAGGACTTTACTAGAAGGAGTAACCCGTTCTAGTAGTAATGACATCTCATTATGGATTTCCAACTTTTCTAGCAGGAGTTCTGCTTTGATGATCACTATTGGCAAGTTCTCGAGTTAAACTATCTACCAGAAAGTTCTTCAATCTTTGTATTTGTTCAATAGAGAAGGAAAACTGATTAAACCATAATTGTCAATGCAGAAGTCGCCCTTGGGCTTGCATATTTGATAAATTCTTTTTCACAAAATCAAGTATTCCTTTGCAATCAGTTCGAATAAGAAAAGGTTTTGGGGCTAAATGATTAAGACCTTTTCAATTCCCCTCATGACTACAAGGATTTCTTTTTTTTATTATGGGATAGTTGCATTCTGCTAACTAAAACTTCAATGCAATATTTACAGACTTTTTCACCTTCTTTGATTTTAAGTACTGTGCTCTAGTGCTTATTGCTGGAATCTGTGTCAAGAACTAAATCATCTTCTTCATTAGGAAAATTAAGAACAGGAAGATTTTTGCACATCTTTTTGAAATTTTGAATAATAGTGGTCCATGTCCAACTTACCTTATTGAGTTTTTGCTGCAATGGGTTTCTCAGTTTAGCTAAATCATTAATGAAATTTGGAGCATAGGTAAGGCATCCAGGAAACCTTTCTAGTTGTTTCCTATCTTCAATTTTTTCTGGAAAATTTTTTATTTTTACCAGAATATGTTTTTGTATGATAATTTATCTAGCTTTTATTTCTAGGTCTAAGAACTCAATTTCTTGTTCTGTATAAATGCACTTATTCTTTCCAACTATTATACCATGATCAATGCACCTTTGGGTGACAGTTAAGACTTCATCTTTGTGCTATTCAATGGTCTTTAAAAAAACAAGGATATCATTGATGTAAACTAAATAACAATGATTAAGGTCTTTAAAGATATTATCCATTCTTCTTTGAAATATTTGAGGTGCATTTTTAAGACCAAATGGCATTACTACCCATTCATAATGTCCTTGTGGGGGCACTAAATGCAGTTAAAGGAATACTTTTCTCATCCATTTTTATTTGCCAATAATTGCTTTTGCAGTCCATTTTTGAGAACTAAGAGGCACCTTCAATTCTATTGAAAAGACTGCTCTGTTAGGAATGTAATAGCTATCAAAGGTAGTATTATCATTAATATTTTTATAGTTGATTACCATTCTTGCTTTTCCTCCCTTTTCTTCAGCATGACTTCTTACCATGAAAGCGGGATTGGTGTAAGGACTCTTGTAGTTTCTAATTAATCCTTATCCAAAAGTTCTTTAATTTGTTTATCAAATTCTTGGATATCCTGGTGTGTACACACCATTTGTTTGACTCGAATAATAGTATTGGGATTTGACAAAGTAAATTTTGCCAATGTCTTGTCTTTATCCTAAAATTTTAGTGGATTATTAGAGCAGATCTCTTTGCATAATTTTTCTTATTGTTCGAAAATCTGTTCCTTAATGGATAAGTAAAGTAATGAGATTGTCAGTGATATCTCGCATTGTGCAGGCATTAACTTCTCACCACGCTGGCTGCATGTAAATTTAATTTTTCAATGAGTGTAAGCCTTGCTCAATTTTTCAATAGGAACTCAGTGACCATTGATTGTAAATATTATTTGATTTATGGTCTATGTGTGTAACGCCCCCAAGATACGAATGACATGATTACTGATAATTGCAGTGAAAGACTCAGTAAACGAAGGCGTTACCCCCGTTCTGATAAGGATAAGGCTCACTGAAACTATCTAATCTTGCAACTCGTGCTTACAATCACAAAATCTAGTAAGCTGAAACACTTCAAGACCGAAGTTCATAATAGCTTAACCATACCATGTACTAAATCACATTCCATACCACACAAGTACTTGACCCTAAGGTCGGTTCCAATATTCATGCTATGCTGAATCCACTGTGAGCATCTAATGACCTTCAAAAAGGCTTGCTAAAAGGAGGAATATGTGATACTTCATCACCAAAAATGGAAAACATGAAAACAATTTGAGAACATGAGCAAAAACTCAGTACATACATCCCTGTATTTGTAAAACAACCATAGAAACACTGGTGATGGGTACCCGTCTTTGCAATTCATTTAGTTGGCAATAAAAATGAAAATGGAAGTAATATGAAATTGAATTGCTCATTATTATCTGGATGTGAACCCCTTGCACTGATATGATCTATACATAGGTGTACACCTGCCAATCCGGTCAAGAGTTGGCCTGAAGCCGCACGGGTAAATGATGGGCTAACGCCCTATAGATGATAACTGACGGGGTCACAAGTTAAATGGAAAATCACTGTATAAACTGATTCATTGATAAACTCATTAAGAGTTGTAACTTGATAAACATGATCTGCTTTCTGAAGATACAGGCAATGGACGTACCTTGAGTCTTTAAAACAAAATGTCATCTAACTTGATACAAGTCAGCTGTTTCATAAATGTCATTTGACTTGAGACATATGTTCTGACTTGATAACACTTATGCATAACGGGGAACGATAACTAGGCCTCAACTCTGTTTCATAAATGTCATTGAAAGTATATGTAGTTAGTAAATGATCCTTACTCGCACAATTGAATAAGTAAAAGTATGTGTAACAGAAATTAAGTAATTAAATGGTATACATAAATCGTGTATTTCAATATAACTTCAAAACTGAATTGATGAAAGTAAAATAGTCCACAATGAGATAAATGGTATTACAGAGGAAAAAGGCCTTGATGGCGATAATTGAGAGAATGGTTATGACCTTTTCTGAAATAAGTTGCTGATACAAGTTTAGGCTCGCTGATGTATAGCTTGGTTCAAGATAACAGCGAGTACACTAGATTGGCTTGATAAACACATTTGATACAATTTGAATTGAGTAAGTAATAGAGGTCTGAGGCCAAGAGAGGTATATCTTGGTTCAATGGCACAAACTGCAATAACTTGGTCTGATAAGTCACAACATCCCACCTCTCATATTTCATTCATAAATCCATTAGATAAAGAATTCCACCTCGAATGGGTCATTGAACTCATTAGAAGCTATTAAGCTCACCAAGCATGGTATTTTCTTTGTAAAATTCATAACTGAATCAAAGCTCAAAACAAGCTAAAAGCTCCGTAAAAGTCCATGAATATTTATTTCCCCCTATAAATGACTTGGTCCAAAATACACAAAATGAGTGCATGATCAATCTCACTTGATCTTTTTTATTGCTTTTTATACAGTTACACAAAATACTTCCAAAAATCACCAAACTCAAAATACTCAGCCAAATTTCATGAGATCTTACAAAAAATTCAAAAATAATATGAACAGTCTACCATAAAAGTTTCAGAATTTTCCTCCAAGTATACACTGCACAGAAATTATAATAACAACCTAATTTACATCCAAGCAGGTCAGTTCACTTCAAAAATTCATAACTTTCATTCTAGACCTCAAATGGATACATAAAACCTCAACATGAAATAATTAAGAAGTCCCCAAAAACTTTCATTTTTAAGTCAAAATATGATTCCCACAATAGGATTCCCAAAATGGGACTAAAATACAAGTGTATCAGTTTTGATCTCATTCTGTGCAGTTTTGGTAAAACGACCATAAAGTTTTACACAGACCTCGGATTAAGGCGATTCAAGAGACATTTGAAAGATAACACACTGAAATATCTACCCACCAAAAATCATAATTTTTGGCTGGATCATTCATTACCAGTTTAATCCCAAAGTCAGCCCTAATTTCTTGAAATTTCAGCCCTTCACTGATTTAACTTCCTCTTTCTTTTTCACATAAAAATCACTTGAAATCATTGTAAATCACCACAATCAAATAAAAAAGATCATTTAAGGCCTCATATATATATCCAAACTCTAAACAACTTCATTAATACATAATTACTAAATTCGTATCCAAAACAGGGTAGATTTCTTCAAAATTCCATAACTCACTAATTACACGTCCCAAAATTCATGAAAGTTTGCCAGAAAATCCCAAATAATATAGATAATCTACAGTAAAAAATTCAGAATTTTCGGACAATCCTGTGATTTCCAAAATTTTCGACAATAGCATTTAAACAAATGCAAAACCATGCTCTTGATCAAATACCCGTAACTCCAAACATCTCCAAACTCAATAAAAATTGCACAATAACTATCAATTTCATCATCCAAACATAACCCATAAAGAAAACAACCTTAAAACTCAAGATAAAACAAGTTAGGATTTGGGATATACCTCACTTTAAGCTTGAATTAGTGAGATGAGGAGGCTGTTTTGAGTGATTTGAGGGGTTGGACTTGATAGCTAGCAGCAAGGGCAACTCGGCATAGTTGGGAGGTGGCCGAAAAAGTGGTTGGAACCACCAAAATGGGTGGCACAAAGGGGCAGCAGCTGCTGCCCCTGTTCTGCTGTGAGGAGAGAGAAAAAATGGGGGGATGGGTTTGTGTATTTGGGCCGATTATTTGTGTTTATAAATTAGCTACATGTGGCTAAAAATTATCCACCCAAAAATTAGCTTTTTACTAATTAAAATTAGGTGCTAAAATGAGCAATTAGCGAAATAACAAAAGTTAGTAAGGTTTTGGGCTTTTGTTTTGGACCCAAAAAGCTAAATTGGGGCTTGAAAAATTATTTGGAGTGTTGAACAAAAATAAAAAAATTGTATTGCTCGGAATTAAATTTTAGCGAAGATAAGAAAATAATTAATCACTAATTTATACTCACCAAGGCCTAATATCGATTCACCTGATATTTAATCAATCAATGAAGCTTGAGTTGCAAAGTGGTACCTAAAATGAAATATCTCCCAACCGGGATGATTAAATATGATAAATGAAGGTGAAAATTTTAAATAACATGATGGAACTCATTAAATAAATAAATGGAGCATAATTGAATTTAGTGAATATGATTTGGTTAAACAAATAACCATGAGTGATTAAGTCAATAAACATGATAAAGTCAATGAATAAACATGATTAATGAAATAAATAAAGATGATTTAAATAAATAAAGATGAATTAAATAAATAAATATGAGTTAGGGTTGGGTTATTACAATGTGCATGAAGAATATAATCTCTGAAAGTTATTTCCAATAATCATATCATGAGAGGGTTGATCAGTATCCTATAGAATTGGTATAATGCATTGAACTCCTCCTAATTTTATGGATAACCTTTTTATGGATTCATTATGATTCATAATGCTATTATCCACTATCCTTACTTGTAATGGATTTTTAGGTCTTTTCCACATAAACTCTGGAAATAATGATATTTTTCCAAAGCATATTGAACAACCATTATCTATGTAGTTGCACACCTCATATTTATTATATCCCTCTAAGCATACGTTTATTGGGATATAGAAGCTATTAGGGTTTATTTTGGTGATTTCAGAGCATATTTCCATTGTCATGTTTTTGACTAATTCATCCTCATAAATTGGCTCAGTAATAGTTCTTGTTTTGTACCCTATGACCTTTTTATCTAGACACATACTTCGATCTACACTGGGTCTTGCAGCTTCAAAGCTCATTCTACTTATTTCACTAGTCATACTAATTGTATAATCTTCTTTAAGTTCTTCTTTAGTTGATGAGGATCCTTCTTCTCATTCAGATTTTGTACTCATGCTTTTTAATAATTGGGATTTAATAGTTATTTTACCATTTTCATAAACTTTTATTACATTTTTCTTGTTAATTTTTGTAGGGTTGGCAAAGCTAGATATCCATGAACGATCACTTTTCATCTATTGTGGATTGGATTAAATCATCTGAATCTTCTACATAGGGCAGGGCTGTCAAATTTTTTTGCCTCTATCATTGTGACCCTAGTCTTTGGATCTATAGTATTATCTAATTTGTAGATAATTTTTCAAAATATCCATAATGGATATCCTCCTCTTTTGATATCCATCCCAATTGTTTTTATCTTAAGCGATAAGAAGTTTTTGGTAAATTCGTCTTTTAAACTCACATAATATCTAGGCCGACAATTGAATCCTACCAATCCATTACATAAATTAGTCTTAATCCCTACGATAATTCGATTATTAAATTTGGTATTCCTAATATCACCTAGCAAAGCATAAAGATCAATATCTTTACCATAATATTACCATTAAGTGATTTGTACTTGGACACTTCCAACATGGATATGCCTATAGTTTTTATCTTTGTTACGCTTAAGGATATTTTCTCAATTAATGAGATTAAGTTCTCCCACATCATACTCAGTGTTTTATCTCTAAATCTCCTTTCATCATCTGGCATACATACTTGTTAATTGAAAGATGAATTTTTTGTCGATCATATCTTTCCGAATTATGATAAGAACCTAATCTCCTTTAACATCCTCAGAATCATTGTCTACAACAAACTCTTCATCTTTAAGATCACCGAGACTAATCGAGCTACGTTCCATCATATAACTTGTTTCTACATGATCACTTTCTTCATATTCATTGTCCAACATAATTTCAACAATCCCTTTGTTGTTATTTAAGGGTAGGTCTAATGCCTCTTCTTCACAAAATTCAGCATAATCTAGGCTACCCAAGGTCCCGATAAGCTTGTTATTCTTCTTATTTTTGTATTCATTAGCATAATATCCTACCTCTCCGCATGCCCAATATTTGCAATTGTTTTTCCCTGCAAGACAATAAGCTGCTTTCCTGAAAAATCTACGTTTTTAGGACTTGATTTGTTATAATACTTTCTTCTATATTTCTCTCCCCTTTACTTATTAAAGCTCCGTTTTCTTATAAAATTTTCTCTTTTTTCTTCTTTCAGGTTCTTTTCCCCATTGGTAAGACGAATTCTCGCAAGTTAGGAATTGCTTCTTAATTTTCTTTTGCTTTCGAAGAACAAGACATTGATCATTGACCCATTTCCTAAAATAAGAGATTCTCGAACCAAGGGTATCAATGACATTTGCTCGTTCAAGTCATGCAATGTATTTTTCATTAATTATGGAATTTATATGATATGGCAATTTGTAATAGAATATACCATGATTAGTTTCATTATGTCCAATTTTGTAATAATATCGATTAAATTCAACAATATAATTTTTCAAATATCTCATATTCCATAATTCTAGGTTATTAATCTTTCTCTTCCATTCTTTTGCCTTTTCTTCATAATCAAATTTAGCTCTGATAAATTCAATTTTAATTTTCTTGCACAAATTCTTGAACATAGCAGCTGGAGTTTCCATCATTCTTAATGAATTTTTTATGTCTTCATCTAATGACCCATACCAGTTAGCAACAGTGCCAGAGAAATTATATTCGATGTTGTTTAGGAAATTTGCAGCAATCCATGTAGTATTTAGGTTTAAGACACTATTCATGCCTCTTTTCTAATATTCAAATAGTTCTTGTCTATTTCGAGCTCCATTGATGTTTAAGATGTATCCAGTTTAACTAATTGGAGTAAGACCAACTTCTTCAAAGGTTGTAGTTTTCCTTGGGATGAATCCGAAGGAAAAATTGGTTGTATGTCCTACTGGAACGTACCTAGGTCTTATAAAATGAGTATTTGTTTTAGAACGTTCTCCAAATTCTTGAGATTTAGGAACAACATATTTAGCCAAATTGGTCTCTATCTCACCTAAGCTGAGTTCTTCTCCAATTTTATTAATCTCATCTTCAACAACCATTTTACCATATTTTTTTTTATCCAATTTTCTTCTAACTTCTTCTAAAGGTAACACATTAAGATCCTATACTTTGATAAGGTTCATCTGCTGGCATATTTGTTCTTCTAATTGCTTCATTATCATTAGATAATGCGTCATATTTATCACTAGTTGCGCCCACAATTTTGTTTAATTCTTCTAGGTTTTGTTCTTTTTCGAATATATTTTGAAGTTCTTCAAGAATATACTACTTATATTCCATCTTGTTCTGCTTTTTTTGCTTTTTCAGCTGATTTTATCTGATTTTTCTCCTACTTCTTTTTGGATTTTAATATCATGTAAAGGAAATAGAATCTTGTTTTTTTGGGTTTTGAAAAGGATATTTATGCTGAAATGGGGTACTAATACTAAAAGTAGCTTTTTTGCTATGTCTCACTTCGTTAACTAGAGAAAGGTGTACTACAGATATTTGCTTCTTAAGCTCCTTGACTTCGGTCTTAATTTTAGCTAATTATGCTTTTAATTCTAAAACTATATTAGTGATATAGTTCAATTGAGGTGCTGTTGGAGAAAGGTCTTCGGATGAGTGACCAATATGTGAATAATTTGGTCCAAGGCAACCAGGTGATGATTAGCTTCATTAATCATTAATCACAGTTAATCATAGATAATTAGCTTAATTAATCATTAATTAGCTTATTTATCTTAATTATTTTTGGTCATGTGGATTTGATACTAGTTGAAAGAGGGCCTCGAGTAGTACTTATAAGAAAATTTTCACATGCACAAAGTTTTGAATTTTCGAAAGTAAGTTTTTAAAGATTTTGGCTAAAATGCAAATATGAAAAATTTAAGGCCTAAAAAGAAAATGAAAACAGTGAACAGTGCCCTTAAAATAATTTTCACAGAATATTACCCTTTTAAATATATTTAATAACATAGTCCACTAGTTATAGTTTCCACATAAAGCAAGGTATCTGGCAGTGATATTTTCAAGAAGCTGCCCTGCCCACGATCTGGAACTAGTGGCTGTGGCCTCGACGCTGAAAATTTAGGGACATTACTTATATGGAGTATCTTGTAAGATCTATATTGTTTATCAAAGTTTGAAGTATATCTTAACTTAGAAGGAGCTCAATTTAGCATAAAGAATGGATATGATGTTGTGTAAGTTGATTTTGGATGAATTTGGGTGTAAATTTCAATTGAGAACAACCTAGGGTTTTATGATCATGCAAAACTTATTCTGATTTTGGAATCAAGTACATATTTAATTTGGAGGTTGGATGTGCTTTGGCTTGGGAAATGATGTTGTGCTGGTTCTGCTAAAATTAAAGGGTTATGGAAAATCCCATAACTGAGCAAAAGAGGTTGTTTGTTTTATTAATGCAAGTGAGTGAATTTATGGGAGCATTTTGCGTGATTATGTGAAGAAAAACATTGAAAAATGTGTAAGGTTGATCATGATGTAATTTTTCAGTGTGCGGTTATAATAAGGTAATTAAAGGAAGAAAACAAAGTTTACTGTTATTTAAAGGCAAATAAAGAAACCATGGAAATTGGAAGTATAATTAACAGTCTTGCCTAATTAGTAATATTGCTAACCTTAGCAACTTTGATTGTACTTAGAAGCTTATTTGGGTTGAAAAACCGAGTTAAATGGGCATGTGAATGAAATCTAGAAAGTGGGGAGAGTAATGACTCAAGAATAGTGTTTATCGGGCCAAGTTAGGGTAATGTGAGCTTTCCTGAACCTAACTCCACTCCTCTTGGCCTTAAACCCTTATTATCCACCTCGAAAATATAAAAATTCATATTTCATTTATATTCATCAAAGCCTTTCCATTATAACCTCAATTATTTTACTTTGGTTTGTTTTACTCCAAATTATTTTACCCTGAGTTAAATTACTTTAATTTATTTATGTAACATTCCCAAATTTCTAATTCCTTTTATTTACTAATATTTATCCTACGTGGCAGTAGAATATCGAATAGGGTGTTACTGCTGTATTCCTTGTTAGGAAATACAAGGGTGAGTACTATATGGAAGCCCATCAGTGAATATCTTATTTCTAACCCAAATGCAACTTCAAATCCAGTTTACAACTACATAAGGGTGTCCAATCTAAAATAAATTCATCTTGAAATAAAGTTCATCTCAAACTCTATCTATGCGTCGTATGTGACAACGCCCTTGCTCTAAACCAAAGTCCCTTCGATATGGTCGTGAACTTCATATTAAAACAAAACATCTTAAAAGGGCAAGACAAGCTTAGAAACAACCATCCCTAACAGTCAACACATACACACAAATTCATTTCAAACAATTTGGAAACACGGGTAATTCAAATGCTCATGACAGGCACCCAACCATTCTCACCCAGGAACATAAACCCATGCAAGTCCCAGTCATTCGGTTTGCAAGGAAAGAGGGCGAGCGACCTCGCTAGGTCTCATGGCTAGCATTTGGTTCTAATGCAGCCGCTTAACCGCATCTTGGCCTACCATCAATTTGGATGGTTACCGCTAACCTATCCCATGTCCACCCACAAGGTGGCACGAGGCCATTAACCATGCATGTCATTTACCTGGGGAAGGCTATTAGGCCTTCTTAAAAAACGAGAGCAGACCTCCCTTGTCTTACCTAATCATTCACTTGTTCTTACACTTAAAGGTAAGGTTAGGGTTCAACTGGTACGTAGCCCATCTCGACCCAATATAGTCTAAAAACATTTCAAGGTATTTTCGTAACAAAACATTAAAAGATACATACGTGAAATTCGCATAAATCTCATCACCACTTTAACAAGGAAAAATCCCCTAAATGTCAACTCAAATCAATTTCAAAGTTCACCCACAAAGTGCATTTTCAAGGGGATGTTTAGGGGAGTTAGAGGATGATCGTTACCTATTTGGGAAAGTTGCCTAAGGTTGAGCCCGAAGTTCTAACTTGGGCCTATGGAAAATTTCAAAGTTGCTTCTATTAGTCTTAATTCTTAGCCTGACCTTTCGCACGATAAATTATAGCCTATTAATTCCCCAAATTCCATTGTTTTGCCTAACTACTAGGTTAGGCTCTTGAAACTATTTTTGGGGTACTACAGAAATAATTATATGTTGGACTTCCAGGGGAGATAACTTCTACTCCAAATGTTAGATTTTCAACATTTAGCCCCCTACGGAATGGATATCTCATGAACTACAACTTTCCTTTTAGGGCTACAAACAAATATTGGATGTAATGGATTCGAGTCTACCAAAAATCCCAAACCATAATGGATTCGACCCAAAATCCCAAAGCATCCCAGTGCTGGTTAGGAATGGCAATCTTTGCATTTTTGCCATAACTCTTGGATTTTAACTTCGATTTACAAGATTAAAAATTTCACTGTCAGAGGACACAGATATATCATCTGTAATTTTTCATGTTTTTTGGAGAGGTTGATAATTACCAGTAATTCAACGAAGTCAGCCTGTGTTTTGGTCACAGTGAAATTAGTAATTTACCCTATGTTTGGTCTTAAATTCATTAAATCTCAACTCGAACCCTTCACAATGCAAGCATAGAACGTTCTTGCTAATAACTCACCAATCCCAACCAACAAACTAATCCAAGACATAAGGAAGAATTAATTTTTAGCTTGAAAGAAGATTGTAGAGGAAAATAAGGGAGTAGGGGTTGTTTTTAGCTCTTCAACCATGTAAACAAGTTTGAAAATTTGAGAAAAACATTAAGATACGTAGATTTTTGGCCAAAAGTTTATAATTTGCAATGAATTCAATGATGAGAACATACTTGCACTAGGGTTTTCCATAGACCCTAGCTAAACTTGCTAATGAAGTGATTTATCACATTCACACAAACTATTAATATGTAGGCACTTTAGTTACTTTGAACTCTCCAAACCACAAATCCCATATTAGTTTAGGTACTTTACACCAAGTAGGTCAAGCTCCATCATATTTGCTTTGAAATATGAGCGAAATCCTACTAGCAATGCCCTCATTGGGGAGAAACCTAATTGAGCACAACACATCAAATTGATTACTTGTGATGCAAAATAGTTGAAGTTTATAACATATAACAATTGAAGAGTTACCCGTTACCATCTGGCTCAATCCAAGTCCTTGCTAGAGTGCTCCTATGACTAGATTGTGCTTCACTTTCTCCAATTGCAATGTTGTCTTGAGACTGGTTGTGTTAGGGTCAATGGGTTGAGGAGTAGGGTGCCCAGTGTTCACAGAAGGGGGTTTGGAGGAATGTTGTAGGCAAATTGGCCGTACATGGTACTTTGGTTGGGAATGCATCAGGTCTGATGACGGAAAGCCCCAAATGGGGGAGACATTGGTCGTGAAAGGCCTGGTATGTAACTAGCCATTGTGGTGCTTGGGTGAGCCAGGATATGAGGAACCAGGGGGAAGATGGATCAACATCCATTGTAGTTGGATCTATGGCAGAGCTCCTACGCCCTCGTCCTCTACCTCGAGTGGAGGACTTACCTCGACGAGAACTGGAATCCATACCTGAAATAGGTGACAATAAATGTAAGCACAAATATATAATAGTTGCACATATCAATTGTTTACTCAGACATCATAATACGTAGGTAACATATATTTTCAAAATTTATTCATACAATAAAAGTAAAGTCACAACCAATAGTTTTCCATGCAAAAGTTCTCAAACACATAAGAATTCATTAGCACTCAATCATCTGCATCATCATCATCATTGTCATCGTCATCGTCCTCATCATCATCATCATACAAATGTAAATGTTTCCTCTACTTCATCTGTTTCATCACCATCATCCCACTTATCCTCTTCATCACCCTCATTATCCTCTACCTCATATATCTCGTCATTAACCTGAATGAATGAAAATCTCATTTCATCATTAACCTCTTCTGATGGTGCACTTTCATCCACTAATGATGTAGGGATAGCATCATTCACAAGTTCAACGATTGTCCTCATGTCCGTTTGTTGGTAGGCAGTAGGTAGAGTGTACTACTTATCCACTTGGGCCCGTACGTAAATGTAATTCTCCTCTATCACATATTTCTGTAACATCCATTCTTGATTTGGCATTATCGTTTGTTTTCCCATGGACATCCATAATAGTGTTAATGATGTTTTCGAAGAAGTTCTTCTCAATGTGCATCACATCGAAATTATGGCGGAGCAATTGGTGTTGTTAATAAGGTAACTCCTATAATATGCTCTTCTTCATCCAGTTGTGCTCATTTTCCTTAAATCCTGGTATGACAAAGTCACCATTTGTAGTTACCATTGGGTAATATTCCATATCGGCATAAAGTTCTTCCCCAAATAAGTAGCGGGAGGACCCCCTGTAACAATTCTGCCTTTCCTAAATGTTGTTCTATTTCTTCTGAACGTATGATTCCTTGGCAGAAAACACCGATGACAATCAAACCATGATAATTTATCTCCATTTCTCAATCTCAAAACCTTTTGTTGTTTCATACATATAAGACATACCAATTGCCCATTAGTACTCCACCCAGATAACATTCCATATGCAGGGAAATCATTGATGGTCCACATTAGTGCAGCCTTCATCTGAAATGTGTGCCCTGTAGAAACATCATATGTCTCAACTCCAACACCCCATAACTCTTTCAACTCATTAATAAGAGGTTGTAAATATACATTTATTTTGTTCTTCGGATTTTTGATGTCGGGGAGTACACAAGTCAAGAACATAAATGGTGTGGTCATACACATTTCACGGGGAAGGTTATAAGGTGTAACTACCACCTGCCAAATAGAGTATGATCTTGAAGACAAAGTGTATGGATTAAATCCATCAGCACATAAGCCAAGTCTCATATTCCGAGGCTTAGAAGCAAAATCAGGGTACTTGTTATCGAAATATTTTCATGCTTCCCCATCTGATGGATGACATAGAACACCGTCCTCACGCCGATGTTCATAATGCCATCTCATATGCTCTGCAGCACTTCTTGATGCATACAACCTTTGCAATCGAGGTTTTAACGGGAACTAATGCATCATTGAGTACGGCAATGGATTCTGATTCCTTTGTTGGGACCTTTGCCTCTTCCATCTTGAATGCCCACAAAACTTACATGCATCCAAGCTTATGTCCTCCATAAAAAAAATAGCATGCAACCTTTCCGACAACAATCAATTAGGACCACTTCGTTGCCGAGATCTTTAACAACCTTCTTTGTTTGCCCGTAGTTGTTTGGCACGCGGTTGTTAGATGGACACATATCTTTCATTAGTTGAACAATTTCATTGAAACAGTTTTGTGGTTTGTTATAGTAAGATTTGATACTTAATAGTCTCACCGCAACAGAGAGCTTACTATAGGTGGAACAACCATCATGTAAGAGTTGTTGAGCAGCTTGAACCATATTATAAAATGGTTCTCAGCAGGTATTTGACTCCTCCTCCCTTAGATTTTGATTTGCCATTATAGCATCATCAACCATGTCCGCCATTCGATCTACGTACTATTCATAATAGTCACTACTAATATGACTTGAATCGCCAACTTCGTGAATTTGACTATTTGAATAACCAAAATCATATTGATGAGGTTCTATTTCCCCATGACTTATCCAAAACCAATACCCTTTCACAAAACCCTTATACATAAGGTGCATCTTAACCTCATCGGGTGTCAAGTACACCCTATTTTTGTATTTAGGACAAGGACATCTATACTTTCCCCATTCAGAAACTCTATCTATCTACGTGCAAATTCATCGAATTGGTTTACTCCATGTAGAAATTTTTACGTATAACCACTACGATTAGGCAGTAATCTATTATGCATCCACCTACGACGTGGAGGACCATTCATATTCTGCTTAAATAACAATAACCACATAAATTATTGGATAAGAATTAATTTTAATTAAAATTATAATAGTTACATAAACTACTCAATTATATATTACATATGTTTACTAATAAATTTCTATATGTGCAAAAAAAAAACTTATAAATTTCTATAAATATACTTGTATTCTTACGAATTTCATAAAACTAATAATTCATCCAAAGTTGAGCACTTTATTCCTCCAACGTATCAAATTTCAACTTAAAATTACCAAATCTAAGCTTACATTGCATTGGGCAAAATCTTCAGATAAACAAGAGCTACAACTTCATACAAACATCACATTTGAAAAAAATTATAAACTAAAGCATCTCATTCCACCAACATATCAACTTTCAACTTCACATTACCAAACCTAAACCCTAAATTGAATTGAACAAAATCTCCAACAAAATTATAGTAATAACCTCACAAAAATACCATTTCAACAACATAATCAATTAAAGCATTTCATTCTACCAACATATGAAATTTTAACTTCAAACTACCAAACCTAAACCCTAAATTGCATTTATCAAATTCTTGTAATGAATTAGAGCAATAATCTCACATAAATACCACAATTCAACAACATTATCAATTAAACCATTTCATTCTACCACCATATCAAATTTTAACTTCAAACCACCAAACCTAAACCCTAAATCGCATTTACCCATGTCTTGAAACAAATTAGAGCAATAGTCTCACACAAATACCACATTTCAACGTAAATATAAACTAACTGTGAAATTCTGACAGTGCAATACGAAAATTTGTAGAAATGACAACAAATGTAGTTGAAAAACTTACCTCAAATTGGTTGAAAACAACCGGCAAGAGGGGCGGGAGAGGGCGGCGACAGTGGGGGAAGGGGCTGGCGGCGGCTGGGTGGTGGTGGTGGCGGTGGTGGTCGGACGGAGCTCCCACTCGATCGCCACTCTCTCTCTCTCTTTCTCAATTTTGCTTCGCGTGCGTCAAGTGAAACCTGAACCAGATCTGGTTTTACTTAAACAGGCCAGCGACGGAATTTCCGTCGCCGGCCCTTTTTCTTCAAAAATTAAATTTTCTTTCGATTAGGCAACGGAATTGGGTAAATTATGGCAACAGATAAATTTTGCCGTCCCGAAATTTGTCGTATAATCTAACTTTTTTTAACACTGTTTTTTCATCGCCATGTCCGTTGCTAGTTCCATCGTTAAATTGGTCCGTCACTGAATTCTGTTGTTATTTTGAACTTTTTTTGTAGTGATTATTGTAGAATAATGAGCTTATAAATCTGACTAATGGTAGGTCACCATCCAAGGCATTAACAAAATATGAGCTATCCTTATCCCAGCAATGAGAAAATTAGATTATATTCCTAAGAGTGCATTATATTACACCCTCATTCATCTAGATTTCACTCTTTCCAAATTTAAAACTCATTTTTTCAATTTTTGGATAACATGATCTCTAAAATATGACTCTTTCGAATGTAGGTGTCCTTTCCTTAAATTCTCTAATGCAACAAGAGACTAATTATCTTTGATTAAGTCTACTTATATTATTTTTTTGGTGCTCACATCTACTTATATTATAGGATGTACATAATGCATTATATTCCTAAAAATATAGTCTAACAACTGAAAAAAAATCCCCCCCTAAATATACATTTGAGAGAGTTTTAGAAGCTGTTAGTGCATAAATTGAAGTAATTAGCCCAATATTCATAAGTCCTTTTTTTTCGGAAGCAATTATTCACATAATCATGTCTTTTTTTAAAGAAACAAAACCGGCCGTGCAATTCATAAGTGTCGAACAATCCAGTTCAGGAAACACGTGCAAGAATTTATGGAATTAGCCCTATAATTTATAGGCTCTATTCGTAGGCCCTCGCTATAATGCATAAGTTTTGTCCAAGAGAATTGTTGAGACTGCAATGGCATATATACTAGAAGAAAATAGCCCTTGATCTTATTGGTCATGTTTTTGTGTTTAACATTGATATTTCCAGGGACTTCTATCTCAATAATAGCAGCTATACATGATTGCAACTCAATCTCATATGGTAGACCTATGAGAAAAATAAATTATTTTTTAGACCACTGAAGTTAGGTTAAATAATTTTCCTAATCATAATTTCTGGTAAATATTTTCAAATCCATTTAATTTGGGTAAATATTTTTTCAGACCAAACCTAACTTTTTAAATTACGTCAAGTACCCAAGGTTTTTCATATTGTCATATTTGACCATAATCTTTAAAACCTTACTCTCGAAAATTTTAACTTTGTGCATGTGATATTTTTCTCATAAGCACTACTCGAGACTGTCTTTAAATTGGCATCAGAGCCGAGGAAGATAATTAAGATAATTAAGCTAATGAATAGTTGATTCAGCTAATCAACTATGTTTAATGCTTAACTTGTCACCTACTTGTCCTTCTCTAATTATTCACACATTTGTGCACTCACCAGAAAAAACCATTTCAATATCACTACAATTAAATTATATCACTGATATAGCTTCAGAATTAAAAACCAAATTAGCAATAATCAAGACTGAAGTTAAGGAGATTAAAAAAAAATTATCGACAGTCCATCTTTCTTTGATTAATGAAATTAGACACAGTGAAAAATTTGATTTAGGTTTAGTACTCTATTTCAACATAAATATCCTTCCCAAAATCTAAAAAAACCAATAATTCATTTTCTTTACATGATATAAAAATCCAAAAAGAAGCAAGAAAAAAATCAATTAAAAAATCATCTGAAAGGGTAGAGAAAGAAAAAGATGGACTATAAGCAGTATAATCTGGAGGAATTGCATAATATATTTGATAAAGAACAAACCTCGAAAGAATTAAACAAAATCATGGGCACCATAGTTGACAAAAAAAAGACGTATTATCTGATGATAATGACGAGACAAATAATGTCCAGTTAGAAGAAGAACCATATTAGCATATGATCCTAATTAAACTAGAAGATCTTAATATTGTTCATTTAGAAGAAATTAAGAGAAAATTAGATAACAAATATGGTAAAATAATATTTGACAATGAAATCAATGTGATTAGAGAAGAACTCAATATAGATGAAATTGAACCCAATCTAGTTAAAAATGTTGCTCATAAACTCCAAAAAAATTTGGCAAAACTTTTAGAAGAAATACTCATTTTATGAGACCGAGATCCGTTCCAGCTGGGCAAACAACCAACTTTTCCTTTCGGTTCATCCCAAAGAAAGTCATATCATTTGAAGAAATTAGCCTTACCGCAATTAGCTAAACGGATTAAATCTTAAATATTGATGGGGCTCATAATATAGAGAAGAAATATTGGAACATTGAAAAAGAGGTATGAATAGTGTCTTGAATTTGAATACCACATGAACTGTAGGAAATTTCCTAAGCTATATCGAACAAAGTTTTTCTGGCACTATAACTGGCTGTGTAAGTGATTGGACGAAGAAGGTAAAAACATATTAAGAATAATTGAAACACCATGTAAGACCCGCCTTCGTTATTTTTATGTTAAGTTGCTTGTATTACCTTTTTATATTATAAAATCATATTTTTAGTAACTATATGAGTTAAATGATTATCGATTTACTTTTGGAAGCTGTAATTTTATTAAAAAAAAAGGATTATTATTGCTATTATTGATTTTAAAGTTAATTCGTGCCATTTATGCCTTTAAATTATATCGATAGTTTAATTTAGTCGTTATTCGATTCACTTAGTCATTTCTCGAGTACGATTAAGTTTTCAACCTTAGAATTAGTTTCGAGGTTCATTAAAATCGAACCTTTACGTTCCTAATCGATGAGTGATTGCAGTTTAGGATAAGGGGTACAAGATTGAGCTAGCAACTTTAGTTGAATGAGCAAGCATTACAAAAAAAAAGTATCAAAGGGGGGGCTGAAGCCCCTTGTTTCTGGGCAAGCCACGACCGGGGGGGGGGGGGAGCTCTGCTTCCCCCAGCACCGTGACCCCCAACCACCACACCAGGAGAGAGAGAGAGGTTGAGCGTTGGAGGGATAAAGAAGGAGCACCGGCCGGCGACGGCGTCGGTGCTGCGATGCGCCGTCGGCCACAGCCATGGACCGGCGAAGAGAGAGAGAGAGAGGGATCGAGCGAGTGTCAGGGCAAGGTGCTCGGTCCAAAGGCTAGGGTTTCAAAGCCCACAACCACACGCCACCACCGTCACCGTCGACGGGTGAGCCAGACGCCGGCGACCACCTCTGCGCGGTGGTTGAGTGGAAATCGGCCACGGTTTGACCGAATTTAGCACAAGTAGAGCTGATGCTCGAACAAAGTTCACTGGCATGGTGAGTTTTGAGCCTTTATCCTTCTTTAAATTTAATCTCTATCTCAAACCCTCACTAATCGTGTGAAAATTGGGCAAAAATCGCGAGCTAGGGCTTTGGGTTTGGGCTAGGTCGAGTCAGGCGCGAAGAGTGGAGGAGTACCTGGCTGTTGATGTTCGATTTTGGCCTCAATTCAAGCTGAATTGTGTGTCTCTAGCATGGAACCGAGGTGGGTGTTCCTTGCCTCCTAAATTAGTATTAATTTCGAAAATGTTTTCAGCAGATTGATGTTGCATGTCAAGTTAGGGTTAGTTAGATTCGTTAGAAATGTCAAGAAATGGGTTGTGCATGCTTAGATTCGAGCTATTCAGTTAGTTTAAGCTTAAATTTGTAAATCGATGCAAGTTATGTGCGTGTAAAGGGAACCATGCGTGAATTGGACTTGAATGAAAACCATGTATGAAAAAGGATTAATTTGGAGGTTATAAAGGCATAGTTAGCTTGGATACGATTAAAGTAAGTTAAGGTTTAAAAAGAATTAAAAACGAAATTATTTTGATATGTTTAGACTTGATTCGAGTAATTAGCAATTCATGAAAAAGGATTAATTTGGAGGTTATAAAGCCGTAGTTAGCTTGGATACGACTAAAGTAAGTTAAGGTTTAAAAAGAA
>JACYFF010031955.1:34956944-34976222 GCA_017589665.1 Selenicereus undatus
AACGAAGTTGTTTTGATATGTTTAGCCTTGATTCGAGTAATTAGCGAGTCATGAAAAAGGATTCATTTTGAAGTTATAAGAACATGGTTAGCTTGAATGTGACTAAAGTTAACTAATGTATAAAAAGGATTAAAAACGAAGTTAGTTTAGTATGCTTAGCTTCGATTCGAGTTAAGCTAACTAATGCCTGTAATTGAATGAAACTTGAAGTTATTGAGATGTGCTTAGCTTCATTCAAAGTACGTTCATGCTTAGGGAAGCTTCCTTTAAAATGCATCGTGTATGTTAGATTTGAATCATGTTTGGTTTACTTAGTAAAGTGTTGTCAAGTGGCGACTAAATATGGTCATATGTGGCTGAAAGGTGCTGTTTGCTCAGGTAAAAGCATAAACCTCACCCTCTTTTAAATAAGTCTATATGATAACTTATTATGACTAATAAATTGATGAAACGAGCTAGTAGTTGGATAGTTTGAGGATAACATTATGAGCGTTTGAGGTCTTGTGTGTACGGTGAAAGTGAGGAGGGAGACTGGGTTGTGAATTAACCGCAATTGTGTGGATTGCGAGGCCATGTGTGGCTTATTGTGTTGAATTGATATGATTGATATGAAGTGCTTAAATGTGATATATGTAATATATGTGCTTAAATGCTTAGATTGCATTATGAGCATAAGAGTGAGTTTTTAAAGAAAGATTTCATGTTTTGAAATGATAGTAGCCATAACTATTATTGCATGATGGCCTATTTTAAGTAAATGAAAGCAGTTTTGGGAGTGAACTCGCTTGAACGGGGGAATCCCTAAAGAGTTTTACAAAAGCGTGAGTTGTATGATAAAAGATTTCGCTGTGAGAGGCAGTAAACTTAGTAGTCGTTATGATCAGTTTAAATGGCTAAGATAAGTGCATAGGGACATCAGATAGGGAGTGAACCTGCTTGAACGGGGGAATCTCTATATAGCCTAGGGAGTAGTCCCTAGAGACCCTGACGAGGGTTAAGGTCCAAAAAGTTAGTTGCCATCCCGGGAGTAAGAGCTTAGGGGATTGAGTGTAGATCTCTCCCAACCAGCACTTGATGATCTTATGCCCAGAAGTAGTTTCTTATTAAAAAAGAAAAGCAGTTGGCACTTTGCCTTTTGAAATATTTCAGAAAGAAAGTTTGAAGGGTCATTATGCGACCAAGATAAAAGAAAAGAGTTTTAAGAGCCTCAAGAGGCTAACAGAAGAGTTCTAAGAGCCTCAAGAGGCTAACAGAAGAGTTTTAAGAGCCTCAATGGCTAAATGAAGTGTTTTCAGTAAAAAGAAAGAAAGTTTCCTATGTGTGCTATATGCATGCTCTAAGTATACTTTATGAATGAGTTATGTTTGCAAAGAAAGAAACGAAAGTGTCTATACTTGAAACTTCAAAGCATGTGATCGTAAAGAATATATGACTTCAAAGTGAGTGTACAAGCATTATAGTTAGAAGCATGTGTTCAAGCAAGCAAGTGGCCATGTTGTTTTCATGATATATCATGTGGTGACTTCTTAAAGTACATATTGAGCATATAGGTGATAGTGCATCCCAAGTTTGTTTAGAGTCACATGATATGTAAGCAAGTCCCTGACATGCCACCTTTATTGAAACTAAGAACCTTCCATGAAACTGAGAATCTATCATATTTAAGTGTTTACAATCTGTGACATGTAGCTTATTATTATAGTTGTTCATTAAGTGGATATTATGAGTTATGTTTATGAGAAAGAACGTTATGTGCTTAGCTTTATTGCTTGCCTAAGTGTTTAACTGCCTGCAGTCAAGAAGTTTGGTCATTTAAGGACCCAGAAATATGTTAAGTGGGTAAAGTGAAGCTTATGGTTAGTGATATTTCTATAAGAACTTCGTGAATGCTTTTTATGATATTATCGTATGATTACGTGATATATGATTAGTAAAGATATTATTGCCTGCACCGGTTTTGGTTTTAAGGGGGTTGGGGGATACTCACTGAGCGTGTGGTTGCTCATCCCACTACTCTTTCCCCTTTTTCCCCAGGTTTTCTTTATGACAGGAAGAAGTTGAATCAGCTGGAATCGATTATTGCTTGCAAGGTGTCATTAGTGCCTATTCATGTCTTTGAGGAGTTATGTAAAGCCCTTTTTAGTTTGTAAACGTTTGTAAACAGTATTCTAAGTTCATGTAATGCATTTTGGTTATGAGTCGCTCTGTATGGCCATATGAGTCAACCATCCGGTCAGTTAGACGTCTTTTGGTTGAAGTTGGTTATGTTTTGGGATGTAAACCCCATACTCCGGTTGTGTGAACCGTTGAGTTGTATCTTTTACTGTTTCTGCATTAATGAACTATTATGTTTGGTGTACTCCGAGCGGGTGGCTCGTCGAGTTATGAACTCCGGCGTGTGACCGTTGAGTTATGTTTTAAATGTTTACGCTTCCGTTGATTTACAGGGACTTATTGTAAGGCGTTTAGCTTGGGAACGCTCAGTTTTTAGGGGAAGTTCTGTCCGTTTCGTCCCAAAATTTAAGTAAGAAGTTAGGAAAACGTAACGCTTTCGGCCCTAGGGGCTGGGGGTGTTACACACCATCTGCTATATTCAAAAAATTGTGCAAACAAATTGAAACTAAATTTATCAGAGGTAAACTTGATTCTAAAGAAAAGGCTAGAGAGTGGCAAATGAAGATTAATAACATTGCCCTTTGGGACATGGTATATCTGAAAAATAACATTGTTGAATTTAGTCAATGCTATTACAAAATTGGGTATCATGAGACCAATCTTGGGATGTTTTATGGCAAATTACTATATCTAATAAATTTTATAATTAATGAAAAATATGTTATATAGCTTGAAAAAGCAGATATCATTGATATCTTGGGTACAAGAATTTCTTATTTCAGAACATGGGTCAATAACCAACTTCATGATCTCCAAAAACAAAAGAAAATAAAGAAACAATTTTTAACCTATTGGGATAATCCCTACAAATGGGGAAATGAACTTGGTGAAAGAAGGAAAGAAAAATTCTATAAGAAAAAGAGATTTAACAACCAAAGGATAGAAAAATACAAAAGAAAGTACTATAACAAGCTAGCCCCTAAGAGACGTTGATTTGTTAGAAACGCTCTTTATTGTCATGCAGGGAAAACAAATGTAAGTGTTGGGCATGCGGAGAAGTATGTCGTTATGCAAATGAATGTAAAAATAAAAAGAACAACAAGGTTATAGAAAGCTTGGACAGTCTAGATTATTTTGAGCTTAGCGAGAAAGAAATACTAGATTTAACCCTAAAAACCAACAATGGAATTGTTGAGATTGTAATGGAGGATAAATATGAAGAAAATAATTATGAAGAAACTAGTCACATGAAGGAAAATAGTTCAATTAGTCTTGGAGATCTTCAAAGAGAAAAATTTATTATAGATAATGACAATGAAGATGTCAAAAGACATTGAGCCCTTCTTATAATTTAGAAAGACATGATCTTTAACAAATTCATCTTTCAATTAAAGAGTAAATATATATGTGAAGTGATAGAATGAGACCTAGAAATGAAAGACTGCAAGTATGTTGTCGGAGAAGTTTATCTTAAGGTAGAACGTATAGGTATATCCAAACATAATAAGGTAGAGTGTATAGGTATATCCACGTTGGAAGTGTCCAAGTTCGAATTACTCTATTACAATATTATAAGAAAGATATTGATCTTTATACTTTGCTCAATAAATTATCTTTTGGACCATCAAGGTTAGGGCAAATCCTTTTTCTAAACCAAAATTTCTAGTAAATATTTTCAAGTCCATCCAACTTTAGGTAAATATTTTTTGAGACCAAACTTGACCAAACCTACGTTTTTAAATTACGCCAAGTACCTAAGTTTCTCATATTTGTATATTTGACCTCAATCCTTAAACATTTACTTTCGAAGATTTTAATTTTGTGTATGTGATATTTTTTTCATAAGTATTACTCGAGATTTTCTGTCAACTGGTATCAAATTCAGGTGACTAAAAATAATTAATATAATTAAGCTAATAAATAGTTAATTAAGCTAATTAACTGTGATTAATACTTAAATCATCTTCTACTTGTCCTGCACCCCATTATTCACAAAGTGTGCACACTCTAGAAGAAACCACTTCAGTAGGACTGCAGATAAACTACATTACTGATAAATATCCTTTTCAAAACACAAAAAATAAAAATCCATTTTTTTTGCATTATATAAAAGTTCTAAAAAAAACTAGGCAAAACATTAACTAAAAAATCACTTGAAAAGACCAACAAAGAAGAAAAAGATGGAATATAAACAATACTATCTTGAAGAATTACAAAATATGTTTGATAAAGAACAAAACTCGGAAGAATTAAACAAAATTATGAGCGTGATAGTTGAAAAACAAGAAGTATTATTTGATGATAATGAAAAGACAAATAATTTCTAGTTAGAAGAAGAAATATATTAGCAGATGAATGCGATTGAACTAGAGGGTCTTAATATTGTTCATTTATAAGAAATAAGAAGAAATTGGATAAAAATATGATAAAATGATATTTGATGATGAAATCAATGAGATAGGAGAAGAGCTCAACATGGACGAAATTGAGTCTGATTTGCTTAATAATGTAATCCTAAAACATGAAGAGTTTGATGAATCATTTAGAAAAATATCCATTTCATGAGACCCAGGTACATTCCAGTAGGACGAACACCCAATTTTTCCTTTGACTTTATGTAACACCCCGAGTGTGGCTTAAAAGGATTTTATATCACCAAAGGTGTGCCTTTCTTTTTAGGAAGCCCACTCGTAAAAACTCCACATTTAAGCGTGCTGATTTGGGAGCAATCTTAGGATGGATGACCTCCTAGGTAGTTTCTCAGGTATCGTATGGGCGAGCACGAAGGACGCTGGAATGACTTGTGGTGATTTATGGGGTCGGTTGACAATTCTTAAAGCCATTCCTGGTAATTCCTCGCAACCCAGGAGGGTCGGGGCATTACAGATGGTATCAGAGTCGACCCGCGACCGTAAGCTGCGCCACTGGATGGGAGAGCCCTGAGACAACACTTAGCAGGGCAAAGATTCTGGGATGGACTGCCAGTTAAGAAGGCGCGTAAGGCGGTTGGTTAGTGAGGCACAACGGGAACGTTGTGTGCTTCAAGTGGGAGTGATTGTAACACCCTGAGTGTGGCTTGAAATGATTTGAAGTGATTACTTATATCACCAAATGTGCACCTTTCTTTTCAGAAAGCCTACTTTCAAGAACTCCACAGTTATAGCGTGCTTGCTGAGAAGCAATTTTAGGCTGGGTGACCTCTTGAGAAGTTTCCCAAGTAGTGTGTGAGTAAGGATGAAGCACACTGGAAAGACTTGTGGTAATTTGTGGGGTCATTCGACCATCCTTAAAGCCGTTCCTGGTAGTTGCTCGCGACCCTGGAGGGGTTAGGGCGTTACAGAGTCTTGGGAGAGGGCTCGAGGCGTTACAGATAGTACAAGAGCTGACCAGTGATCGTGAGCTGTGCCAGTGGATGGGGGAGCCATGGATAATCACTTAGAAGGGCAAAGATACTGGGATGGACCGCCGGTCAAGAGAACGCGTAAGTCGATCGGCTAGTGAGACACAACGGGGACGTTGTACATTTCAAGTGGGGGTGATTGTAACACCACAAGTGTGGCTTGAAAGAATTTAAAGTGACTACTTATATCACCAAGGTGTTAATTTCTTTTCGAGAAGCCTATTATTAAGAACTCCATAGTTAAGCATTCTTTTTGGGGAGCAATCTTGGGATGCATGACTTCCTAGGAAGTTTCCCAAGTAGCGTGTGACTGAGGACGAAACATGTCGGAAAGACTTGTGGTGATTTGTGGGGTTAGTCCACGATCCTTGAAGCCATTCATGGTCATTGTTCACGGCCCGGGGGGGCCTAGGCGTTACACTTTATCCCAAGGAAAGCCATGTCCTTTAATAAGTTTGACTTTACTCCAAATAGCCAAAGGGGATACATTTTAAAGATAGATGGAGCTCGCAATAGAGAAGAAATATTCGAACATTGGAAAAGAGGTGTGAATAATTTCTTGAATGTGAATGCCACATAGAGTGCAAGAAATTTTCATAATTATATTGAGCATAGTGTTTTCTGCCACTGTAGCTAATTGATATACTCATTATATGAAGAGCGTGAAAATGTGCTAAGGATAATGGAAACACCAACTGCTACGTTCAAAAAATTATGTAAGGAAATTGAAACTAAATTTATCGGAGCTAAACTTGATTCCAAGGAAAAAACCAGGGAGTGAAAAAGAAGGATTAATAACATAGAATTAAGGGATATGAGATTTCTAGAGAATTATATTGTTGAATTTAATCAATACTATTACAAAATTGAGTATAATGAAACCAATATTGATATATTTTATGACAAATTGCCATATCTGATCAACTCTATAATCAATGAAAAATACATTGTATGGCTTGGGAAAGCAGATGTTATTGACACCCTTGATACAAGAATCTTTTATTTATGAAAATGGGTCAATGATCAATGTCTGGATCTCCAAAAGCAAACGAAAATGAAGAAATAATATCTAGCATGTTGGGATAATCCTCACCAATGGGATAAGGAATCTAAAAGAAGACAAAAAAGAAAATTTTATAAGAATATGTGCTTTAACAAGCAAAGGGGGGAGAAGTATAGAAGAAAATATGATAGCAAACCGAGCCCTAAAATATGGAGAGTTTTTAGAAAAGTTGCTTATTGTCCTATAGGGAAAAACAATTGTAAGTGTTAGGCATGCGAGAAGTATGTAATTATGGAAACGAATGCAAAAATAGGAAGAATAACAAGCTTAGTGAAACTTTGGGTAGCCTAGATTACTTTGATCCTAGCGAAGAAGAAGAACTTGACCTAGCATTGAAAAACAATAAGGGAATTGTTGAGATTGTATTGGAGGAAGAATATGAAGAAAGTGATTACGAAGAAAATAGTCACATGATGGAAATTAGTTCAATTTGTCTTTATGATCTTCAAGGAGAAGAATTTGTAGTAAATAATAAGAATGATGAAGTAAAAGGAGATTTGGTCCTTCCCATAATTTAGAAACATATAATTCCCATCCTAAAGTAGGAAATGTCCAAGTGCAAATCACTGCATTACAATATTATAGCAAAGATATTGATCTTTATACGTTGCTCTGTGGTATCAGGCATACGTCATACCAAATATAATAACCAGATTATCACAGGGATTAAAACCAAGTTATATAATAGATTAATGGGATTCAATTGCTGACTTGGATGTTATGTAAGTGTAAAAGATGAATTTGCTAAAAACTTCCTATCTCTTGATATAAAAATAGTTGGGATGGACACGAAAAGAGGAGGATACCCACTAAGAATATTTTGAAAAATAATTTACAAATTAGATAATACTATAGATCCAAAGACTAAGGTAACAATGATAGAAGCAGGAAAATATGAAAGTCCTACCCTATGTAAAAAATTCAAAGGATAACATCTAGTCTACAGGAGATAAAAGTCGATATGTCTTTGATATCTAGTTTTGCCAATTCCATAAAAATCAATAATAAAAATATAATAAGAATTTATGAGAATAGTAAAATTACAATTACTAAGAAGCATGAGTGTTAGATCAGAGTGGGGAGAAGGATTTTCAACTACTGAAAAAGAACTCAAAGAAGACAATACAGTTAATATGACCAACAAAATGAGTAAAATGAGTTTTGAAGCTACAAGACATAGTGTAGATCGAAGTATGAATCTAGATAGAAAAGTCATTGGGTACAAAACAAGAACTGTGAGTGAGCCTTTTTATGAGGATGTGTAAGTGAAAAATATGACTATGGAGATATGTTATGAAGTTACTAATACAAACCCTAATGACATCTATATCCCAATAAATGTATGTTTAACAGGATATAATATATATGAATTGTGTACCTATATAGATAGTGGTTGTTCTATCTGTTTTGAAAAAAAGATCGTTATTCCTGGAATTTATATGAAAAAAACCAAGAATCCTTTACAAGTAAGAATAGCTGATAATAGTATAATGAGTCATAATGAAACTACAAAGGGATTATCCATAGAAATAGGAGGCATCCAATGCATTATACCAGTTTTGTGGGCTACTGATTCACCCTCTCATCATATGATTAATGGAAATAATTTTCAAAGGCTATACTCTTCATGCACACAGATCATAAATCAAATAATATTCATAATTTATGGTCACCGAGTTACTTTTGACAAATTAAATAAGGCTTACACTTATCAGAAGATTAAGTTCACACACAGTCAGTGTGGTGAGAAGGTAATACTGCATAACATGAGATAGCATTAACAATCTCACTACTTGAATTATTTATTATAGAGCAGACTGTTGAACGAGAAGAGCAATTATGCAAAGAATTATACTTTGATAATCCTAAAATTTTGCTATGAAGATAAGACATTTGCAAAGATTACTTTATTAAATTCTAACACTATTATCTGAGTGAAACAAATGGTATATGCACACTAGAAATATTCAGGAATTTGATAAGCAAATCAAAGAGCAATTATGCAAACAACTCACCAGGGTTATGTTGCCATATGTGAGTCGTAATAGCCTGAGTCTAAATCATATTTATTTATTTAATTAAGCCATGATATTAATTTCCTTGCATTTAATTATTGCATTTAATCAGTCTGTTTTGGAAAAATTCATTTTGGGGCCAACTTTGCAATTCAGGCTTTAATTATCGTAAAATTTTGGGTGAATCGATGGTAGGCTAGGATAAGTATGGTTAAGCGATAAATTATTTTTCATAGCATCACAAAAATTTAATTTCAATGCAAAAACTTGATCGCAATGAAGTGTTATTTTTCTCCGAGCCCAATTCAAGTAAGCCCAATTTGAGGCCCAAAAAGTTAATGCAATTGATTTAGCTAATTATGAATATTTAGGCCTAATTATAATTAACGAAAAAGCTACTCTATGATAGTTAAATATCAGCCGAGTAATTGAAACTAGTAAAAAATTATCAACCATGTACAATCCCATTTCATTTCTCCCTCTTCTCTCCGCACGACCAACCACCCCATATTCTGCCCGCTACTACTGTTGTTTCTGGTGTTGCTGCCACTACTGTTGGCCACCACCTCTCTAACCCTACACCACTAGCCCCCAGTGACCACTTACCACCGCCACAAACCCTAAACTCCACCTGCATTTCCCTTTTTCAAGGTTGCAAGGGAGGTAAGCCCTAACCCAACTTTATTTAATTTTGTTGGTTTTGATGAATGATTTGATCATGGATCATGTTATCTTAATAAAAATAAGTGTTAATTTGATGTTTTATTGAGTTTGGTCAAGTATGGACGTGCATAAGTTTAAATCCATGCGTGATCATGTAAGCCTTATGTATAAAGTTAATGGATTTTGGGATTGTGCTCTAATTTTATAACCTCTAGCATAAAGAACGAATATGATGTTCTTAAGGTGATTTTCGGTGTAAATTTCTATTGAGTATAACCTAGGGTTTTATGATCATGCATGATTTAGTTTGATTTTTGAATCAAGGATGATATTTGGATTGAATTGGATGGAATTTGGACGTTAGATGTGCTTTGGCTTGGAAAATGATGTTGTGTGGATTTTGCCAAACTTAGGGGATTATGGAAGATCTAATAAGTGATCAAAAGAGGTTGTTTGATTTATTAATGCAAGTAAGTGAGTTTATGGAAGCATTTTGGGTGATTATGTGAAGAAAAATATTGAAAAATTTGCAGGGTTGATCATGATGTATTTTTTGAGTTTTTGGCTAGAATAAGGTAATTAGAGGAAGGAAACAAAGTTTAATGGCCTCTAAAGGGGCATTCAGTTTGACTTATGAAAGAAAGAAAGAAACAGTAGAAATTGGAAGCATTACTAAGAATGTTGGTTGATTATTAATATTGTTAAGCTTAACAATTGAGGAGAGTAATGACTGAAGAATGGTGGCTATCAGGCCATGCTAGGGTGATGTGAGCTTTCGTGAACCTAACTACACCCCTCTTGGCTTTAAGCCCTTATTATCCACCTTAAAAATATCAAAAACCCATATCCCATTTATATTCATCAAAGCCTTTCCATTATAACCTCAATTATTTTATTTTGGTCTATTTTACTTCAAATTATTTTACCTCGAGTTAAATTACCTTAATTTGTTTAGTTTTGGGATTGTTTTAGTTCAACCTACCCTATTTTGATATATTGAAGTTTTGCTAGTCATTTTGTTAATAAATTTCCATTAAAGTTACAATTATGAGAGAATGAGTATTGCTTACTAACTACATATATCTATAATGACATTTCTAAAACAGAATCGTGGCCTAGTTTATCATTTTCCCCCTTCTGTGCGTAAATATTATCTAGTGAGATTGCATTTAAACATCTCAGGTACGTCCATTGTCTGTATCTTTAGAAATCAAAATGCATTTATTAAAGTTATAATGCTTTGATAAGTACATCAATGAATCTGTTTATTCAGTAGTTTATTACCTAATTAGTGACCTCGTCAATTACCATTTATAGGGCACTCGCCTTCCAGTTATCCGCACGACCTTAGGTTAGGCCTCTCAATAAGCGTGGCAGGTGTACACCTATCTATAGATTTTAAACGTTACTAGGGGCTCACTACCAGATAATAATTAGCAATACAGTTTTAATTAATCTCATTCACTGTTTTAACCTAACACGAACTACAAAGAAGGCCCACTCAATTTTACAGTGATCATTTTAACAATATAAGAATAAATGTACTGAGCATTGGCTAACATTTTGAAATGTTTGTCATGTTTTGTTTTAGGGAAATACTCAGTGAACCACCCTCATGCTAGCAAACCAGTTGATGAGAATAAATGAGAAAGGGAATCTAGATGGATTAGCGGGAATGCTAGTTCATGGATGTTTTGGTAGATGTATTTTGAGATCTTTAATTGCTGGAGTGTAAACTTTATGGAGAACTGCTTTATTATACTGTGTAAACTTTATGGTAGTTAACAGTTACTTAGATATGGTTTGAATATGTTTGAATGTGTATGGTTGTAAGCTATGCTTATGGCATTAGATCTCACATATTTACTTAAAGCCTTGTACTTCTAGACAGCGGTAACACCCCAACCATCGGGTTTATTAGTTTTAACTAAGGGATTAATGAAGAGATTACAAATAGTGAAACATGCATGGTGGGGGTGTATAGGTTTGGTATCAGAGCTAGGTTTGATTTTTCTTGATGAGTTATGGAGTATGGAGATTAGAAATAGGAGTGTGAGAAGGTTAGTTAGTAAGGGTTACTATCATATCGTTAGAGATTTGTTAAATAGAAATGTTTGTTTATCTCTTACCTGTTCTCATTTTATGTTCTTCTTTGGTAGATGGATCTATATGCCGTAAATATGACGGTGGGTACTTTAGTGGTCACTTACATCTCTTTGCTACATGGTAGTATGGTAGCCCATATGCAGGGCCCCTTTTTGAAGTTTCACAGTATGACGGTCCGCACTTGCAGGTTGTTGTGGTCTTTACTTATAGTTGCATTGTGGGTCAAGTTTAGGATTCGATACCATGACTTTATGATGACTAGAGCCTCGAGGTTTGGGCTACCATTACTATCGAGTTGTTACACAAGGAGGAGTTTGACTAGAGGGGGATCACTATAGAGACTCTTTGGCATGTATTTCTTTTACACTTTGCACTCCACCACCTGCACCAACTCAAGGACCACCATCACCACCTGCACCTTGTGCTCCTCAGCAGCTCGACAGTCCACTGTCCTTGGGATCAGGGGAGGTTTACGTGGTGGTAGATCTCCCTGACACACTAGAGGTAGTGGAACTTAGCTTTCATGATGGGCTCAAGGATGACCCTGAGGACGATCCAGATGAGGGCTTCGAGGAGGACCCGAGTTGGGGGAGCATCAGGCTGATTATGATGTCAATGATGCAGAGCCGGGAGCATCAGACATCATTTTTAAATCGAGTGAGGACCCTAAGGACAAGTTTGATCTATATTACGATCCATCTAGGGATTGTTAGGTTGGTTTAGATGCTGACTTTTCAGTTAGTTTATATTTTGAGCCAACATGTGTATACAGTACGTTTGGTTAGGTTAATTTTATGCAAGTTATGGCATATTATATAGTTAGACGGATCATTCCAATAGTGTTGATTGGTGTTGCCTTTTTTTGGTCATGTGGGAGATTTAGTTTATTAGGGCTAGGTGGCGTTTTAGTTAGGAGGTAGGAGTAAGAGCTGACCTTAGTCAGTCAGTTTGACGTGTTAATCTTTTATTAAGTGGTTGAATGACTCTGTTTAATGTATAATAAGAATGTATGAATATTTGCAAAATAATGCGGGGACCCACGTAGGAGATAATTCAGACCATGGTCAAGACCAAGCTTCATGTGATGTGCCGCTAAACCTTAGTGGAATGTGCCTGATTCCTACCGAGTTGGCTAATAATATTGGGAACCCTAACTACTGGCAAACCTTAGTATCTGAATTGATGACACAAATTCCCCTAGCATATTTTGAAATCTCTCCTAAAGACGATAAGCTAGTAGATAGGGTAGTGCGAAGAAACCCTAAAGTCTACGATGGAATGTACGACCCAGTGGAGTAAGAGGAATGGGGAAAATTTTTATAGTAGCAGAAATTCCAGATGAAAAAATGGTGAACATCAGGATGTTTTACCTAACTGAGGAAGTACATATTTGGTGGAACACTGTCAATGATAAGCTGTTAGGGCCTGAGTTCACTTAGAATAAATTCCTGGAAGAGCTGAGAGCCAAACTTTACCAAGTTATGGTTCAATGATAGAAGGAAAAAGAGTTTATGGAACTGAGGATGGGTTGACGTATTACGGTAATACAATATGCTAGTACGTTTACAAAACTATTCAGGTTTGTTGATGAGTGCTTAAAGTGTATGTCATTTTAGGGTCATTTTGTTGCATTTTTAGGGAGAATTGTGTACTTTATGTTATAATTTATACTCCTTTTCTCATCTTACACTCAGGTATGGTTCTTTTCTGTGTTTGCCAGGTTTTGGACCATTTTATCCCATATTTGATCCTAAGTGAGTGTATTTTGGCTCCTCATGGAGGCCTCTAAGTTGCTATGCCCATGGAAGAAAGAAAGAACAGAAGAAAGAAAGAACAGAAGAATATCAAGCCAGAGCTGACCATGAATGGTCCTTTTGTGGTGGCCACTGTCTGAGGTGGACCTCTTTTCCTCTTAGGTGTTTTGTTTTCTTGCGACTGTTCGACTTCCAGATAGTTTTAACGTCGTTATTTCTCATGACTTTTCGGCTTCCAAGAGTTTCACTATAAAAAGGTTGTTTTCAACCTCATTTCAACAGACACCTATCCGTTTTTTCATTTTTAGTCTCTTCAAGTTTATGAATTAGATTAGGATTTTAGAAAGAGAGAGAATTGAAGCGAAGATTTCCAAGAATTCCATACCGCGTTTGCAATCGACGGATTCAAGCGCGTTAATTAGCTGAGCATTTCTTTTCTCTTCTGTTCTCTTCTCTTTTGTCATTATCTTTGGATTTATGTTTTGTAATTTTGGTTATCTTTTGTTGTTTCGATTTTGGAATTATGCAAATAGTAGTTATGTTCTTGATTTGGTGTTAATCTCTTTGAGCACTTCAAAATTGTTGGATTATTTTATTGAATCCTAGATGTTTGTTGTCTGGTGAGAAACTCAATCACCTTCTTGCGTGGTTTGGGTATTGGATAAAAAACTGAATTGTGAAATTCGATACTTGAACCATATGATTTGACTTGATTGTCTGGAGTCTTGAGAGATCACACCAATTGAGAAACCATGAATATAATAATCGCATCCTTAATGATCCTAAACAAAGCGAGAGCCCTTGAGAAATAATGATTGGTTAGATTTAGGTATTTCACTTCACCTTGAAAGAGGTTGTGATACTTCAACTGTTGGTTTAAAAACAATTAGTTAAGGAAGAAGTGCTTGATTGATGCATGAATTAAGAGATTGCATGTTTTGTATAATTCCTTTATTATTTATTCGTTAGATTAGATAATAGATTAGTTTAATTTCAATACCAAGTATTGATTTGGTTAGCCTATCTGGAGCGAACATAACCCATTAGATTAACCTGGTCTCTGTGGGATCAACCTTGATTTGTTACAACGTTACCGTGCACTTGCGGCCCCATCAAGTTTTTGGCGTCGTTGTCGGGGACTAGTGTTGAATATTGGGTTTTTTTCGATAGGATTGACTAAGAATTTTGTTTTTCTTTGGGAAAAAAAAGAAACCGCAAAAAAAAAGAAAATTAAAAAAAAGATAGAAAATTTAAGGAACAAACGATGGCAATTTTTTATTTTTCCCAATTCGAGCATGAATTATTTGGAGGTATTTTAAGCATTTGCATGCTTTTCTTGCTCAATGTGATTATTGTATGGGTAAATGAAAAATTTTAGGCATTGTTAATGATGGTCTGAATAGTAATACCCGAACTCTTTTAGAGTATTGGGGTTTTCTAGGTAAAAGTGTTGATGAGGCATCGTATTTGCTTGAGTGGAATGATTGGGATGCGTTTGAGTTTGAGAAGGCTAGTCATGTTTCTAGATATTCATTTCCTGATCCTTGTGCATTTTATGCTAGATATTCTTGGGCATTTCTTGATCCTTGTGCATTTAATGCTAGATCTTCTTATGCCCTTTTTGGTGTTATTTGTATAATTCTCCTAACCATGAAACTAATTCGTGTCCTTATTATGCATGATATGCTCAACATGAGTTTGTATCACCCTGGAATAATACTGATGTTGTCTCGACCTTACCTAATTCATCCTTTTCTTTAGCTTAGTCCATGGGGCTTGAGGTGGGTGAGGCTTTTGGGGGAAGTGCTAGGCTTAGTGTTGCTGATGGATGTTTTGAGTCGGAAGAAATTTTAATAAGGTGCATGCTGTAGATAAGACTCCTTTGGAGAGGTCATGTGATGTGTCTATGCATGAGGAGTCTCCTAGCCTTGGTTTTGATAATATTGTTCTTCCTAATCCTCTTGATCATTCTCATGCTTCCCCTCTTTGTTCATTACCCTCTCCTTCCCCTAAGTATTATCTGGACACGCCAATCGAAAATCTTATTAGTTTTGATGCTAATAATGATTTGGGCTATGAGGATAACATGTTTAGTATGCTTGGTGGGAATGTTGATAATTTTATGTCCCTAGGTTACTTTAACGGGTATAAAACTTCCCTTGTCCCATATTATATGTACCTACTGGATAAGCCTAGAAAAATCATGTGGAATACTTTCTTTGATTTCTCTTTTGATTTTTCTATTATAGTTGGTTTGATGAGGAGAGCGCTAACTTTTTTCAATGTTCTTATCTTGATGCTATCTCATTGCGATGCTTATGAATCCCATGCTTTGGAGCTTAACAAGCTTCTACGTGCATTGATGATATCTGATTTGATGACCTAAGTCTTGAGATTGTGGTGGAGTGGCTGATGCTCCATTTGGCCCATATTGCGGGAAGGCCTTAGCTTAGGTGCATCTAGCACCTTACCTGATGAGATTGTTCTCTTTTGTTTTCCCTTTCCTTTCTCTTACTTTCTTTCCTTTGAATAATAATGCTTTATCTCAGCATGGGGGAAGGGTAGCTTCATGTTTTTCATTTTGGTTATTAGTTTGAACACTTGTTAGAGCATATAGTTTTAGGTTTCTTTTTGTTTGCATTAGTATTTTACATTTAATTGCATTTAGGTTTGCATATAGTTATATGTAGGGATGGTGTGGATTGGTTTGAAATAAACTCCAATGATGTCTTTGCTAGGCATATTGCTTTCATGAGCTTGAGTAGCTTGTGATGTGTAATCCCTTTTGGTGATAAAATTTGTGAAGGTTTTACGAATATTTCTTATTTTGACCTTTGACTTGATTAAGAACTTTGTTGTCTCTTAGAGTTCTTAGTACTAATGTTCGTACATGAGAGTAATTGTATGAGCTTAAGGAGACTTTGGTAGATGTCCCATGAGACTTTCAGCCTTATTTGGATTAATTCATTATATTTAGTCTCATGTTTCTTTCATGTGTGCCACTTTTCCACGTTGTATCTCTAGAACTTGTCTAGATTCTTGTTCAAAACCACATTAGCATGTGCATAGTTGATGAGATGATAGAGGCATTTCTTTCTTTGGTCATTTTGGCCACTTAGCCAAGTAGCCTACCTTGGTGTTACGTGTTTATGCTCTTTATTAGCCCCTTTGAGCTTATATCCGTCCTCGTTGTGATCCCTTTGCATTAACCCTTGGCCAAACACCTATTCCTACCTTTTAAGCAAAGTCTATGGAACATCACTTCATCCATGTAGTGGGTGGTTTTAAGGATAATTCAGTTTAAGGTGGCTTTGGTATGTGGGTTTATTAAGGGATTGATGATATTGAGTATTTGCTTTGGTTCCCACTTGTTTGGGTTGTGTATATATATATATTCAGCTATGAGTTGATAGTTATTGATCCTATGCCTTTCAATGATTGAAATTCTTATTTCATTTTCCAAAGCAAAAAATAGAAGAAAAAAGATACAAATCATGTAAAACAAAGAAAAAAAAGGGGAAAAAACTTGGTGATGGCATTGGATATGTAAATAGCTTGAGTTCCTTGTTGGTCAACTCACTTCCTATTTCCTTCGTGTGGTATGTTCAATGTATCGTTGGTGTTTGGAGAGTTGGTAAACTTCATAGTTGCTTGGTGTTGTGTTGGTTGCTCCCTGGTTGCTTGGCTAGTAGCTTTTCATTGCTCAAATACATTTGTACACTCCTTTCGCTTAACCCTTCTTGCCCGCAATACAACCCATATAAAGTCCTCTCGATTGTCTTGTACGCATTGCATTTTAATGTTGGAGAATTTGAGAGCCTTGCCAAGCATATGGTAGCTTGCATCTTTGGAATGAGTCTTGAGTAAACCTATGCAATATTAAACACATAAGTGAGAGTGATTCACATTTTCTAAAAGTGAGGTTCTACCAATCCATTTGGCTCTGTTCAATTTGATGTGCTTGCATGACATACTTTGTGGTTCTTTGGGGGTAATAAGATTTGATATCGAGCTCGTAGTCTAATAATTTTTTCGAAAACTTTCTCTTCTGAATTTTGAAATGTTTTGCGCGTTATTTGGGATTGCCATTGATTGCTATTTTTGCTTAGAATATACTATGACTTGGCTACTTTAAGGAGGTTGTTATGTATTTGAAGCCAAGATGGTAATACCCTAAAAATTTATCATTATTAACATGAAAAAAAAAAATGATCATCATCACCATGTGTACCTACAAGAGTGGGCTGATTTTGATGGAGAAGTTGGGCATGTAATTCCCAAAAGGGGAGCCGGTAAAAAAAATATAGTGGGAATGTATAGATTATGGAGAATACCACCATAATAATTATTTTTGACTTGGCAACTAGTTAATTCCAATGAATTGCCTTGGAAATACTGGCAGTAATCCACATACATTCTTTTATCCACCCCCTAAATGTTTGCCACACATTATCTATTGTTTACTCCCTATCTCCTTATCTCTCTCTCCCCCTCTCTCTCCCCTTATTAGGCAAAATTAATGGAGCAGTGGGATTTTACCCAAGTGATGGATCGAGTAACATGATCCTGGTTGATCGATTACTGCCTTTGTGGTTTCATTGTTAAGCTTGCATGGCCTACTTGTCATTTTTCTGGGGCACATGAAGCTTTAGATTGCTACAACTGAATTGGTGAATATAATTGCATAAGTTAAGGTACAGTATGATGGTTATGCCATTGTGGTTATGTTGTTTCACTAAATCCTTGTGTCTAATGAAGTGTAACATGAAATAATAGTTTTCATTGTTTTGTCACATTAATGGTGGGCCCTCTCACTGCTATATTGTACATTGGTCAATGATGTTTGGGCTTCCCGATCAGCCCAAGTATGTGCAAATATGTTCAACGATCGTAATGGAGATTCAGTGTCCTACTGTTAAATGTTTTACTAATGGGACGTTAGTCCAACAATGTTGGGTGCCACCATAGGATAACTAAAGGAGAAATTGTTCTAGCTTAGTTGGCTGAATAAAATGAATTTAATTGTGCGATGAATTATTTTATTGTATAACATCATCCTGTACTAGGCCTATTTGGCATACTGTTTTTGTATTTTGTATTTTCAGATTCATCTGAAAAGGGTTCAAGTGTTGGAAGAGATCACACGTAAAAGATATAGGCCCACCATTTAAAGTGGTAAGCGATTTATAGTAATGGCTATATCGAACTACCCCATCAAAATAAAATGAATAGTTCCTTGTTGCCTCTTTTCTTATTACAACAAATGTTATTGTTTATAGTATGAGCCTTGTGTTGCCTCTTAGGTGACACGGCAAAGCGTGTGCGACTTTTAAGATTTCACATGAAAAAAAAATTCTAAAAGTAATTCTCCGAAAATGTCGGGACATTACAGATGGTATTAGAGCCTTAGGTTTACAAGGGGAGACTAGGATATGGAAGAACCTAAGTAGCTACTAGATTGAGTAAGCACAATACATCGGGTATGGGTATTACACTGCTATTATATGATACTATGTGTTTTATAATGCTTTAGCTTTGCATGGCTACCACAGTTTTATAGATTTACATGTACACATTTGGAGATTAAAATGGATATAGTATGACCTTCTAAGTTTATGGTTTTTATTGAATTGATGGGTTGCATGTTTATGGATGTTGAGATTCTTTGAATAAAGTTAGAAGTCTATATGCATAGATATATGGGAAACATGAAAAGTGTATTTGAGGAATTGTTCGAAGCATCTACTAACTTGCTTTTATCATGAAAAGTCTAGCGATAGAGCGCACATTGTCAGAGTTATATGCAAGAATATTTGTTTATGTGCACGATGATGAAGAATAAAGTGTGGACGTTTGAATTTTTTTTTAAAACATTTTACGGTTTCAATGAGTATTATTTGGGTGGGAAGTCTATAGCTCTTGCAAGTTCTTTAACATAAGTGACCACAGTTTTTGCTGCTATTTTATTTGGAGACAATATACAAATAACAAAAGAATCAAGGATGGAGAATATGTTTACCTAATGATTTTGACATTACATGAGTTATTGTATATGTGTTTGTATTATGATATAAAGAGTTAATGATGGTTGTTCAAGCCATGCGACTTAGTGGGAATATACATACATATATATATATATATATATATATATATATATATATA
>JACYFF010031955.1:35016222-35152451 GCA_017589665.1 Selenicereus undatus
AGCGCATGCCTCAAAGGAGTACTTGTCATTCTCAACTTTGACTCTCTTTTTTCTTTTTTCTTTTTTTTTTCTTTTTTTTTACACATGAAAAACAGGCAAGTAAAATCACATTTTGAATGAGTTATTCAACTAATTCAATAATCTAGGAGATGGGCCAAGTCATTTTATTGCCTCTGAATCAGATATATTACATGACCAAATAATATGGATAATCAAGAGAGTTACTCATTAAAAAGATATATGAGGATCAGCTCAAACTTCTCTAAAGGATAACTATCATGCTTAGAAGTCTTCACTTATAAAAGAATAAACTAAAAAAAATAGCTAAAAAAACTTCTAACCAAGCAAGCTTAGTATAAACTCATCTCATGCATTATTTACAAGAAAAGAATTTTTTTTTTCACATGGTGAAATAAAATCTGCATGAATTAAATGCAGGCTGCACCCCCCCACACTTAATTCCTGCATTGTCCTCAATGTAAGGAAATAGGAACAAAACAAAAAGAAAAAGAATAAGGGAAAAGAATACTCCCTGAAAGAATCTTGGGTTGCCTCCCAAGCAGCGCTTTTGTTTCTTGTCGTTGGCTCGACCTCTTTTTCGATCATGGATCTTCCAAATCAATATCCTCAATTTTGCGAACAACTCCTTCATAAAAATGTTTCAACATGTGACCATTCACCTTAAAAATCTTACTAGTATCAAGACTCCTAATTTCTACCGCCCCATGAGGATGGACCTGAGTGACTTCAAAAGGGCCTAGCCACCTAGATCTAAGTTTCCCAGGAAATAGTTTCAATTTTGAATGAAATAACAAAACTTTTTCTCCTACATGAAACTCTTTTCTAACCAACTTAGCATCATGAAATGCTTTAGACTTACCCTTGTAAATGACTGAGTTGTCATAGGCTTCTAACCTTATTTCCTCCAACTCCTGCAGTTGTAATTTCCTCTCCTTTCCTGCTTCCATATAATCCATATTACACTTTTTTACAGCTCAAAAGGATTTATGTTCTAATTCTACAGGCAAATGACATGCTTTCCCAAAGACTATCCTGTATGGTGACATCCCAATTGGAGTTTTGTATGCAGTCCTGATGGCCTAAAGTGCATCATCTAATCTATCGCTCCAATCCTTCCTATCAGGTCTAACAATTTTCTCCAAAACCCCTTTTATTTCTTTATTCATGCTCTCAGCTTGACCATTAGTTTGTGGGTGATAAGCAGTCGAAACCTTCTGCGTAATATGAAACTTATCTAAGAGACCTTTCAAAGTTCTATTACAAAAGTGGGTTCCCCTATCACTAATGATGGCTTTAGGCATCCCATACCTATTCAAAATGTTTTTCATAACATGCTTAACTATAGTCTTTGCATCATCAGTTTTGGTTGGAATAGCCTCAACCCACTTAGATAAATAATCCACACAAACTAGAATATATTGGTTACCATTGGAAGGGGGAAATGGGTCCATAAAGTCAATACCCCATACATCAAAAAGTTCACATACAAATATATTATATAAGGGCATTTGATTTCTACTACCCAAATTTCCACTTCTTTGGCACATGTCACATCTTTTACAGAATTCAAGACAATCTTTGTGAATTGTGGGCTAGAAAAATCCACATCCTAGAACTTTATGTGCAGTGCGTTTAGGACCAAAGTGACCTCCTCTCTCTCGGGAGTGACAAAATTCCAAAATAGATAAAATTTCAGAATCATCAACACATTCTCTAATTACTTGGTCGCTACAAAAACGCCATAAATAGGGTTTATCCCACACATATAGTCTAGCTTGTGATTTAATTCTATCTTTAGCATGCTTAGGCATAGTAACAAGAAAGGTTTTGGTAACTAAATAGTTAACAATGTCCACATACCAAGGAAAAGTTTCTACAACAGCATATAAATGTTCATCAGGAAAATAATCATTAGAATCTTTACTAATTTCTACAGTTGGAATCCTACTCAAATGGTCAGTTACATGGTGATCTAGGCCTTTCCTATCCTGAATTTCTAAATCAAATTCTTGCAACAGTAAAACCCATCTAATTAGCCTAGGTTTAGCCTCTTTCTTTTTCATTAAATACTTTAAAGCAGCATGATCAGAATACACAGTGATTTTAGTACCCAGCAGATAAGATCTAAATTTTTCCAATGCAAACAGAACATCATACAATTCTTTCTCAGTAACAGTATAATTACATTGTGTAGCATCTAATGTCTTACTGGCATAACAAATCACATGAGATTCCCTCCCCTATTTTTTCCCTAAAGCAGCCCTAACTGCTTTATCGGATGCATCACATAAGAGTTCAAAAGGAAGGGCATAATTAGGTGCTTGAACAATAGGAGGTGAAATCAGACACTTCTTTAATTCATCAAAAGCATGCTTGCAGTCGTCATTAAAAACAAACTCGACATCCTTAGCAAGCAAAGCACATAACGGAGAAGCAATTTTTGAGAAATTCTTAATAAATCGTCTATAAAACCCTACATGTCCTAGAAATGATATGATATCTTTCACAGTAGGTGGGTAAGGCAAAGACTGAATCACTTCTACCTTAGCTTTATCAACTTCTAAACCTTTTTCTGAAACGATATGCCCCACTACCACTCCATGATCAACCATAAAATGACATTTTTCAAAGTTCAAAATTAGATTGGATTCAATGCAACGCCTAAGAACTAATGTCAAATTATGCAAACTTTGGTCAAATGAGTCACCATGCACGATAAAATCATCCATAAACACTTCCATAATCTTATCGATGAAATCAGAAAATATGGACACCATACAACGTTGAAAAGTAGCAGGTGCATTACAAAGACCAAAAGGCATGCGTTTGAATGCATAAGTACCAAAAGGGCAAGTGAAGGTGGTCTTATCCTGATCCTCTGGAGCTATGGGTACTTGTAAATAACCCGAATATCCATCTAGGAAGCTATAGTAAGAATGACCTGCTACCCTTTCTAACATTTGATCCAGAAAAGGTAACGGGAAGTGGTCTTTCTTAGTTGCTTTGTTTAGCTTCCTATAGTCAATACATACCCTCCATCCTAACTGTACTCGTGTGGGTATGAGCTCTCCCTCTTTGTTGGTCACTACATTGGTGCACCTTTCTTAGGGACTACATGTATGGGACTAACCCACTTAGAATCAGCAATGGGGTAAATCACCTCTGCTTCCAACCACTTTAAGATTTCCTTTTGCACCACCTCCATCATAGGAGGATTGAGACGGCGTTGAGGATCTCTTTTAGGGATCGCATCAGGTTCTAAGGCAATTTTATGTGTACATAATGTTGGGCTTAGTCCTTTAATATCAGCTAAAGTCCATCCTATTGCACTCTTGTTATCTCTAAGAACTCTAATCAATTTTTCCTCTTGCAGTTCAGTTAGGGAATTAGAGATAATCACAGGTAATGTCTCATTGTCACCTAAGTACACATATTTCATATTAGCAGGCAAAGGTTTCAATTCAGGCTTAACTACAGCATCTTGGGTCGACATGGTTTTAACACATAACTTTTGTCTAGCCGCTTGAAAAGGGGGTTGCATGCTTTGTAAAGAATTCAAATCATAAATAGCATCCTCAATTCATCACATAAAACATAATCACATTTAGTCAAATCAGCGCCAGACAAACTATGAGTAACAGCCAGATTCAAAACATCATCATTATCCAATTCAAAAACATCTTGCGACAATTTCTCATATACATCCAAGGCATTCACATTATATACATCAGTAGGAAATCGCATTGCCTCAAATATATTAAACTTAATGACTTCGCCATCAAATTCCATGGTTAACTGCCCACTATGCACATCAATCTTTGTTCTAGATGTTTTTAAAAATGGTCGGCCAAGTAGTATGGGTGGCTCATTATCTCCCCCTCCCATGTCAAGTACAAAGAAATCAGCAGGGAAGGCAAGCTCATTAACCTGGACGAAAACATCCTCTAAGACACCATCAGGGTAAGCATTGCTTCTATCAGCTAACTGAATTACTAGGCTAGTCTGTTCTAAAGGTCCAAGATTAAGAGAATCATAAACAGATCAAGGCATAACATTGATAGAAGCTCCTAAGTCAAGCATACATTTATCAAATCTATTGTGACCTATTTTACAAGGTATAGAGAACATGCCAGGATCCTTACACTTAGGAGGTAACTTCTTTTGAAACACAACAGACAAGTTTTCCCCCACACTAATCTTTTCATTCCCTTTTAGCTTTCTTTTATTGGTGTACAGTTCTTTTAGAAACTTGGCATACCTAGGCACTTGTTTAATAGCATCTAAAAGAGGAATATTGATTTCTACTTTCCTAAACGTCTCTAAAATCTCATCATTAGGCATCACGCTTAGGTTGGGCATATCTATGTGGGAAGGGTGGTCTAGGAACATAATGGGGGAGTTTGTTAAAGTCCTCTAGAGTCATCTCTTGATGTTTCCTACTCTTAGGTTCTTCCCCCTTTCCTTTCTCAGTCTCAACTAGTTCCTTGGTCTTAGTCTTCTCACTCACCTCTTTCTCAGTCTCAACTTCTTTCTTAGATATGTGGGGCTCTCCTAGTTCTTTTCCACTCCTTAACGTTATTGCGCTGACATTATCCTTAGGATTTGTAAAGGGTTGGGCAGGCAACCTATTACTACTTTGAGATTGCATGTTACTAACTAAGGTTCCTAAGGCGGATTGGGTTTGGCTCATTTGCTTAAGGACAGTTTCCATTGAATTAAATCTAGCCTCTGTCTCTTTCTTATCTTGGTCCATCTTTTTCATTAACTGCTCTAACAAAAGAGAGGTCTTATCAGTTTGGCTAGCTACAGGTTGAGGTCGAGAGAAACCAGGTGGATTAGGTGGTCCGTATCTAAAGTTAGGATGATCTCTCCAACCCTCATTGTAAGTGTTGGAGTAGGGGTCATACTTCCTGGGTTGATGGTTAAACATAGCATTAACATTCCCCTCTTGTAAAGTTGGGCAAGCATCAGTAGGATGACCTTCCATACAGCATACTCCACATACTACCCCAGCACTAGGTCCTTTGGCTATCAACTTATCTAACTTAGAGGCCAAGGCTGCTAGTTGGTGTTGAATAGTATCAACCTCATTAACCCTACCAGTCACCAAGTCATATCGAGTATTAAACTGTTGTGAGTTTTGTGCCATATTAGAGATCAAAGTCATAGCTTGGGTAGGTGTCTTATCATTTAAGGCTCCCCCACTGGCAGCATCTATCATGCCCCTATCATTAGGCAATAGTCCTTCATAAAAGTATTGAATCAACAATTGGTCACTAATCTGATGTTGGGGGCAACTGCTACATAGTCTTTTAAGCCTTTCCCAGTATTCATATAATGACTCATTCAGATTTTGCCTAATTCCACAAATTTGCTTTCTAATGGCACCAATTCTACTAGCAGGAAAAAAATTTTCAAGAAAAGATTTTTGCAATTGAGTCCAAGTAGTAACAGATCCAGTAGGGAGGTTATATAACCAATCCTTGGCTAAGTTTTGTAGAGAAAAAGGAAAAGCACGAAGCTTAACCTGATCCTCATCAATCCCATCAGGTCTCATAGTGGAACAAACAACTAAAAATTCTTTTAGGTGCATATGAGGATCTTCGCCAGACAAACCATTAAATTTAGGTAAAAGATTTAGAAAACCTGAATTCAGTTTTAATGGTTTTTCCAATTCAGGAAAGACAATTCCAAGTGGCTGCTGCGAAACATCCGGCGCAACCAATTCTTTTAAGGTCCTTGCCGCCATGGGTGGTTCTTTCTCGTCTTCTTCGTCGTTCTCAAAAATTTCTAGTAGCTGCTCTACGGTGGCGGTATTCAAGAATTCAACGTACGTGTTTATACGTTTTATTCTCTCGTTAACGTTCATAAACCTGAAAAGGAATATATAATTAATCAAAATAAAAGAGACTAAAGCAAATACTAAAGGTAGTAAAGAAAATAATAATAATAATAATAATAAGATTAAATTCAAGACTTTGTAACAAAAGTAATTTCCCCGGCAACGGCGCCAAAATTTGTAAGGCTTGTCGCGGTGCCTACAAATTAAATAACCTAAATACCCTTGTAATTAAATATTAAGAACTATAGATAGGGCAAGCAGGGTCGATCCCACGAGGAAATAGAATTAAGGTACAAAGCAATTAATTCTCCCAAAAAAAACACAAATTACTAACTACGAAAACGTAATTCTATGACTCAGATGACTCAAAAAAACCGACTTGGGGGGGGGGGGTATAATTGGATAATAAATATTTATTAAACTGATAACAATATAATTAAACTATTTGGTACCAAGAAATATAAACTAAAAATTGGAGCAGAGTAGAAGCAAACAACTATCACATGACTGGAAAATTGCTTAACCTTAATATGTATTTTACCATGTTCCGTTATTTAATCATTGATACACATATTATATTTACTGAATAGTTAGATTGTAGGTTAAGAACGTCTGTAACCCCTATTTTCCCTTACTGTTCAATACACCCTAGAACGTCTAAGGATGAATTCTTTTAAGTCAACTAACTTATTACTCTACAGCATAATAAAGTAAGGACTTAAAGCATTACGCTTTAGGAAAACCTCGACTAACCTAAACCATTAAATCCTCAACAGCAGATTCATGTAATTTAGACCCAAGTTGACCCTTTTAACCCTACTGGTCGAAAGTTGTTACTAGTTAACATTATTAAATGTTAGAATTATTTAGGTGGCCAAACAAAAATAATCCAACATTCAACATTAAACAAATATTTCCAATCAGCTTAGATTAATCACATAAATATAATATGAAATTTAAGCACATAAATCTTATCTCAAACAAATAACTTCACATCGTAAAATAAAATATTAGGTCAAGCAAATCTTAAATTAGCCTAGCATAATAACACTAAAATCCAATATCTTTAATAACATTAAGATAATAAAAAAAAAGAAATTAAAAAAAAAACTAATTCTATCTAAAGAACTCACGGGCAGAGAAAACAAGTAAAAAGGAAAAGGAAAAAAAAAACAAAAAAATAATATAAAACAGAGCAGATGGGCACGAGAGGTGCAAACCCGAAAAAACAGACTTCAATCTTATGATGATGACTGGTGATGTTGATCACGATGGGCTGCTGATGATGGTGATGAGGGGTGATCGTGAGGATGTTGGGGCTGTATAGTGATGATCGATGGTGACTGGTGAGGGAGAAGGGGTTTGATGGAGTGATGATGATTATAGTTTGCTTATCAGTGAGATGATGAGAGTTGGCGTGACTTTGCAGAGGAGAAGCTGTGAGTGACTTGAGGGTGTATGATGGATGGTGTGGCGCGCCGTGGTGCTGCGTGAAGAAGAAAGAAGGGAAGGCTTCGTGGGATGATGATGGCTGATGAAAGTGATGTACGTGAGGATGGGAGAGGGATGCTACGTGGGATGATGATAGAGCAACCGAGGGGTGGGGGTTTTATTAAGGTGGGTTAAGGTTTTTGTATAGGGTTTCTTCTTCCTTCTTCCTTAGAGTTCTTCTTCTTCAAGACTTTTAGCTTTTCCATAATTCTTGAACCCTAGCCCAATATAATAATTATGAAAATAATATTATTTTCATAATTATTTTTGGATCGTCTTGTAGCCAAGTGTATAAAATTGAGCTTCTACGTCCTTTCTCCTCCTCTTTATTAACTTAACACTAATCCTGAAATATATATAAAACAAATTAAATTAAACAAAATAATATATATAATACACTAAAAATAATTATAAAAACAATGCATGATTTTTGACTTAACAATTTGAGAGAGCGAGGGAACTAAAGAGAAGATTTGCAAGGATTCCATGCTGGGTTTGCAATCGACGGATTCAAGCGCGTTAATTAGCTGAGCATTTCTTTGCTCTTCTCTTCTCCTTTATTCTCTTTGCTCATTATCTTTGGATTTATGTTTTGTAATTTTGATTATCTTTTGTTGTTTGGATTTTAAATTTATGCAAATACTAGTTATGTTCTTGATTTGGTGTCATCTCGTTCAGTACTTTGGAATTGTTGGATTGTTTTATTGGATCTTAGATGTTGGATTTGTGTTGTCTGGAAGACTGAAGATGAGGAAATTTGAAGAAGGTTTAGCTTTCTATATTTGTAATTCGCTAGCTAGTAAACCAATCCATACCTACCAAGAGTTATATGAGCGAGCAAGTGAAGTGGAATAAGTGAAGACTGAGTTGAGGGCCTTGACCCCGATCAATCAAAAGAGGAAAGGGATCGAGCAGAAAGCACTGAGTAAGAGTGTAAACCAGAAGTAGCCTGCTCCCGCTCCTCCTAAGAGTTGTCCTGCAAACCCAACGAAAATCTATGGGAAATGTGGAAGAACCAACCACAACACTCCTGAGTTTCGAGTGGGAACTAATAAATGCATGTGGTGTGGTAGTCTGGAGCATTTCATTAATGCCTGTCCTTGAAGACTGAAGGATGTCGATTAGGGCATAGCAAAACCCTTGGTTCCACCTTGCCAAGGGCCCCCACCTCCAAGGCCTGCAGTGATAGGAAAGCGTATGTAATAAGTAAAAAGGAAGCTGCCACATCTGGTACGTTAGTTATTGGAACTCTCTTTTTAAGTTCAAAGCCATTTTGTGTATTGTTTGATTCAGGTGCCACTCATTCATTTATATGCACGCGATCTACTATGCAATTGAACCTTGAGAATAGGAAGGTCGAAACCAATTATAGAATAAAGTTACCCAATGAGTATATAGTTGAGTGCCCTATCTCCTATAAACTTATCCCTATTACTATTCATGGAATCATATTTCTTGGAGACTTAATTTAATTTTTTTTGTCTGACTTTGATATCATTCTAATAATGAATTGGTTGCGTACTTATAGGGGTAAGATTGATTGTGAAGAGCTTAAGGTTATTTTGAGGGATGCAAGAAGGAGAAAACTATGTTTTTATGGGCAATGAAAGGAAAAACCATGTCCATAATTTCTGCTATGAAGCGAGTAAGCTATTGTGTCTAGGATGTATTGGGTATTGGTATTATGCCATTGACACTCAAGAAAAAGAAGAAAAAGCTGAAGATATTCGTTTAGTTCGTGAATTTAGGGATGTTTTTCCTGAGGAGTTACCATGACTGCCCCCTCAAAAAGAAATTGATTTTGAGATTGAATTAGTCCTGGGGCCCAACCTATTTCCAAAGCCCATATCATATGACCCCAACAGAGCTTAGGAATTGAAGATTCAGTTACATGAGTTATTATAGAAAAGATTTATCCAACCAACTGTTTCAATATGGGGTGCCCCGGTTTTATTCGTAAAGAAGAAAGATGGAGTCTTAATATTCTGTATCAATTATAAGGAGCAGAATAGGATCACCATAAAAAAATAAATACTCATTTCCCTGAATAGATGATTTATTTGATTAATTTTAAGCAGCATGAGTCTTTTCTAAGATTGATTTGAGATCTAGATAACGTCAACTTAGGGTTAAACCTGAAGACATCTCCCAAATCGTGTTTAGGACCAGGTATGGTCACTACGAATTCACGATAATACCCTTTGGCCTCACCAATGCCCCCAAAGGCTTTATGGATCTTATGAATAGAGTTTTCCGACCCTTATTTAGACAAGTCTGTGGTGGTGTTTATAGTTGACATCTTAATAAACTTCCAGGGTGGAGATGAACACACTGCTCATTTGAGGGCAGTGTTGCAGAGCTTCAGGGAACACTAATTACATGCAAATCAAAGAAGTGTGAGTTCTAGTTAGAAGAAGTGGTATTTTTAGGACACACAGTTATAAAGGAGAGGATTAAGGTTGACCGCTAGAATGTTAAAGCAATTATAGAGTGGTGAAGGCCCACCAATGTCACAAAGATTAGAAGCTTCTTGGGCTTTGCTAGCTATTATAGAAGGTTTATGAAAAGCATCTCCCGTGACCAATTTGTTGAAGAAAGATAATAAGTTTAAGTGGACAGAGAAGTGTGAAGGGCATTTCAAGAATTAAGGCAGCGATTAACTACCGCCCCAATCCTAACAGTACTAGTAGAAGTTAATGAGTACACTGTTTATAGTGATGCATCAAAGAATGGGCTAGGATGTGTCCTGATGCAAGAAGGTAAAGTGGTGGCTTATGCTTCCTTACAGCTCAAGTCTCATGAGAGAAACCACAATTTATAACTCTGGGGTGCCCTGATTATATGAAAATAATTTTTAAAGAACAACTTTTTAAGAATGTATTCCCAAGTACCTACTATTTTGGGAACACTATTAATAGTGGTCAATATTTTAAGAAATAGTTATCAGTTGAAGTTTTTCTTTGTGACTTAGTCCCTTAACTTTTTGAATTCATTATTTTTTGCTCAAAATGAGGTTTAACATGCAAATACTCCACTTTTTTGGACTTCTTAATAAAACTAAGCTTAAATTTTTGTTTGAACTTATTATACTGACTTTACTTGTACCAGTTATCACAATCTACTATTTATATCATAAATATTATATTTTCTGTTATTGATAGTCCACCTACTTAGCAAAATAATTAAAACTTAATTAGAAAGTTTCGACCATAACCTAAAGTTAGTCGGCGCTGGACTCCGACATTCCTCTAGCTTTCGATTTACAGACACTGCTAATCTCAACCCCACCTTCTTTATATTAAGCACAACACAGATACATTTTGTTTCCTACCTTCGACCGTAGTCAGTAATCAAGTTCTATATATTTTTAAAGGATAGTGAGACTTTAATCAAGAGATTATAATATTTAAGACATAAGGTTCAATTGAATAACGTTCGCTACTGGGAAAACTTCTTTTATTGAAAGCTTGAAAGTGGAAATATTACAATGGAAAGCTTGAAGAGGGACTTAAGCTAAGATCATTAGAGATGTTTGCTTATAGAGAAATGGTGAATCCTGACTTGTCTTTTACTCGAGAATGCTCAAATAACTGTGTCCCTTCTCAGCACTGGATCTCTCTTTTTATAGAGGGTATAGGGGTACGTAGGATGCCCTACTAGCTACTGTACACACTGATTTTTCACATTGCTATATAGTATACTGTTTTATTTTACAGACTTGACACTTGTCAAATAATATAATAATAGAGCAACTATTTTTCAAAGCTTTTAATGATAACAAGACTAATTGCCATTATTGGGATCTGGATGCCTTCATCTCCAATTTCATATTCTAGGTCATCATTATCTAGATAATCATCAAAATCATCATCTAATTGCGTATGCTCTGGGTCCCATTTCTCAAATAACTTAGGAAGATATTTCTTTTTTTTTTTTGACAGGCATTCTCCAGCTCCAACATCAAAGAGATATTAAAAAACATCTTCTGAAATTGCTCATTCCACCTTCATATAATCGCTAAACTCATTTTGATAAGCAAAAGTAGTATTTCCGCAATGCATTAGTGTTTTTCCTCGTTCAATTAATCTCCAACTCTATTGATGGATGTTGAAAAATCCAAGGGCTCTTGCTAAAGTAGGATCAGTAACTAATCTCGACGTCTGGATGCCATTCTTGTCGTTGATCTTCGGGGTCGTCAAAATCAACTATCTGAATAAGATAATGAGCCGGTTTGGCTTTTCCATTTTCAGACTCGATTAGTGCACAATGTGTCTCCAAATTTAGGCATATGTTATTGAGGATTTTTGTTGGACCATCAGGAGATGTAAAAATCCAAATTTAGTTAGTGTTGAGAAAAATGGGAACCTCGGATCTAGGAACTCCATTAAGAACACTACCATCCCGTACTCCCAGGCTTCGTTAACAGGGTCATTTGGATAGAGTGCATTTGCTGGTAAACTAACATCACCAACTCTAGACCTATCAAAAAAGTAGATTGTGGTACTCTAAGACTCACTAAATATCACAGGAATAATGATGATAATAGTTGATGTAGGTTGCATACCATTCTTTGAACCATTTTTCTTAGACATAAGAACTTATTTTTTCTTAGATATCATAAGGACATCTAAGATAATTAACTTACAACTCTAGAAGGAAAAATCTTTGTCTATTAGGTAGGCAGAAGATAGTAGACCAATGGATGATCTACTTTTTATGTGAAATTCCAAACTATCAATAAGGACTTTACTAGAATGAGTAACCCATTTTAGTGGTAATGACATCTCATTATGGATTTCTAACTTTTCTGGCAGGAGCTCTGCTTTGATTATCACTATTGGCAAGTTCTCGAGTTAAACTATCTGCTATAAAGTTCTTCGATCTTTGTATTTGTTCAATAGAGGAGGAACACTGATTAAGCCATAATTGCAAATGAAGAAGTTGGCCTTGGGCTTGCATGTTTGATAAATTCTTTGTCACAAAATCAAGTATTCCTTTGCAATAAGTTCGAATAAGAAAAGGTTTTGGGGCTAAAATGATTAAGAACTTTTCAATTCCCCTCATGACTGCAAGGATTTCTTTTTTTTATTTTATTATGGGATAGTTGCATTCTGCCTAACTAAAACTTCTACTGCAATATTTGTAGACGTCTTCACCTTCTGTGATTTTAAGTACTGTGTTTCAGTGCTTGTTGCTGGAATTTGTCTCAAGAACTAAATCATCTTCTTCATTAGGAAAATTAAGAACAGGAAGATTTTTGCACATCATTCTGAAATTTTGAATAATAGTGGTCCGTGTCCAACTTACCTTCTTGAGTTTCTGATGTAATGGTTTCTCAGTTTAGCTAAATCATTAATGAATTCTGAAGCATAGGTAAGGCATCTAAGAAACCTTTGTAGTTGTTTCCTATATTCAATCTTTACTAGAAAATTTTTTATTTTTTCCAGAATATGTTTTTGTATGATGATTTATCCAACTTTTATCTCTAGGCCTAAGAACTCAATTTCTAGTTCTGCATAAATGCCCTTGTTCTTTCCGAGTATTATACCATGATCAATGCACCTTTGGGTGACAGTTAAGACATCATCTTTGTGCTATTTTATGGCCTTTAAAAAAACAAGGATATCATTGACGTAAACTAAACAACAATGATTAAGGTCTTTAAAGATATTATCCATTCTTCTTTGGAATATTTGAGGTGCATTTTAAGAACAAATGGCATTACTATCCATTCATAATATCCTTGTGGGGCACTAAATGCAGTTAAAGGAATACTTTTCTCATCCATTTTTATTTCCCAATAACTGCTTTTACAGTCCATTTTTGAGAACTAAGAGGCACCTTGAATTCTATTGAAAGGACTGTTCTGTTAGGAATGTAATAGCCATCAAAGGTAGTATTATCATTAATCTTTTTATAGTTGATTACTATTCTTGCTTTTTCTCTCTTTTCTTCAGCATAACTTCTTACCGTAAAAGCAGGATTGGTGTGAGGACTCTTACAGTTTCTAATTAATCCTTATCCAGAAGTTCTTTAATTTGTTTATCAAATTCTTGGATATCCTGGTGTGTACACACCATTTGTTTGACTCGAATAATAGTATTGGGATTTAAGAAAGTAAATTTTGCAAATGTCTTGTCTTTATCCTAAAATTTTAGAGGAATATTAGAGTTAATCTCTTTGCTTAATTTTTCTTATTGTTCGAAAATCTATTCCTTAATAGATAAATCAAGTAATGAGATTATCAGTGCCATCTCGCATTGTGCAGGCATTAACTTCTCACCATGCTGGCTACATGTAAATTTAATTTTTCAATGAGTGTAAGCCTTGCTCAATTTTTCAATAGGAACTTAGTGACCATTGATTGTAAATATGATTTGATTTATGGTCTATGTGCGAGGAGAATATAGTCTCTGAAAGTTATTTCCAATAATCATTTAACGATAGGGTTTATCAGTAACCTATAGAACTACTATAATGCATTAAACTCCACCTAATTTTATGGATAACCCTTTTATGGCTTCATTATGATTCATAATGCTATTATCCACTATCCTTGTAAAGGATTTTTAGCTCTTTTCCACATAAACTGCGAAAATAATGATCTTTTCCCAAAGCATATCGAACAACCATTATCTATGTAGGCGCACAACTCATATTTATTATATCTCTCTAAGCATACGTTTATTGGAATGTAGATGCTATTAGGGTTTGTTTTGGTAATGTCATAGCATATTTTCATAGTCATGTTTTTGACTAATTCATCCTCATAAATTGGCTCGCTAATAGTTCTAGTTTTGTACCCTATGCCCTTTCTATCTAGACACATACTTCGATCTATACTGAGTCTTGCAGCTTCAAAGCTCATTCTACTTATTTCACTAGTCATACTAATTGTATCATCTTCTTTAAGTTCTTCTTTAGTTGATGCCTTCTTCTCATTCTGATTTTGCACTCATGCTTTCTAATAATTGGGATTTAATAGTTATTTTACTATTTTCATCAATTTTTATCACATTTTTCTTGTTAATTTTTGTAGGGTTGGCAAAGCTAGATATCCATGAACAATCAATTTTTATCTATTGTGGATTGGATTAAATCACCTAAATCTTCTGTATAGGGTAGGGCTTTCAAATTTTTCTACCTGTATCATTGTGACCCTAGTCTTTGGATCTATAGTATTATCTAATTTGTAGATAATTTTTCAAAATATCCTTAATGGATATCCTTCTCTTTTGATATCCATCCCAATTGTTTTTATCTTAAGCGATAAGAAGTTTTTAGCAAATTCGTCTTTTAAACTCACATAATATCTAAGCTGACAATTGAATCCTACTGATCCATTACATACATTAGTCTTAATCCCTATGATAATTTGATTATTAGATTTGGTATTTCTAATATCACATAGCAAAGCATAAAGATCAATATCTTTACCATAATATTACCATTAAGTGATTTGCACTTGGACATCTCCAACATGGATATGCCTATACTTTCTATCTTTGTTATGCTTAAGGATGTTTTCTCAATTAATGAGATTAAGTTCTCCCACATCATACTCAGTCTTTTATCTCTAAATCTCTTTCCATCATTGTTCGAACAAAAAATGTGCTATTTTTATGGTACTTTTACACCTGTTTTATGCTCGTTTTAATCGGGTTTTTAAGGTTTCCAATTGATTTTATTTTATTTTGCAGATTTTTAATAAATGTGAAAAAAGGGGCTAAAAATGGTAGAAAATGGCGAAAAATGTAGGGTTTTGAAAACTGCCAAGAGAACCAGCCAAGGAGAACTGAAGAAAAAGAAAACCGGTCCAGCAATTAAAAAATCGGACCGACCGGTCCAAGCTGACTTAAAACCCGGTTTAGCTTATAAGCCCCCCTCCCCTTCATCTTTCTCACTTTCTCTCTCCCCGACTTCGTCCCAGAGACCCCCAACCCGGAAACCTCCATCTTCTCGATCCTCTTCACCCTCATCGCCATGCCCTTCCTCACTGTCCATCTCGATCCAGCTCTCTCTCTCATCCTTATCTCTTCCCTCTCCTCCAAAACCACCTCAATCCACCTCAATCCCAACCCACAGAAATCCCCAAACCAGAAGCCGATTTCATCCTTTACTTATCCTCATCCAAGAATCATGCTGCCACCATCCACATACCCACCTTCGTTGCTCCCATCTCTACAGTCCAGCACGCCACCAAATCGAGGGTCGAAATTTGAAGGGTTCGGGTATAAAGAGGAGGACGACGCCATTGATTCTAAAAGCTAGGTAATTTTAGGTAGTTTTTAGGGTTCGTTTAGGTTTAAATTCAGTTTTAGGGGTAGTTTATTGTTAATTTCACTTTCAATTTTCAGATTATGGTTGAGTTTCGAATTTAGGGTTTCGAATTTCAGTTGTTGAGTTAGGATTTCATGTAGTTAAGTTTGAATTGCTATTTTCGAATGGGTATTGATGGATTTCAGTTGTAATTGCAAAAATTGTTGGGTTCGTTCATAGTAATTTCGATTCCCTCCTTCCCTGCCCTGTCTCGGTCTGATGTGTTCACCGGCTATGGGGTTGTTCGTTCCAGCTTTTACTTCATTGAAGAATCTGAGGTAGTGGTTAATTAGCTTGTTCTAGTTCGATTTCCTTCTTGCCCTTGATTTCCATGCTTCAGGTTTCGAGTTATGGCCCTATTTCTCTGCTTTTATGTTGAACTCTGTTCGAATGAGTATGCCTTGGCTGATTTTAGTTTGATTTAGTTTAGATTATCATGCTCTAGGTTGTCAACTCCCATGAATCTACCCCCTTGTTTGTTTAGTTGAATTAGTCTGCTACTGTTGGGTAGTGATTATGCTGATTCTGCTCATGTTGAATTTGGTTAGTTGGAAGGTTTAGTTGATTATGCTCCTAGATTGAATATGGTTTTTTGATGTTTAGAGTTTAGTTGCTGCTCTGTCTTTTCGTGTTTTAATTGGTTTGAATAGGTTTGTGGTTAGTGTTATAAATTGATGCTGAAAAAAAATGATGTTGAATGTTTATGTTTATTGCGTAGCCATAGTTCACTTTGGAAGGTTAGCTTAGCGTTGGTTAATTAGTTAATCCTCACCTTTAAATGACCATAATTTCAACGTCATCCCTGTGGATCGACCCTCAAAGTACTACGATGACAATCGTATGCTTGAGGTTTCTCTTTTTCTTTAGTTTATTTTTCACCCCCATAAAAAACCACCAACAATCATCTCGCATACATACTTTTTAATTGAAAGATGGATTTTTTGTAGATCATATCTTTCTGAATTATGATAAGAACCTAATCTCCTTTAACATCCTCATGATCATTGTCTACAATAAACTCTTCCTCTTTAAGATCACAAAGACTAATCGAGCTACTTTCCATCATATAACTTGTTTCTACATAATCACTTTCTTCATATTCATTGTCCAACATAATTTCAACAATCCCTTTGTTGTTAGTTAAGGGTAGGTCTAATGCCTCTTCTTCACAACGCTCAACATAATCTAGGCTACCCAAGGTCCCGATAAGCTTGTTATTTTTCCTATTTTTGTATTCATTAGCATAATATCCTACCTCTCCGTATGCCCAGTATTTGCAATTGTTTTTCCCTGTTAGACAATAGGCTGCTTTCCTAAAAAATCTACGTTTTTAGGACTTGATTTGTTATAATACTTTCTTCTATATTTTTCTCCCATTTACTTATTAAAGCTCCGTTTTCTTATAAATTTTTCTCTTTTTTCTTCTTTCAGGTTCTTTTCCCCATTGGTAAGACGAATTCTCGCAAGTTAGGAATTGCTTCTTAATTTTCTTTTGCTTTCGGAGAACAAGACATTGATCGTTGACCCATTTTCTAAAATAAAGATTCTCAAACCAAGGGTATCAATGACATTTGCTCGCTCAAGCCATGCAATGTATTTTTCATTAATTATGGAATTTATAGGATATGGCGATTTGTCATAGAATATACCATGATTAGTTTCATTATGTCCAATTTTATAATAATATTGATTAAATTTAACAATATAATTTTTCAAATATCTCATATCCCATAATTCTATGTTGTTAATCTTTCTCTTCCATTTGTTCGCCTTTTCTTCGTAATCAAATTTAGCTCTGATAAATTCAGTTTTAATTTCCTTGCACAAATTTTTGAACATAGCAGCTGGAGTTTCCATCATTCTTAATGTATTTTTTCTGTCTTCATCTAATGAACCATATGAGTCAGCAACAGTTCTAGAGAAATTATATTCGATGTTGTTTAGGAAATTTGCAGCAGTCCACGTAATATTTAGGTTTAAGACACTATTTATGTCTCTTTTCCAATATTCGAATAGGTCTTCTCTATTTCGAGCTCCATCGATGTTTAAGATGTATCCAGTTTAATTAATTGGAGTAAGACCAACTTCTTCGAAGGTTGTAGTTTTCCTTGGGATGAACCTGAAGGAAAAATTGATTGTACGTCATATGGGAACGTACCTAGGTCTTATAAAATGAGTATTTCTTTTAGAAGGTTCTCCAAATTCTTAAGATTTAGGAACAACATTGTTAACCAAATTGGTCTTTATCTCACCTAAGTTGAGTTCTTCTCCAATTTTATTAATCTCATCTTCAACAACCATTTTACTATATTTTTTTTATCTAATTTTCTTCTAACTTCTTTTAAAGGTAACACTTTAAGATCCTCTAATTTAATAAGGTTCATCTGCTAACATATTTCTTCTTCTAATCGTGTCATTATCATTAGATAATAACGTCGTATTCATCACTAGTTGTGCCCACAATTTTGTTTGATTCTTCTAGGTTTTGTTCTTTTTTTAATATACTTTGCAGTTCTTCAAGAATATACTGCTTATATTCCATCGTGTTCTTCTTTTTATGCTTTTTCAGCTGATTTCACCTAATTTTTCTCCTACTTCTTTTTGGATTTTAATATCATGCAAGGGAAATGGAATCTTGTGTTTTTGGTTTTGAAAAAGATATTTATGCTAAAATGGGGTACTACTACTAGAAGTAGCTTGTTTACTATGTCTCACTTCGTTAACTAGATAAAAGTGTATTACAAATATTTCCTTCTTAAGCTCCTTGACTTCGGTCTTAATTTTAGCTGATTCTGTTCTTAATTCTAAAACTATATCAGTGATATAGTTTAATTGACGTGCTATTGGAGAAAGGCCTTCCGGTGAGTGAACAATATGTGAATAATTTGGTCCAAGGCAAGGAGGTGATGATTATAGCATTAATCACAGTTAATTATAGATAATTAGCTTAATTAATCATTAATTAGCTTAGTTATCTTGATTATTTTTGGTCATGTGGCTTTGATACTAGTTGAAAGAGGGTCTCGAGTAGTACTTATAAGAAAAGTTTTTAAAGATTTTGGCTAAAGTGCAAACATGAAAAGTTTAAGGCGTAAAAAGAAAATAAAAATAGTGAACAGTCCCCTTAAAATAATTTCCATAGAATATTGCCCCTTTTAAATATATTTAATAGCATAGTGCCCTAGTTATAGTTTCCACATAGAGCAGTGTATCTAACAGTGATATTTTCGAGAGACTGCCCTGCCCACGATCTGGAACTAGCGGCAGTGGTCTCGACACTGAAAATTTAGGGGCATTACTTATATGGAGTTTCTTGTAAGATCTATATTGTTTGTCAAAGTTTGAAGTATATCTTAACTTAGAAGGAGCCCAATTTAGCATAAAGAATGGATATGATGTTGTGTAAGTTGATTTTGGATGAATTTGGGTGTAAATTTCAATTGAGAACAACCTAGGGTTTTATGATCATGCGTAACTTATTCTGATTTTTGAATCAAGTATAGATTTAATTTGGAGATTGGATGTGCTTTGGCTTGGAAAATGATGTTGTGCGGGTTCTGCTAAAATTAAAGGATTCTGGAAAATCCCATAAGTGAGCAAAAGAGGTAGGTCGTTTTATTAATGCAAGTGAATTTATGGGAGCATTTTGAGTGATTATGTGATGAAAAACATTGAAAAAAGTGTAAGGTTGATCATGATGAAAATTTTCAATGTGTGGTTATAATAAGGTAATTAAAGGAAGAAAACAAAGTTTACTGTTATTTTAAAGCAAATAAAGAAACCATGGAAATTGGAAGTACTTTTAAGAATCTTGGCTGATTATTAATATTGCTAACCTTAGCAACTTTGATTGTACTTAGAAGCTTATTTGGATTGAAAAACCGAGTTAAATGGGCATGTGAATGAAATCTAGAAAGTGGGTAGCGTAATGACTCAAGAGTAGTGTTTGTTAGGCCAAGTTTGGGTAATGTGAGCTTTCTTGAACCTAACTACACTCCTCTTGGCCTTAAACCCTTATTATCCACCTCGAAAATATAAAAATGCATATTTCATTTGTATTCATCAAAGCCTTTCCATTATAACCTCAATTATTTTACTTTGGTATGTTTTACTCCAAATTATTTTACCCTGAGTTAAATTACTTTAATTTATTTATGCAACACTCCCAAATTTCTAATTCCTTTTATTTACTAATATTTATCCTACGTGGTGGTAGAATATCGAGTGGGGTGTTACTGCTGTATTCCTTGTTAAGAAATACAAGTGTGAGTACTATATGAAAGCCCATCAATGAATATCTTATTTCTAATCCAAATGCAACGTCAAATCCAGTTTACCACTACATAAGGGTGTCCAATCTAAAACAAATTCATCTTGAAATAAAGTTCATCTCAAACTCTATCTATGAGTAGTATGTGACAACGCCCTTGCTCTAAACCAAAGTCCCTTCCATATGCTCATGAACTTCATATTAAAACAAAACATTTTAAAAGGGAAAGACAAGCTTAGAAACAACCATCCTTAACAGTCAACACATACACACAAATTCATTTCAAACAATTTGGAAACACGGGTAATTCAAATGTTCATGACAGGCATCCAACCATTCTCAACCAGGAACATAAACTCATCCAAGTCCCAGTCATCCGGTTTGCAAGGAAAGAGGGTGACCGACCTCACTAGGCCTCATGACTAGCATTTGGTTCTAATGCAGTCGCTTAACTGCTTCTTGGCCTACCGTCAATTTGGACGGTTACCGCTAACCTGTCCCATGTCCACCCACAAGGTGGCACATGGCCATTAACCATACATGTCGTTTACCTGGGGAAGGCTATTGGGCCTTCTTAAAAAACGGGAGCAGACCTCCCTTGTCTCACCTAATCATTCACTTGTTCTTACACTTAAAGGTAGGGTTAGGGTTCAACTAGTATGTAGCCCATCTCAACCCAATATAGTCCAAAAACATTTCAAGATAATTTCGTAACAAAACATTAAAAGATACATACGTGAAATTCGCAAAAATCTCATCACCACTTTCACAAGGAAAAATCCCCCAAATATCAACTCAATTCAATTTCAAAGTTCACCCTCAAAGTGCATTTTCAAGGGGATGTTTAGGGGAGTTAGAGGATGATTGTTACCTGTTTGGGAACGATCCCTAAGGTTGAGCCCAGAGTTCTAACTTGGGCCTATAGAAATTTTCAAAGTAGCTTCTATTAGTCTTAATTCTTAGCCCGACCTTTCGCACGATAAATTATAGCCCATTAATTCCCCAAATTCCATTGTTATGCCTAATAGCTAGGTTAGGCTCTTGAAACTATTTTTGGGGTACTACAGGAATAATTATATGTTGGACTTCTAGGGGCGATAACTTCTACTCCACATGTTAAATTTTCGAGATTTAGCCCACTATGGAATGGATATCTCATGAACTACAACTTTCCTTTTAGTGCTACAAACAAATACAGAACTTAATGGATTCGAATCTACCCAAAATCCCAAACCGTAATGGATTTGAATCTACCCAAAATCCCAAAGCATCCCAGTGCAGGTCAGGACTTGCAATCTTTGTATTTTCCCCATAACTCTTGGATTTTAACTCAGACTTACAAGATTAAAAATTTCATTGTCAAAGGACACACAGATATATCATCTGTAATTTTTCATTTTTTTGGAAAGGTTGATAATTACCAGTAATTCAGCGAAGTCAGCCTATGTTTTGGTCACAGTGAAATCAATAATTTACCCTATGTTTGGTTTTAAATTCAATAAATCTCAACTCGAACCCTTCACAATGCATGGATAGAATGTTCTTGCCAATAACTCACCAATCCCAACCATCAAACTAATCCAAGACATAAGGAAGAATTATTTTTTAGCTTGAAAGAAGATTGTAGAGGAAAATGAGGGAGTAGGGGTTGTTTTTAGCTCTTCAACCACGTATACAAATTTGAAAATTTGAGGAAAACATTAAGATACTCAGATTTTTGGCCAAAAAGTTTATAATTTGCAATGAATTCAATGATGGGAAGATACTTGGACTAGGGTTTTCCATAGACCTTAGCTAAACTTGCTAAGGGACTGAGTGAAAGAGTGAGGACTTACCTTGAGAGTGAGGGAACGAGGGAAAGGAGGCAACATGGTCGAGGGTTGGTTGCTAGCGTGTGAGAGAGATTGCCATGGGGGCGCTGTGAGGGAGAGGGGAGTGGAAGAGAGAGAGTGTGTGCTTGAGGGTTTCTTGTGAGTCAGGGTGAGGAGAAGAGAAAAATATAAAGGCTAGGGTCCCCCCCTTTATTTTTTTATTTTTTAAAAAGAGAATTTCTGAATTTTCAGGTGTAGAAGATCAAGAAAATAAATGTTTCTTTTGGCTTGGACTGCCTGACTAGCACCTAGTTTGCACCTCTAAATTCCACCAAAATTATTCACCTGACGAGCTAAACCATTCTAAGTCGGTCAATCTCATAAACAAATATAAGCAAATCTAAACAAATTTTAGAAAATTTTCTAAGGTTTTACATTCTAGCCCCATTAATAGAAGTTTCTTCCTCAGAACTTCGAACGCACCGGATCAGTCGAATACGTGAGGGTACTTCAATCACATTTCTTGTTCCGGTTCCAATTTAGCTTTCGATATCTTATGATTTTCCCATAGAACTTTCACTGATTGCGTAGTCTTTCTACGTAGTTGTTTTTCTCTTCGATCCAAGATGCCAATTGGTTGCTCTTATAAGACAAATCTTCTCACAACTGTATGGGATCCGGCGTAATGACATGGGATGGATCAGGGATATACTTGCGTAATTGTAATACATTGAAGACGTTATGCACTCTTGGTAGTTCCGGTGGTAGTTCTAATCGGCAGACTACTTCTCCAACTCATTAAACAATGGGGTATGGCCTGATGTATTTGGGTCTAAGCTTGCCGGTTGTGCCAAACCTCGTGATGCCTTTTGTTTGAGACACCGCAGGAAAGGTTGGTCTCCTACCTCAAACTTTAAAGGTTTGCGCCTCCTGTTAGCCGTAGCTCTTCTTACAACTCTAGGCCACTTTCATTTGTTCTTGGATTGTCCTGGCTTCCTGGGTAGTAACTTGGATTAGCTCAGGTCCAATGGTCAACGCATCGTCAATATTCTGCGAACACAACAGTGTTCTGCATCGTCTACCATACAGCGCTTCATAAGGGGTCATCCCAATACTAGAATGATAGATGTAGTCCTCAGAGAACTTGATCAGTGCCAGTAGCTCATCCTAAGATTGCTTGAAGTCTAACGCCCACACTCGTAGCATGCCTTCCAGCGTTTAAATCAATTGCTCAGCCTGCCTATCTATAGTTAGATGGAAGGCTCTACTAAAACATACCAACATCCTGGACTCCTCTTATAGCTTCTTCCATAATCCCAATTGAAATCTAGTGTCTCGGTCTAAAACTATGGAACTTGGCACCCTATGTAGTTGGACGATTTCCTCTGAGTAGGCACAAGCTAATTGATCTCTATCCACAATCACCCAAATCACATTATTCTTCCTCTAGGTGAGCGGTAGGCCTTCCACAAAGTCCATGAAAACTGGGTCCTATTTCCACTCAAGAATCTTCCATGTTTGTAGGAGCCCGGCTCTTTGGTGTTTCACTTTCACCCACCGGCATGTCAAATATTTAGCTACGTATTTTGCCACCTCTTATTTCATGTTGCTCCACTAAAAAAGTTCATTTCAAGTCCTTGTATAACTTATTCCCACTAGGATGAACAGAGTATGAGGTGTTATGCCCCTCATCCAGGGTCTTCTTCTTGAGTTCCTCTATGGTGGGGACACATACCCAATTTTGGAACCTTAACATCCAATCTTTATGAATCCCAAAGCCAGGTCCCTTCCATGTTAGCACTTCAGTCTTGATCCTATCCAACTATAGGTCAGTGTTCTGAGCAGCTTGAATTTCCTCAACAAGGTTGGGTTGTGCCTCCAGGACGTCAAGCGTGGGTCTAACCCTCCTCGTCATCACATTGATCTTCAGCTTCTTAAATTCCTCGCATAAATCTCTCGGTATTGCCAAGAAGTAGTCAAGGGTTAGGTATGGTCTGCAACTTAACATACTAGCTACCACATTTGGCTTTCATGGGTGGTATTGAAAGTTGATGTCATAGTCCTTAAGGAATTCTAACCATCTCGTTTGCCTTAGATTCAGGTTCTTTTTATAAAAACAGATATTTTAGAATCTGGTGATTAGTAAAGATCTCACAGAGCACCCCGTATAAATAGTGTCTCTAAATTTTCAGTGCAAAAACTATTATTGCTACCGCGAAGTTATGAGTCGGATAGTTCCGCTCATGGGTCTTTAGTTGACGGGAGGCATAGACTATAACACTCTCATCTTGTATTAGCACACACCCCAATCCATTATTAGAAGCATCAATGTATAGCATAAAGTTCTTGTCATTAGTGGGTAATGCTAATACAGGTCCACTAGTTAATCTCTTAAGCTCTGGAAAGTCTTCCTCGCATCTGTGGTTCCACTAATACATAGTAATCTTCCTCGTCAAGTTGGTAAGGGGGTTGCAATCTTCGAGAAAGTTTGAATGAATCTACAATAATAACCTATAAATCCTGGGAGGCTTCTCACCTGAGTTGCGTTCTTCCGTCTTAGCCACTACATTATGGCTTCTATCTTTTGAGGATTTACAGATATTCCCTCTCTAGACACCTTCCCCAAAATTGCCATTTTCCCCAATGAAAACTCACACTTCTTCAATTTCGTATAAAATGTACTTTCCGTCAGTGCCTTTAAGAGTGTCCTCAAGTGATGAGTATGTTCCTTTGGTGTCCTTAAGTAGATCAGTATATCATCTATGAATGCCACTATGATGAACCAGGTACGGGTTAAAGACAGATTCATAAGGTCCATAAATGTAGTTGGGGCATTAGTAAGCCCACAAAGGCATCATCACATACTCGTAATGTATGTATCGAGTGCGAAAGGCAGTCTTGGATATGTCCTCCTCTTTGATACAGGGTTGACGATAGCCAGATCAAAGTTTTATTTTAGAAAAAGTTGTTGCACCCTTAAGCTGGTAAAAAAAAGTCATCTATTCAAGGCAAAGGGTAGCGATTCTTGATGATTATCTTATTAAACTCTCTGTAATGTATGTATAACCTCAGGGTGTTGTCCTTCTTTTTCATGAAAAGCACCGGGGCTCCCATGGGGACGTATTGGGTTGGATATTACCCTTTTCTAGTAATTCATCAAGCTAAGCCTTTCAGTCCTTAAGTTCTACTGATGCCATCTAGTAAGGGGCCTTGGAGATAGGGGTTGCTTCTGGCACTAAGTCAATGCAAAATTCTAGCTCCTTAAAGGGTGACTTACCGAGGATTTCCTCAGGAAAGACATCGACAAAATCCTGACCTACCTAAATATCATTAAGGGATGGCACAGAGGTTTCCGTGTCTACCACATTACGCAAGAATTCCTCATAACCTCGTCCTAGCAGTTTTTGGAAGTCCATTGCCATGATAAGCCTCAACCTGCACTTCAAAACCTTCACCTTATAAACTTCTTTCTCTACCTTAGGCCCACTTAGGGTGACTCTCTATTTAGGACAGTTTATTTGAGCTTGATATCTAGCTAGCCAGTCCATTCCCAAAATGACACCGAAATCAATCAGGTTGAATTTGTACAGGTCCACCAAGAATACAAGGATGAACATTTGGATAGGGCAATCCTTATATAGCTCATTACATCTCACCGTCCTCCCATTGGAAAGAGCCACAAATAGTAGATGACATCTAAGTGTTGGAACTAGCCCTAAAGTCTCAACCAGCTTCACAAAAATAAAAGAATGCGTAGCATCGGAATCAAACTACATTGGGAGCATCCTCAACCTTCTCCCTTTGCATCACATAGACTTTACCCCCAGTGTGTAGAGGTAGTTAGGCAGGAGTTCTTGGTTGGTTTTGCTATGGATCTCGGGCTTGATGGTACAAGTTTGCCACCTGTCCACCCTTATTTGGGTAATACTGTTGCGACTGCTATTCCCCAGGGCCTTGATTGGTAGGAAAGGGTGGATGCGGGTAATCCCTCACCTGATGCTGAGGACTCCCACAGTGGTAACATCTCTTGTGGGTGCGACACTCACTTGTATAGTGTCCTGGTTTCCCGCAAGCATTGCATGTCACTTTAGGCCGATTGTTGGTGTGCTACCCCCCACATGCGTTGTTGTTGGTTTGGCAGTTCCAGGGAGGTCTCTTGTACTGGCCCTAAGAGTCAAAATTTTCTTATTGGTCCCCTTTCCGCTTGCTGCCTCGATGCTTGTTGTAATACTCATTTGTCTCCTTCATTATTCTCTCCATATTCACAACAGTGCTATATAGATCCTCACAAGAGACACATTGATGCACTAACATCCTCTCCTTAAGGTTTGGGTTGAGCCCTACCTCAAAGTGATTTATTTTCAACTTCTTGTCAGCTACGATGGTAGGGGCAAAGCGAAAGGGTTCCATGAATTTGGAAGCGTATTCCAACACACTTACTCTTCCCTATTGTAGCTGCATGAATTCATTCTCCTCCACTTTCTACAGGGACATCGGATAGGACCGAATCTTAATTACCTCCTTAAACCTCTTCTGGTTAAACCCAGGCTCATATTATCTCTCTCTTACTATAGCCCACCAAAGGTTCGCCTTATCCTTAAGGTAGAATATAGGGAAACCTACTCTTCATTCCTCAGGGCATTGGAAAGCATCAAATAACTTCTCCATGGCCATAATCCAGTCCTAGAAAGATTTGGGGTCAGGAGCACCACCGTAAACTTGTGGGTTATGGATGGCAAGTGTCTTGAACATGTACGAGCTGTCCTTTTCTGTCTTCATGTCCTTGACCTCAACTATTTTCTACACATGCTAATTTTGCTGTTACATTTGTTCCTCTTGCTTCTATAGCAACTCTAATAGTAGGAGGTTGTAAGGTTCGTCCCAATAAGCGGGTTAGTGTCATCCACATGACTGGGAGACTCATCCCAATCCCGGGGTGAAGGGCATCTAGTCGTTCCCGCAGTCTAGCCATCATTTTCTCTAAGTTCATTTATGGCCTCAGAGTCGGATGGGGTCAGGTTTGAGAGTTGCCATTGTTTCTCAACATCCTTGTTTGGGAAAGAAGTCGAGTTTAGTTACAACCCTAATAGTTTACGATGTGTATTTTACAACCTTTTAGTAAGCATCATATTTGACATCACTATCATCAAGCAATTATGCAGTATTGTTCATAGTGGCATTCATTTACTATGTTTATTCAGCTAATTAGCCTTGCACTTAAGCGACGAGGTTTTGACGGCACACCACCAAATGTTTCATTAACATTAGAGGTTTTCATACATATATCGAACAGATAGTTCTCTATTAATCATAAGCAAGCAGCTGCAGTCATGTAAGCTTAATGAAAGCAAATCTTAATGCACAGATTAGAAATAATAACTATTTTACACATTACTGCTATCTATACATAAGTAACTCGATAAATTTCTCAGTTGGTACTCTACTAGCAAAAGAAGGAAAAGTACAATACAATGTTCAAAGCCTAATATCTTTAACTTTAAGCCATCATTTAACATCTGTTGCCCAGGAGCGTCTAATGGGCAAGTACCACGACACATCCTACCATACTTTCCCCGCTTCCAGTGAGCAACTTCAAATTTGGGTTCAACTTCAGTTGCAATTGCTTCCTCCATGTCAGGTTCTTCTATTAGCATCTCATCCGATCCCTGATCTTGGGCTACTTCTTTGAGGTCTTCATCCCCCTCCCACTATTTCTCAAGGTCTCCCTCCTATATTTGTTCTTCCTTGGGATCTTCTTCTTTTACAGGATCTTCCTCTTCCATGGGGTCTTCCTCATGGTCTTCTTCTTCCTTAGGTTCTTTCTCTGGAACTCCCTCTTTTACGGTTTCCACCTCAGGTCTTCCTCTAGGTTCTCTTCCTCCATGGGTTCATTTTCCCCTACAGACTCTTTCTCCCAAAAGGTAGAACTATAAGCATCATCCTCAACTAGGGGTGGTGGGGTCTTATCATGGGTTGTAGGTATAGGGAGCGTATCATGAGGGCCCTCATGTAACCGTTCAATTAGTTTTGCTAGATCCATCCCAACAGGCTCCTAATCACATAAACAACACCTTCTCATGTCATCTGACACTCGGTTCTTAGGATGTAAATCATTCATTCAGTAGTGCGACCGCTCGTCACCCCTAAGGGATCAAAAGCAAAAATAAGGCTCGGGTTTCCCTAAATCTCATGGCGTTGTTTGGCACTTGCTCCAGATACTTATGTATGACATCTCGAATCCGTAGAGAATATGAAGCTATGTCATCCTTAGGTTTCTTTTCTACCCTCTGGTTGAAACACCTATGTCCGGGGCAGTGATAGTGCTAAGTGTCGTTCATCCGATGAACCAATAATTCCAAATAACACCCATATGATAATACAGTTATGCGGATGCATGCACACCCCTTTCTCACGTGCTACACTTACCCTCCACGCAATCCTTAAGTCGACAGGTTTTTTTTAACTTTTATTCCAGATTATAGTATTCTAGGCGAGCCTTCAGCTCTATCAATCTGAGCTTTGATACCACTTTATAAAACCCAAAATTTTGAATTTCTTTTATTTACTAATTTTTATCCTACGTGGCAGCGGAAAATCTAACAAGGTATTTCCGCCATATTCCCTGTTGGGCAATATAAGACTAAGTATCATATGAAAACCCATTAATGAATATCTTATTGCTAATTTAAAAGCAACTTCAAATCTAGTTTACCACTATATAAGAGTGTCCAATCTAAAACAAATTCATCTTAAAACAAAGTTCAATCTAAACAAAGTTCATCTCAAACTCCATCTACGAGCCTTATGTGACAATGCCCTTACTTTAAACTGAAGTCCCTTCCATATGCTCATGAACGTCACATGAAAACAAAGCGTTCTAAAATGGTGAGATAAGCTCAGTAACAACCAACCCCAATAGTCAAAACACACACAAAAATTTATTTCAAATAATTTAGGGGTGGGGGAAACATGGGTAATTCAAATGTTCATGATAGGCACCCAACCATTCTCAACAAGAAACATAAACTCATCCAAGTCCCACTCATCTAGTTTGCAAGGAAATAGGGCGAGCGACCTCACTAGGTCTCATGGCTTGCATTTGGTTTTAATGCAGCTGCTTAATCACATCTTGGCCTACCATCAATTTGGATGGTTATCGCTAACCTGGCTCACGTCCACCCACAAGGCGGCACGTAGCCACTAACCATGCATGTTGTTTACCCGGGGAAAGCTATTGGGCCTTCTTACAAACGGGGAGCATACCTTTCTAGTCTCAGCTAATCATTCACTTGTTCTTACACTGAACGGTAGGGTCATGGTTCAACTGGTACATAGCCCGTCCCAACCCAATGTGGTCCAAAAACATTTCAAGATATGTCTACAACAAAACATTAAAAGATGCATATATGAAATTCCCGTATTTCACAACAACTTCAATAATAATAAGAAATCTCATCACCACTTTAACCAGGGAAAATGCCCCAAACAACAACTCGAATCAATTTGAAATTCACTCACAAAGTCCATTTTCACGGGGATGTTCAGGGGAGTTAAGGCTTGATCGTTAACTATTTGGGAGTGACACCTAAGCTTGAGCCCGGAGTTCTAACTTGGGCCTATGCAAATTTCCAAAGTAGCTTCTATTAATGTTAATTCTTAGACCGACCTTTCGCACAATAAATTATAGCCCATTAATTCACTAAATTCCATTTTTATGCCTAATTACCAGATGGGGTTGTCAAAACTATTTTTAAGGTACCCATGGAATAATTATGACACACTTAGCCCTGCTGTACACTACCCCAACCAAAGTCAGATTACACGTTGGGGTTCTAGGGGCTATAACTTCCAGTCTCGATGTTGGATTTTAGAGATTCAGCCCATTACGGGAAGGCCAACGCCTCTTTTAGGCCCACTAAAAGATTCTAGACCTAAGTGATTTAAGTATACCTGAAAACCCCAAACTTTCCCAATGTAGGTTAGGATTGCGCAGTCTTTGTATTTTAGCCATAACTCTATGAATTTAACCCTGGTTTACAAGATTCAAAATTTCACGGTCAAAGGACACAAACCTATCATCCACAATCATTTCATTGTTTTTAGTAAAGTGATGGACTAACGCAAGCGTACGGGTAGCAGTAGTATTGATAAAGATATCAATCCGTTTGGACTAACGTCACTTAATGGGGTCTTGTCTGTCAGAATATGCTAAGTTATAATTCAAAGGGTTCAATTCAACAACTTGTAATTCACTATTCTAAATCAATAAAAGAGAAAATATGTCTAGGAATTCTCGTAATTATGAAAGGGTATTGAATCAAAATGACAACCATGTGCTTTTCTCTAATCAGTTAATATCGAGGAATTGCAATATATCTAGAAAATTGATATATTCTTTCGAAATCAATCAGATTTGCCTAAATTAAGCAAAAGTCGTTCTTTCAAACTAATTTTCCTTAATTCAAGTTAAATATCTTCGATTACTCTCTAGTCCTCCTAACATGCAAATCTCTATTTTGAGACGACTCGATGTTAGGCTTAATCAAGTAGTCCAACAACAAAATGTAACCTTTCAGTTTTTCATTCGTTTGTTTCAAGTAAGCAAGAAAATTTTGGCTAAAAATCCACCCACAACAATACAATTACTTGATAAATGAAATCAAACCAATCACGAAAATAAGCACAATTCTATAAATTAAAACATGATCCAACTACGCTTTCATAAATTGCTAAATCCCTAGACAAAAAGTAAACTACTCACACATGATTAAGAGTTAAAAAAACTAACCAACAATCGGCGAAATCTGAGAGAAAGGTTTGATTGAGATGGCCTTTAACCAAGGGCTTCAAACTACCTCAAAAACCAAACACATATACTCAAGATTTATCACCAAAACTAAAATCAAACTAGAAATCTTAAAAGAAACAACAAAATTTGAGAAGAAAACTATGCTAAATCTCTAATCTATGCTAACTCTATGCTTTTTTGCTCTTCGATTGCTGCAGAATGGTGCCTTTTATAGAGGGGCTCAATTGATCTCAGCCACACAGCCTAAGAAAGACGAAGAGGCAACAGTTTCATGCTCACCATGATCCGTGGCAGACACCACAGTCCAACCGTGGCCTGCGCTGGAACCGAATTTCTGCTCTATTCTTGCTCCAGGAGCGTAGCAACTCATGGGTGTCCGTGAGGGTGGTCAAAATACATTTATTTATAGTCAAATGCTAGGAAAGAAGGCTAAAAATCCTATAAAACACATCAAAGAACAATACCCAAGCATAAATCGAGAATAGGAGTATAAATGATAACATTAAGCACATAATTCTCCCTAAAATTGACACAAAATAGCTTTAAAAGGATGCATACATTAAGCACTTATCAAACTCCCCCATGCTTAAACTGTTGCTTACCCTCAACCAATGCTAAAAATAAAACTATATGCAACCTCCTCACGATAGACACAGGCAACATTCAAATGGCCAAGTTGATCCAAAGGTAGCCCAAAAAGATGCAAAAATCATTAATAAACATATTAGGGAATGAAATTTGCAAAAACATTTTTGATAGACCACAATGTCAAACTTGAACCTATCTTCCCAAATCATCAAATACAGTCATTCCAACGTATGAAACAAGTAAGGCTAGCAAGGTCAGTAGAACCTCACGACAGTTATGTGCCTCTCATCACTCATGTGTTTAATAATAATGAATGTTCTCTCGACTCTCATTCCTTAGACTCAAATCTACCATAAGCTTAACAAGACTCTCAAATTCGCCATCACTAAAATGCAAACACTCTAGACAATCATGAGGACTTTCATAGGGTTGTAATAGCGCAATGGGTAAACGTAAGAGGGGAACAAATATTTTGGAAATGAGTAGCTAGAAACCAAAGACTAAGGGCTAAACAATTCCAATGCATCATACTACATCCTTCTTGAACCATTACAATTCATCAACAAAATAAATCCCAAATTGGAAAGAGAGAGTCGAAAGTGACAAATATCTTACAATCCTAACAAGGCTAATACTTTCGTTCTTTTTTTTCTGTTTCTTTTTTTTCATTTTTTTTCGTGATCCTTCCTTTCTTTCTTTTTTTTTTTCAAAAAGGATAGCCAAGAAGAGATCCATAACAAAATTTAAATTTTAACTCTTCTCCAAACTTTGTACAATACAACAAGGGATTTATCAAAATCTCACATCCTTTAACCAAACAGCCAAAATTCACTAAAAGATAACAATCTACCTTACTAGTGCCCTATGATGCAAAAGAATGAAACACTCCTCTAGTCTTGGCTTAAAGGTAAGACTAGTATTTGGCCATGGGCTGTAACAGGAGGTTTAAATCAAGGGGAAAAAATGGATATACGCTCAAAGGGTCTAGCAAGGAATACAATACACAACAAAGGTGGCTATTTGGCCTTGGGGTTTCAACAAATCAAAAATAAATTGCCTCAATCATATTGTCTAAATGCATATGCAAAATGTCATCTTGAATGAGAATCAAAGCAAATTCTAGAAAAATGATGTCAAGGAAGAGTCACACATGAAAGAAACATAAGACTAAAGTGATGAACAGTCTCTAAAAGCTCAAAATCTCATAGGACATCTACCAAGGTCAAAACTAGCACAATAGTGAACATATGCCAAAAATCATGTAAAGACTCATGGGGTAAATCAACTTGCATCCAATATGTGGTCAAAACATGGAGATCATTTCGAAAACTCATTCACAAACATTTTATGCACAATTCGGGCGAATCAAAGGATCAAATTAAACCGTGGAAGTCTACCAAATTTAGAAAGATCATTATCGGAGGATTTTTTGCCTTTAATTTTTTCTTTTATTTTTTTTATGCATGCTCCTAATAACAATGCTGACTAAAAATGCAAAGAGACTAAAAACAGGGGGGGAAAAGACAAAAAGACAAAAAAATAAAATGCAACCTAGAATAAAAAGAAAACTAAATGCCCTAAAAAACAAAACCAAATACTAAGATCAAAAACTACAGAAACAACTCTAACTACATATACAAAGCACAAACACACCAAACAGAAAACAGGCATCAGACGCCAAATATAACGACTAACTAACTCCCCTATGCTTGAATCACACATTGCCTTCAATGTCGACATACAATAGAAAAAGGGGAAAGGAGTAGCACAAAGCAATCAGAAAGGGAATAGTGGTGGAGGATAGGGTGGTTGGCCATAAGAGATATGCTAATCCTGCCAAGTTTCTAGACATGCCCTATAGTCATGGAAATATTGTATCTGGGAAGTAAGCAACCCACAAAGCTAATCGTGGAACTCCTGGACAAAGTGCTGAAGAATGGCGTTCTCAGAAGCAACAAACGCTCGGAGGGAAACTTGCTCCTCTTGAATGGATCTAAGGGTGTCTTGGAGGTCAGAATAGTTAGGAGGGGGTGGTTGAGAGGAAGAACTAGGTCCGGTTTGACTAGAGTGAGGGACTGGATGATGGGGTACAGGTCGAACAACATCCTCATCACCAGATACCCAACAAAGGTTAACCCAGTGAAGTAGAGTGGTTCGATCAACATTGGGAAGTAGCAAAAGCCGGTCCCGAAGGTAAATCCAACATAAACAACTAGCCTCAACTTTACAAAAGTTCATAATCTCAAAAGCAGCTTAATCAAGCCGCTCGGACCCGAAAACTGAATCCTTAGGGTTGGGCTCAACTCCTAAAAATGTAGCAATAATAGTAACAATCCCACTTATGACTATTCTACCTTTAGTGCTAACAGCAGTGCTATGCAATTGCCTAGTTAAAAAGGAACCTGGGTCAAGCTTAACACCATCGAGCATACATGACAAAAGGTACAACTCAGATAGTCTTGGGACATTCAGACTATCGCCCTGAGCAAAAAGAGGATAAGTCAAAATATGCTGGGCCACTCTACAGAGGTTTCTAATAGGTGTGTATTTTGACAAACTAGTATTGTACCTAACACTCCTCAAAAGTTCACCCCAAAATGCATTTGGGTTAAATTCGCAAGGGACTTGGCAGTTCGATAAATCCATGCTAGGTGGAAAACCGAAAATACTGTTAAGTTCAATTCATACAATTGTCCCTGCAAATAAAATGATATATATCCAGCTTGACATTGAGACCCTCTAGTGACCTCGACATGGAGTGTACTTCAGAATTCTAGGGTCAGGTCCTGATATATATGCTCTTTGATTTCTAAAAAGTGTCCCATACCACCTCTTGCAAACAACCATCTAATATCATTCAACATTCCTAACCAGGCTAACAAATCCTCATCATAATATCTAGTTGCTATAACTATATGTTTATTCAAACAATTTTACCTAGCAACATGATCTGGATGGCTCAAACCAAGAGGGTAAGGAATATTACCTCTAGCACGCGCAGTTGAAGATGTCATTTGAGGCTGAGGTGGTGCTTGACTTGAAGATCCAACCTCCTTGGTGCACCTCTGTCACTTAGTTGGTGCCATTGTTGAAAAAACCAAATAAAACCCAAATCTAAAACCTAAATAAGAAAATTTGAAGAAGAAAATGATGAAATTTGGTAAAAAGAAGGAGAAAAAGATGAAAGAAATGGATGGGTATAATGGATGAGATGAGTTTGAAGAAAAAGAAGAAGAAAGACATGGAATTTATGAAGAAAGATGAAAGATTGAGTGAAACGGGATGATTTTGGGTGAAATTGAGTGAAAATGGTGAAGAAATGAAAAAGACTAAAGGTGTGAGGTATAGACAGTTTAGGGAGAGAAAATGGAGGCAGAAAGAGAGAGAGAGTGTGAGAGGTTTGAGGATGAAGTGTAAGGGAGGTGAGTGGGCACTGCGGTAAAAATCCTAGACCGCGGGCCGTAGTAGTACATCACGGACCGTGGGACTCACAGTAGTCTAACTGTGGTGCCTGCTGGTCCATTTTTTTTCGATTTTTATGGGTGACACCCCACGACCGTGGCTCTAGAGATCTGGCCGTGGTGACTAGCATTTTATTCATATATTTTTTTTTTGCAACCTACAAAAATAGTAAAAAAATAAAAGCTAAGTAAAAAAAAGGAAAAAGAGCTTTGTTTGCCTCTCAAGAAGTGCTCTTTTAAGGTCAAGAACCTGACCCTTCTTCTATGCTTGGTCCAGATCAGATAAGGTATGGACATTGACTTTATCCTGGACCACAATGTCAAATTCCTTCAGTCAAACGTACCACCGCAAAAGTTCGGGCTCTATATCAATCTATGGAAAAAGGGGTAATGCATTTAATAAAGAAGAACAGGGAAACAATGTCTTCATTCCTACGACAAAACACAGCTTAGCGAGCTTCTACCTCAAATGTAATCTGTCTCTTTCTTACATCAATATGGCAATCAACTGAAGCCAAAATGGGCCGACCTAGGGTAATTTGAGCATCATCAGTCTCGGGCATATCTACTATCAAAAAGTCCTCCAGTACCCAAACATCTCCTACTTTGAACGGCACATCGCCTAATCTGCCTATGGGTTGCGTCTCATAACCGTCATCTAACTGTAGTGAAAAGAGTATGGCTAATAATGGTCCTAGGTGAAGCTTATGGAACAAACAATATGGCATAACACTAACGCTTGCACCTAGATCACATAGAGCTCTCTCAACTTCCACTTTTCACGCAATGCAGGGGATAGAAAAACTACCTAGGTCAGTCAGCTTAGCAGGAAAAGATGCAGGAAACTCCACACTGTCATTCTCTTCACATGTGGCAATCTTGCCACCATTGTTCCTTACTTCCAGCCATGATTATTTCCCTACCCTCTTCCATTGGTACATCCTCAGGGTTAGTTAAGTTCTCTATTTTTTCCTTCACAATGACAAGTTGCAATGGTCACGAGAGTTAGGTCCGGGCGTGCTAGGAAGTCTGTCTGGGGGCATAGATGAAAAAGTAACTTTTTGGGCAATTTGGGCTTCCAAGATCTTATCATGAGTTGTAAGCACATCAACCTTTGAAGCTAATTGCTTAATATACTCATCTTGTTTTTGTTGTGCCATAAGTATACTTTCCATCATTGCTTCTAAATTGGAGTTTTGAGGCATTTGAGAAGGGAACAGGGGTCTTTGAAAACAAGGGGGTGGTCTACCATTCATAGGGGCATATTTGTTGGGTTTGGATTAGACCTATAGCAGAAATTTGAATGATTCTTCCAACCTAGATTATATATATTAGAGTAAGGGTCATTAACCAGTCTCGGGTTGAAGTTTTGAACATAATTAAATTTATTAGGGTATTGGGAAAAAGGACTCCCTACTTGACAATTTAAAGTTACATGCTCAACAGAACCACAAATTTCACAAGGGAAAGAGGCACTAGAATTCACAGCATTGACATTCATTCGGTCCGGTCTTTGAGTTATACCATCTACTTTAGCAGAGAGTAAAGTAAGTGCATCAACTGCAAGCTTACCTCCAACCCACTTGGGTTGATCTCGTTCGGTGAACCATTGAAAATTACTGAGTGCCATTTCCTCAATCAGATTATAGGCTTCATCCTCTGTTTTGCTCATTAAAGTTCCTCCTGTCGCCGTATCAATAGTGGACCTCACAGACTGTGTTAAGTCATAAATCATGCATAATAATTATTTTGATTATATTATATATATTATTTCATCTAATTTACTTTATTTTATATATTTTTTTGGTTATGCATTAATAAAATAAAGAGGAGAAGAGAAGATGTCGAAGCTCAGATTTTCCACACTAAGTTATCAAGTCGGTCCAAAAATAATGATTTATGGAAAAATATTATTTCCATAATTATTTATTTGGGCTAAGGTTACAAAATTATTACTCTTAGTTAAAGAGAAACTAGAAGACTTAGAAGAGAAGGAGTCTAAGGAGGAAACCCTCAGAAGAATAATATTATAAATAATCTCACGCTTAACCTGCTCTAAAACGTCTAACCCTCTAAGCTCTCTCACACCTACCCTCAGCCCCATCATCATCAACCAACACCTTCTTCATCCCATCATCATCATGAACAACTCTCCAGGGCCAAAGCATCTTCATCACCATCATATATCACCATCCATTCCATGCAAAGTAGTATTTCTTTTTCTTTTTTTTTTTGGTTTAGTGTAAACATGAACTCTTTGGTTAATTATTGTGATTTTATTTTCAATATGAGTGAGTAATTTCTTTGTGCTTAGTGTAATCTATTTGAAACCATACTAAATTAATTATTTTGAAACAAGTTTTATACTTTATTGTCTAGTTGATTTTTATTCATGATTCTATAACAATTAGTATTTATCGTTTATGATATTCACTTTAGATTAATTAGAATGCATGCTAACTAGTTTAATACGAATTCATATGATAGTTTAAAAGACTTTAATACATAAAAGTTATAGTATTTTAGGCATTAGTTTTACCCCAATTGATCATGGATGGTTCAAACCCATCTCTTTCAATTAGATAATCGTTATAGATTTTTGTTAAATCAATTTGCAGGTAAATGGGTTACAAGGCGTTAGATGATGTTTTTCTGATACGTAATGCTCTAGTTTGATTAAATTCTTGCACTGATATTAGAGTTACCAAAACTAGTAGGGTTTATATTGGGGTTGGACCTAAATAAACTATAATATAAGGAAAAATAGGGAAGATTCACTGGTGGGTGTCTTCTACAGTCTAACTCATGGATAAAATCGATTTGTGTGTTGATGATAAATATTAACTTGCATGGTGGATATAGATTATGCTAGGTATTTTTCATAAATTTGATATTGTTGATAATTATTTGTTGCATTTTATTTAATTTCTCTAGTTGGACAATTTTTACTCTTCAATTTATAAGCTTTAATATAAATTTTGTGTACCCACCACCCCCCAAAAAGAGTACATTTTAGGAGTGTTTTGGTAATATTAGATCAATTAGATTTTGATTTTTAGTATGGTTATAATTTTCAGATTTGATTTCAATTCTGTTTTGCTCTTTATTTACCGGTTTGTTAGAAATTAGATTAAAAATAGTTTCCTTTGTGTTTTTTCATATTTTAGTCCATTTTAGGGTTTATATATTATCCTATTCTACCTCTATTTAATTTCAGAAGTTTTGAAAATTATGTGATAATTTTTCAGAATTATTTCGTGAATTGGATATGTACAGGTTTTTATTTTAATAAATCTAAAAATTACGTTTTTTATTTTTATTTTATGTTTAAGGTTTTTATTAAGTCCAGAAAATTATATCCTAAAATCTGGGCAATTTTGTTATTTATTTTCTGTTTTAATTTTCTGGAGTTAATTTTCTGTTTTATTTTTTCTGAATTTAATTACATATAATTTTGGAGTTATGCAGTTATAAACTTGCAGAATATTAATTTGGATTACTTTCTATAACTTTTAGTATTAATTTTCTGCTTGTTATTTCATGTTTTAATTTTCAGTCTAATATTATGTTATTTTTTTTGTTTTTATTTTTCAGATTATTTAGGATAGCTATTTACTAGTTTACTTCAATAATTAAATTTGGAATATTTAGGAGCAATAGTAAATATTTTTCTAGATTTTTACTTATTAAATGTGATTTATTTTAGTAATATAAAGAGAAGTTATAGTAAATTAGAGTAGTAAAATCATTTAGAATTAAACTAGCTTATTATCATAATCTTTCCTCATGGGATTGATCCCTACTTTCCTACGCTATAAATATTATTTATAAATCAAAGTAGTGGTTTAATTTATATCTCAACGACAAGCTCTACAGACTGGATCACACCATTAGAAAAGGCTTGGATAATCATCTAACTTTGAAGACCATGATGGGGGCATAGGCATAGTAAATCTTTAAATCGTTCCTAGGCTTCGTAGAGCGTCTCTTCATCTTTTTGCATGAAATTGGGGATATGATTTCTCAAGCTTGTTATCTTGCTCGGAAGGAAAAACTTGGCGAGGAAGGCTCTTGTCAACTCATCCCATGTGGTAATGCATCTAGATGGCAAGGAGTGTAACCAAGTCCTTACTTTGTCCCTCAAGGAGAAAGGAAATAGGCGTAGGCGAATCATGTCAATGGAGACTCCATTAACTTTTAACCTATCGCACACCTCTAGAAGGACCGAGAGGTGCAGATTTAGGACTTTCAAAGGTGTTCCTCCAAACTAAAATTGATGCACCATCGAAATGAGTGTCGGTTTGAGCTCAAAATTGTTGGCATACATAGTAGGGCGAACGATGATTGAGGTGATCCCTTGGACTCCAGGAGTAACAAAATCTCGAAGCATTCTTCTTTGGTCACCTTCTCTACCCGCCATGCTTGTTAGATTCCTTCTAGCCTCGCGTCTTTGTTCTTCAATCCTTTTCCTTTTCCTCTTTAAGCAGAAAGTCCTTTCAATCTCAGGATCAGGTTCATACAAGATCAGACTTCGCATAAGCAAGAAAATTTTCTGCAAGCACTATCACTAACACTACCAATGCAATTAAACACAAAAATAAAATAACAATAAAAGATAATAAAATACTTTCTCACTTTCGCAAGGCTAAGACAGTAGTTAACAGTTTAGTCCTCAATAATGGCGCCAAAAACTTGATGGACTACCGCAAGCACATGAGTAGCAGAAGTATAGATAAAGATATCGCTCCGTAGGAACTAATGTAACTTAGCGAGTCTTGTCTGTTAGAATGCGCTAAGTAAAATTCCAATTCAAAGGGTTCAATTTAACAACTTCTAATTCACTATTCTGAATCAACCAAAAATAAAATATGCCTAAGAATTCTCGTAGTTATGAACGGGTAATGGATCGAAATGACATCCATGTACTTTTCTTTGATTGGTTAGTCTCGAGGAATTCCAATCTATCTAGAAACTTGATCTATTCTTTCAAAATCAATAAAATTTGCCTAAACTAAGCACAAGTCGTTCTTTCAAACTAATTTGCCTTAATTCAAATTAAATATCTACGATTACTCTCTAGTGCTCCTAACATGCAAATCTCTCTTTCCAGACAACTCCATGTTAGGTTTATCATGTAGTCTAAGAACCAAATGTCACCTTTCAATTTTTCATTCGTTTGTTTCAAGTATGCAAGCAAATTTTGGCCAAAAAACCACTCACAACAATACAATTACTTGATAAACAAAATCAAACCAATCATGAAAATAAGCACAATTCTGTAAATTAAAACATGATCCAACTACACTTTCATAAACTACTAATCCCTAGACAAAAAGTAAACTACTCATACATGATTAGCAGTTGAACAAACTAACCAACAATCCGGTAAAATCTGAGAGAAAGATTTGGTTGAAATGACCTTTAACCAAGGGTTTCAAACCGCCTCAAAAACCAAACACATACACTCAAGATTTCTCACCAAAACTGACATCAACCTAGAAATCTTAAAAGAAACAACAAAATTTGAGAAGAAAACTATGCTAAAACTCTAAGCTATGCTAACTCTATGCTTTTTTGTTCCATTACTGCTGTAGAATGGGGCCTTTTATGGAGGGGCCTAATTGATCTCAGCCAATAAGGAAGACAAAGAGGCAGTAGTTTCATGCTCACCATGGTCTGCAGCAATGTAACACCCCCAGCCCCTAAGGCTAGGAGCGTAACGTTTTCTAAACTTTCTATTAAATTCTGGAGTAAAACGGATAGAGTTTCCCCTAAAAACTGACCGTTTTCAGGTTAAAAGTCTTATAATAAACCCCTGCAGATCAACGGAAGTGTAAAACATTTTAAAAGAAGCTCAATGGCTACATGCCGGAATTCATAACTCAACGAGCAACTCGCTCGGAGTACATCAAACAAAATAGTTCATTAATACAGAAAAAGTGAAAGATACAACTCAACGGTTCACATAACCGGAGTATTGGGGTTTACATGCCAAAGTGTAGCTGATTTCAACTAAAAAAACAATTGGCTAATAAGATGGTTGGCACACATGGCAGTACAGAGCGACTCCTAAACCGAATATACTATATGAACTAGAATACATATTTACAATAACATTTACAATTCTAGGAATACATTACACGACTTCGTTAAACATGTAAAGCCCCTTCAAATGGTCACACATGACACCTTGCAAGCAAGAATGGATTCCATCGTGACATAAGTGACTTGGCTCCTACTTGTCGTAATGCAAACCTAGGGAAAAGGGGGGAAAGAGTTATGGGATGAGCAACCACACGCTCAGTGAGTGCTCCCTCACCCCTTAAATCCAAAACCAATGCAGGCAATAATATTCATAATAGTCACATATCACGTATTCATAGTTTACTATCACATTAGGCATTCTCAAATCCTCAAGGAAGGATCACTATCCATGAACTTCATTTTATCCATTCAAACTCATCTTTAAGCCCCTGAGTAACTGAATTCTTTAACTATCACACACTTAGGCACATAAGCAAGCTTCGAGGGCTAAGCATAGGGATCTTTCTTTTTCACAAATATAAATTCTTAGCATTCCATTCAAACTACGCATGAAACCTCATTCACATGATGTGCACATAAGGTTATCTCTTTTCATAATCATACTTTTCTTGACATTTCATTCATATGATATAGATAAGACACACACATTTCAAGTCTCATTCAAATCTCATTCATAGGGTATGCATGAAATATGTTCATAAGGATTTATTTTTCACAATCGTATCTTACTTAGCATCTCATTCATAAGTCATACATGGCATATGCACATGTCATGCACATGAAGCTTTCTTTCTTTTTACTGAACACACTTCATTTAGCCTCTTGAGGCACATAAAAACTCTTCTCTTAGCCTCTTGAGGCTCATATTCTGTAAAGAGATCTCTTTTATATTGGTCGCATATTGACCCTTATAAGTTTTTCACATTTCATTCATTTGGCCTCTTAATAGCCCATAAAAACTTTATTTCTGAAATACTTGCAATAGCGTAATACCGATTGCTTTTCTTTGCTTATTAGGAAAATGCATATGGCATAAGATCATTACAAGGTGCTGAATGGGTGAGATTTATTTTGAACCACATAGTAAGACCTAACGCTCACACTTAAACTCTTACTCCCGAGACGGCTACATATAACATATCGGACCATTACATTACCCTTGTTAGGGTCTTCTAGGATTTCCTAGTACCAGGACTTATCCCCTAGGCTAACATCATTCATATCATATTGTCCGAAGCACATTATTTTAGCCAATTTAAATTTTATGGGCCATAACGGCTAATAATTTTGCTGCCTCTCATGGCAAAATCCTTTTTCATACATCGCATTCCCTTTTTATTTAAATTCTGTAGGGATTCCCCCATTCAAGTGAGTTCACACCCAAAACTATATTCGTATATTTAAAATGGCCCATTGATTGCTAATAATCATGGCTACTATTAGTGACAAACATGAAAACTTCCTTTTTCAAACTCACCCTCACTCGCAACATGAAAGTTAATGGCATAAAAGGAAAGGGAGTTTGCACGTAACACATTCAAACACTTCATAATCAATCAATCTTAGCATAAGCCATAATGGCCTCACAATCTACACGATTACAGCTAATTCACAACCCAGGCTCCCTCCTCACATAGCAACCGACCACAGGAAACCTCGAACCACTCATAATTCTACCTCAAGCCATTCGACTATCATCTCGGTTTTCAATTCAATAATCATAACATATTATCATGCAAGCTTATAGAGGGACGTGTAATAAGGTTTATGCAGTTACCTGGGCAAGCAGCACCGTCTAGCGGTGCGTTACCGCAAGCGCGCGCACACACACACACACACACACACACACATAACCATATTTACGTATACGTCTATAATGCCTTAACTTGAAACAACACTTAACGAACTAACTAAACTAATCAAACATGAATCTTATCGCGTTCTAGGTGTTCATTTATTATTTCAAAGTCGCGGTTCAGGTATAAACTAACAAATCATACAAGTATCGATTCTAAACATTCATATTTCACTTCGAAGTTACTAAACGAACATGAATTAACTAAGCATACATATATCGATTCTAAACATTCATATTTCACTTCGAAGTTATTAAACGGACATGAATTAACTAAGCTTTCATATATCGATTCTAAACATTCATATTTCACTTCGAAGTTTTTAAACGAACATGAATTAACTAAGTGTACATGTATCTAATCTAAACAAGCATACTTCATTTTGAAGCTATTTTTCAGGCATGTATTAACTAAATATACTTGAATCGATTCTAAACATGCATAATTCATTTTGAAGTTACTTTTTTGGCGTAAACTAACTAAACTTAACATGCATCAATTTAAACTAAATTTAGCTGAAACAGGACATGCACAATTTCAATTAATCTGGCTAAACCTTACCTGACATGCATCGCAAATTAAAGGTTAAAACAATTTCAAAACTACTAATACTTAGGAGGCGAGAAACACCAACCTCGATTTCAAGATAGGGATTCATTCGAAGGGCTTTACGCTCGACCTTAGGTGCTTGAAAACTCCCATCTTTGACTCTTTGCTCCCTGACCGCATGAACAGACGTAATCCACGCCTAATCCACGCAAAATTGGGCCCCAATTCGACCCATTTTTGCAGCCCATTCCGAATCAGTCTTGCCCAATCTGGTTTTTGCCCTCTTTTGTTGCTACTACTGGTGGTCGCCGGAGTTGGGGCTCACTGGTGGAGGCACCTCGTCACCATCACCGACACTTTGCCAGATCCCCGATCTCTCCTTCTGCTTCCTCTAGACCGCTTGACATCTTTCTCTCTGTCTCTCTCTGATGGTCGTCGGTATGCGGCTGCGATGCAGGGAGGCCTCACGTGGTGCGACGACCAATCGCCGGCACGCCGGCGTCGTCGCGTTCTTCCCTTTCTCTCTCTTCTCTTCTTTCTCTCTCTTTCCCTGGTGGTTTCACGGGGCAGGGGTTGAGAACCACCCCCCTCTATTCATGATTTTGGCTGAGAAAAGTAAGCGGCTTTGGCCCCTTATTTTTTTTTTATGTTCATTTTTTTATTCAAACTAGCTTATCAACTAAATTAGCTAGTTCAATCTCGAACGTCTTACTCTAAACCCAAATCGATAACACGACCCTTCATCGATTATTCGTTCCCAAATACATCAAGGTTCGATTTATTAAACCTCGAAACTAATTCGAAGGTGGACCAGCTGGTCGCACTCGAGTTCCTACTCGATTTGGTATTCGTTAATAATGTATATTAACATACACTAAATATCATCGAAAGATTTTCAAAACTAATAACAATGATGATATTAATAGCGGCGAAAATATTCTTTTTAATAAAATTGTCGTTCACATAAGCACATCGATAATAATTTAACTTATATAGTTTATCAAATACGATTTTATAACTTAAAAAGACAATACGATAAGCTTTAATGGAAAAAGAAAAATGTGGGTTTTACATTCTTCCCCCCTTAAAAGAATTTCATCCCCGAAATTCCCAAGATACGTTCGGTCAGACCTAAAATGTGCACATACATGACACAACCCACACCACTCACACTAAAATCCAAAATCTTGTGTTACAATTAATTCAAATCGAAAAAGAGGCTTATGGTATCCAGTCTCCTCCTCCCTGTTGATGGGTTTTGAGGGGGATGGAAAAATAACTTAAAGAAAAAAAGAAAACGATGCCTCAAATACTCACGATTGTCAGTCGTAGTACTTAAGGCATCGTTTTCTTTTTTTCTTTAAGTTATTTTTCCATCCCCCTCAAAAACCATCAACAATTTGGCGCCGTTGCCGGGGAAGACGGTGAGATTTGGTCATATTTTTAGTTGCTTTCATATTTGTTTAGTTGTGTTATTTTGTTTAGTTGTTATTTACTTAATGAGTTCTTGTTAGTCATTTCGTAACTTTCAGTTTCGAATCGATTTTCAATTTCTCATTTTGGTATCGTTTTCGTTTTTGAAAAAACCAAAAAAATCCAAAAACATTTGAAAAAGAGCAAAAAAAAACATTTAAAAAAAAACAAAAGTCCAAAAAAAAGTTTGAAAAATCCAAAAATCCAAAAAAATGAAAAATGCTTAAAAAATTCAAAAACATTAGAAAATTCCAAAAACCACAAAAAAAATTAGAAATTTCAAAAACCTAAAAAAAAAAGTGAAAAACCAAAAATCCAAAAAAATTGAAAAAAAAACTTCAAAAATTTTAAAAAATTTTCAAAATGCCAGTTTTCAGTTTCCCACAATATGAGCATGAACCTTTTTGGAGCTATTTATCGCGCCTTAATGATTATCGTGCTCAATTGCCTCAAACTTTTCAAAAACGGAAAATCTGTGAGGTCATTGTTTTGGGTCTAAATTCTGAATTCCGTGGTCATGTTGAGTCCACGTGCCCAGGAGGTTTGGTAGGATTGTTATCTAAAACTCAAGATGAAGTTTGGGATTTCTTTGAAAATTTAGGTTGGGAAACTTACGAGTTTGAACAAGCTAATCAGTTTTCTAGATACCCAACTTCTGATGAGTATGCCTTTTATGCTAATCCTTCCCCCCACGATCATTTTCTAAAGTCATATGACCCATCTTTTTCTCCTGTGCTGTGTGATTATTGTGAATCTCCTTCTCATGATGTTTCTACGTGTCCTTATCGTGCTACCTTTGCAAGACTTGAAAAGAAAATTGATGATATGACTGATCAAATGATCAAACTTGATGATATGACTGATCAATTTATAGAGACCATGAAATTGAGAATTGTTGAATATTCTCAATGTTTTAATCAAAATAGGGAGACTTCTAGTGAGATTGGTTCTAGTTTAGGATTTTCTAAACCTGATATTGATCTCTGTGATGTTTCTGAACCTTCTTATTCTAGTAGGCCTCATTTGAATGAAAACATGTGTTTGCCTAGTTTAGAATAAGAAAGTGACCTCCCTAAGTCTCTATCGTCAGATCTTGCACCCTGCACTAGCTCACTTGAAAATGTCACTAATGAACAATCTGATTTTGATAGTGAGATAGAAATTAGCATCATACCTGCACTAGAGTTTCATGATTTGGGTGATTCAAAAGATGTTTCACAGGAGTTGCATGATGAGATACCTGAACTCACTATGTTTGACTTTGATGATAATATTCTGCCTGTAGAGTATAAATCTTTTTCTGGTAAATTTGGTATCCATGGAAGTTCGAATGATAGCTTTCATGCTGATTATGCGTCATTTTCTTTTAATTCCATCCAAACTGACTTCCTTTTTGAACCTAGCAAGTCTGAATCTGTTGAGTCTGAGATGATTACCACTGATGATTTTACTCTAGACCAGACTCATATGCATATTGAACTTAAAGGACTTGTGAATTTTGACCCCTTTGCTTGGCCTAAATTGATCGTTCATGAAAATCAAATTTCTAGGCCTATGCCCTCATCACTGGCTGTTTGTGAGTATATTCACTTCATTCCTGAGTGGGCCCAACTGTTCGATAAATTGAAACGGGCCCTTAACTGTGCTTTATTGAATATATGGATGTACTCAATCTGGTGCCAACTCCCTACGTTTCATAGCCATTATGCTATTGAGAGTTGGGCATCTGTATTTGATAAGTTGTTACGTGCTCTAACGAGTTTTGGTTTGCATAGCACTTTTTCAGCTTAATATGGAGTGGCTGATGCTCCATAAGCGTTATAGTTTGGGTACAACCTGTATCCAACCTGGTATGATCGTTCCACCCTTCTTTTCTTTTTATTTTCTTTTCTTTCTTTTTGTATTTAGTTGTATATATTAGGATTTTGTGAAATGTGTTAGTTGTAAATACTTTGTTTCTTTAGCTTAGCATGTTTTAGTTTTTCCTTTTTATTTCATTTTTGTTTATTTCATTTTATTTTCATTATTTTTGTTTATTTCATTTTTGTTTATTTCATTTGACTTTCATTTTTATTTTCCTTTTTCATCTTCTTTTCATTTTTGTTTCATTTTTTGTTTTCCTTTATTTTGCTTTAGATTTCTTTTTTGTTTAGTTTGCAATTTAGTAGGTCTTTGATTTTTGTTTAGTTTTGCTTTTGTAAATATATGTGTGTGTTTGATTTTGTTTTGATTTTTGTTCTGATTTTGATTTTTGTCTTCTTTTCTTTAGTTTTTAGGGTAGTGGTTTGATTTTCACTTTTTGTGTGTTTCTTTGATTTTAGTTTTATTTTTCATTTTCATTTTGGTTTTATGTTTTTGGTGGTGTTCTAGTTGTATATATGCTAGGTTTTTCGATTGTATAGTTTATGTGTTTGCTTTTTAGCGCCTTGATTCTCCCAATGAGGACATTGTGAAGTTTTGGTGTGGGAGTGAGGTGTCTTTTTTTCAAAATTTTCAAAATTTTTGTTGTTTTTGGGGACATTTGTATCTTTTCTGATTAGTTTGAATCCCCTGTGCTTTAGTTGTTAGTTTGTATATTAATAGGATGTGCATGATAAGTCTTTAACTTTGAATGTGATATTCTAAGCCCTGATGCTAAACCCCAGTTGTTCATTAAAGGTTGTGTTATCCAGTCCTTGTTATCCTTTCATCATTGTCTTTAGGTTTTAGGTTTCCATGAATGATTCTCCCACTAGCAATGGCATGATTACTTTGAAAAAAAATGGAAAAAAAATTGTATTATAAATAAAGAAAAAGAATAAAATTTGGAATGACAAGTATCCCTTTGAGGCATGCGCCACTGGGACCCTTTGAGGCACGTGCTACTGGGTGTTACCCTTTGAGGCAATATTGCTACTGGGAAAACGTGAAATTTCGTTCCACAGGGAAATACTCATGATTGTCAGTCGTAGTACTTAAGGGTCGGTCCATAGGGAAAACGTGAAATTTCGGTCATTTAAAACAAAACATTTAAACTAATTAATTATACTAATCTAAGCAACATCAATGAAAATAACTAAATCAAACTAAAACAACTAAATCAAACCTGAGCATTCATTCAACCAAAACAAAATTAATCTTATTAAACCAACCTTCAGAATCAGTAACTAATTACTAATCTACATCAGTCAACATTCAGTAGCTACTAAACCAATACCAATATTCAATCAAACTCAGAATGAGCAACATGCTGAAATCCAAAACAGAACAACTAGATGAACCCAATGAACTGAACACACAGAGCAACCCTTAAAACCACACCATGCTTCAACACAATCAAGCCAGCAACAAACGAAACCCAAACTACTATTTTGAACAAGCATAACTGAAGCAACAGGGGAGAGGTAATCTTGAAGCATTGCAGAAGGGAAAAGCAGGGGACAATTTCACATGAAATTAAGTCAGGAAGAAAAGGCCAGTGAATACTCACAAGGCTTCAGCTATCCAGAATTGTAACCATCGAACAACATCGAACAAACCAGAAATGTGGGAGGGGGAATTCGAATGAAATTGAACAAATAGACCCAATTCTTGCTTAATTATGCTGAATTAAATGCTGAAATTGTACCTAAGAACGAAACTCCAAATCGAAACAACCCTTATCTGAAAATCAAAATCGAAATTCGAACCCTAGTTGCTTAAATTCAAAAACAAGAGAACGAAATTGAAGAACACAAATCGAAATTGACATTAACAACAAAATTAAACAAAATTAAACCTAATCTACTCCTAATTTCTAACCTATGCTACCTAAAACTCCCATGGCGTCGTCTTCCTGCTTTTATACCCGAAGCCCCTTCGCTTCTGAACCCTCGATTCAGTTGATGATGTGGACGGTAGCGATGAAGGAACCCACTGGGGTGGTGTCGTGGATGGAGGAGATGGAAGCCAGCGAAGGTGCTTCGTGGCAGTAGCAGCGTGGTTAACGGTAGTGGGATGGGCGATTAAGGTGAAACCGTGGGTGGGGGGTGGTTTTTGGTTTCGGGAAGGGGGTGTGCTGGAAGAGAGAGAGTAGATGATGAGGGTAGAGAGAGAAAGCGAAGCGAGATGAGGGGGGAATGGCGGTTTGGCACGACAGGTCGAGGGTTTCTGGGTTGCTGGGATGGGTATCGGGGAGAGAGAAAGAGCAGGGCTAAAAAGAGGAGAGAGAAAACGAAGGGGTGGGGGTTCTTTTAAGGGAACCGGTCCATCTGCTGAACCGGGCCGGTCCGGTTTTTTGTCTGGACTGGTCTGGTTTTTTTTTTCCTTTTTCCTTGGCCGATTTTTATTGATTTTTGGCCTGATTCTTCAACCTCCGACAATTCTTCTATTTTTCTCGTTTTTCCCGCCATTTAAGCCCATTTTTCGCATTTATTCAAAATCTGCAAAATAAAATAAAATCAATTAAAAACCGTAAAAATATTATTAAAACGAGCCTAAAATTGGTGAAAAATTACCTTAAAAATATCACATTTTTAGCTCAAACACTCCCCAATCCTCTTCAAGCATCTACTCACTCTATTTAGGCCCCGAGGGCAAATCGCATTGAAGAAGGGCAAATGAGTTGGCATGGACTACCATATTGGGCTTGTTTTTTTTTAAAATGAACATAGGTTTTTTATAATCTAGACTGAATCCACCTAGTAAGCAATAACTCTATATGCATGCATTGCTAAGAATTGTAGTTTAAAGGAAGAACAATTGGGTCGTTGACTCCTCAAGGTCATATGCTAGTAGTCTCATTCTAAAACGTGAATTCGAGTCACTTTTAGGGTCACAATGGTTAACTCAGAGATTTCTATAGCACATTAGAACAAAAAGCACGTCACATAGCATCACATAGCGTCATTTAAGTACAATAGCATCACATAGTATTGCATAGTATCAGCAATTCAGCATTCTTAAGCCTAGGAGTTGGATGTAACATGAAGCCGGCTAATTTTCATATGGCAGGTAATTTACAATATGAAAGCATATATGACCGACATTTCTATGTTCCTATATTGATGCCAGCTAACTTTTAAGCATTCCAATTATGGCAACTTAGACAGGGCATGCTAAAGTTATATGACGGGGTTAACTTAATTAGGTTCATTCTAAAACATGAAGATATTAGGTCAATCTACGGTTAAATCATTTACGAGAATTTACCACGTCACACTAAGATAGCAGAGACATCAAATTACATCATAGGGACAACAAAGGAACTTGGAGTAACACTTGAATTCACATTAACATCATGTAGGGGTTAACAACAGAGCACTGAAGATCAAGAATCACGAACAACATCAGCTAGTATATCATGTTGATAAGAATACCTTTGAGATGGAAATGGTAAGGCATAATGTAAGTCGATGGTTTTGATGGTGGGGAGACTTTCCCTAAGGTCCCTACTTGGAACTGATTATCTCTTAAGTCGTAGATTCATACAAATGAATGGTTATGCTCCTAGACAAATCCTGGGTCTGTGGCTTATGGGTGTACATGCTTCCACTGCGCTAGTCCCATCAAACATATAAGGGCAAGGATACATGAATGTAGGTTTCTAGGGTTGCCTTGCCATGCTTCAAATGTGTGAGTATACAGTTATTAAGCTATTACGTGGAATCATAGAATTCATGGAATGCAAGCAACAAGTCAGAGGTTATGCCATGTTATGAATCACAAAACTTAAATAATCTGAATAATCAAGTCACATACCAATCTAAACTGAAGTCGAGCTCATTCACTAGCATACAAAATCGAGGCATTTCAAACTGAGCTACTTAACTAGGGGGCTTTCATTTCATAGCAAGGCAATAGAGACATCGCACAGCATCACTTGGCGTCATAATAAATCCTTAAGACATGCAGACTGACGGGGTCGTCACATAGAAAGAACACCTAGAATTGTATATACGCATACAATCCCCCTTTGCAACCTGTGGTCAATGGCATGCCCTAAACCCCATCTAATTTAGCAAGGATTGGTGTCTAACGGCTACGGTTATTTGAGTATGGTTGACATTAATGGTCTTATAGGTACACGTTGAGGTCTTATGAGGTACACCTATCCCACAGGTGATCATAGGAGTCTTACTGTAGGTCACTTACCTTAGTAGGGATCGTTTACTATGTACAATTCCAAAGTCTGCAAGGTTCTTTCCCCTTTTCGCTTTCTAGGTGTATTAGGGTTCGTTCAAGCCAAAACATCGTCACCCCATTCACGAATAACAGTCTGTATAATAGAAAGCAAGTAATGCACGATTTAGGCAAAAATGGCAAGAAGGGGGATAGTAGGAACACTTACGCAATGTTCATCAAGATTCTACCGCTAATACTTAGTTTTTCAAGCATGCATGCGAAAATATCCCCTAATTTCACTCATGTAATTCAAAATTCACAACAGCAAGGTACCATTTAGTAGGATTGTCAATCATAGCAACTAATTTCCAATCATTCCTTTCCTAGCCCATTACGAATGATTCTATCAACGTACACATCTTAGCACATACACATTTACAAGCAACATTTGATACACATAAGGGCGCGTATTTGTGAATCTAAACTCCCTCATCATCACTAATGGAAAGTTAATCCTTTAGTATACGATAAACTTGGCTCGATAGTCAAAATGGCATTAACATCTTAAAATCTTGAGTTTCAAAGGATGAAAAATAGCTTATCTATTTCGAATCTCTTTGTTTTTAATAAAAGGATGGTTAACTGCTGCTAGCTCACTCCATTATGGGGACCGAGGAACAAATCATATTTTAGGCGCAAAGATGAGCTTAGAGCTGAGACCTTTCCAATCATTTGAATTCATCATATATTCTTTAAACTTTCGATTAAAATCACCAAGGGATATAAACAAAACAACTTTCGATTGAGCTAACACTTAACTTTTCCACTAAAATGCGAGGCACTCGGCCTACACCTTAGCAAATGGTTTGACAACACAATCAGCTTTAACGAAAAAAGAAAAATACGAGTGTTACAGGCAGACACCACGATTCAGCCGTGGTCTAGGCTGGAACTTACTTTTTGCTCTATTCTTGCTCCATGGGCCTAGCAACTCATGGGTGTCCGTGTGGGAGGTCAAAATACATCTATTTATATTCAAATGCCAGGCAAAAAGGCTAAAAATCCTACAAAACACATCAAAGAACTATACCTAAGCACAAATTGAGAATATGAGTATAAATAATAACATTAAGCATATAATTCTCCCGAAAATTGACACAAAATAGCCTTAAAATGATCTATACATTAAGCACTTATCAAAGGCCGATAACTACTAGTAATGCAGCGAAGTCGGCCTATGTTTTGGTCGGAGTGAAATCAGTAATTTACCAGATGTTTGGTTTTAAATTCAATCAATCCTGACCTGACCCCTTCACAATACATGCATATAATGCCCTTACCAATAGATCACCAATCCCAAGCATCAAACTACTCTAAGGAAGAATTAGTCTTTACCTTGAAGGAAGATTGTAAAGGAAAAGGAAGGAGGCAGGGTTGTTTTTAGCTCGTCAACCACGTATATAAATCTAGAAATTTGAGAAAAATCAAGATACTCAGATTTTTAGCCAAAAGTTTATAGTTTGGAGTGAGTCAATGATGAGAAGATGCTTAGACTAGGTTTTCCACAAATCCTAGCCAAACTTGCTAAGGGAGTGAGAGAAAGAGAGAGGACTTACCAAGTGAGTAAGAAAAAGAGTAAGCAGAGGTCGGACAAGGTGGCCGGTGGTTGGTGGCAACGTGGTCGAGGGGTGGCTGCTAGTGTGTGAGAGAGATTGTCGTGGGGGTATCGTGAGGGAGAAGGGAGAGGACGAGAGAGAGAGTGTGCTTGAGGGTTTCTTGTGTAGCAAGGAGAGGGAAATATAAGAATATAAAGGATATAGTTTCCCCTCTTTTTCTTTTCTTATTTTTTTAAAGAATTTCTGAATTTTTAGGTGTAGAAGATTGAGAAAATAAATGTTTCTTTTGGCTTGGACTGCTTGACTAGCACCCGGGGTGGACCTCCAAGTTCCATAGAAATTAATTACCCTAGGAGCTTAAGCATTCTAAGTCGGTCTATCTCATAAACAAATCTAAAAAAAATTTAGAAATTTTTTTCGAGATTTTCCAACTTAGTTTTGGAGTTGTTTTAGTGTAACCTACCTTATATTGATTTATTGAAGTTTGGAGTGTCATTTAGTTAATAAATTTCCATTAAAGTTACCAATTATGAGAGAGTGAGTGTTGTTTATTAATTAAGTATATTTATAGTGACATTTCTGAAATAGACTCAGGGCTTAGTCTATTGTTTTCCCCCTTCTGTACATAAATATTATCCAATGAGATTGCATTTAAATATCCCTAGTATGTTCATTGCCTGCATCTTTAGAAATCAGAAAGCATTTATCAAAGTTATAATATTTTGGTATGTATATTAATGAATCAGTTTATTCAACACTTTATCACCTAGTAGCGACCTCGTTAGTTACCATTTATAGAGTACTCGCCCTCCATTTACCCGTGCGGCCTCAGACCAGGCCTCTCAATCGGCTTGGAACATATACACTTATCTACAGATCATAACAGTTAGCAGGATTTCACTACCACATAATAACTAGGAATACAGTTTTACATTTATCTTATTCACTGGTTTAAACTACAATGAATTCCAAAGTGGGCCCTTTCAATTCTACAGTGATCATTTTAACAATATAGGAATGCATGTACTGAGTTTCGGATCACATTTCAAAATGTTTGTCATGTTTTATTTTAAGGAAATGCTAAGTGAATCACCCTCACGTTAGCAAACCAACTACTAAGAATAAGTGAGCAAGGGAATCTGGATGGATTAGTGATGATGTTAGCTCATGGATGTTTCAGGAGATATAATTCGAGATCTTCAGTTAGTGGAGTGTAAACTTCATGCAGAATCACTTTATTATGTTGTGTAAACTTTATGGTAGTCAGTAGTAACTTGTATATGGTTTTGAATATGTGTGGAAGTTTATGGTTGTAAGCTATTCTTATGGCATTATATCTTGCACATTTACTTAAAGCCTTGTCCTTGTGGAGGGTGATAATACCCTAGCCATCGAGTTTATCAGTTCTAATTAAGAGATTAATTGAAGAGATTACAAACAGTGAAACATGCATAGTGGGGGTGTTACATGAGTCACATCGAGCTAGTAAAGCAACTATAAAGTCTTTTGGTAAGGCTTTGAGGGCAGCGAGTCCCTTAAAGTTCATTCACTCCAGACATCTACTGGGCTATGAGTGTGAAAGCACATCATGGAGCTATATATTATTCATGATTTATGTATGTGTGCCTATTATCTCGCCGCTTCTAAGTACTTGATGTGTTCATAGATTTTGTAGCGGTAGTAGATACTCAATTAGAACGAAATCTTAGAACTCATTAAGTTAATGGAGGTCGTGAATATCTCTTTGATGAAATGAATTCTTATGATGTCAATTTTCTTAAGGATAAGTTCCCAAGCATTTGTTGAAATTTTAAAAGGACCTCAAATTGTATGAGTCACAATGAGACCTTCGACCTTCTCTCAGTGAGAGGGAGGATTTGAATTCTCACTAAGTCACCGAGGATGGTACACATTCCTTAATTGATAGGAATGGTGAAGGTTTGTTTGTCAAGGAGAATGAGATTCGTTCTCAATCTCCAAATGTTAAGGAGCGTCAACCTGAGAATGAGGTTTATCCTCACTCTCATGCTCCTAAACATGTGGTTAGTCCTCGCATTCGGGATCCCATATATCCAAGGGATAGTGGGAGTAATTCTCCCAATGCTCAGGGTCCCATACCTCTTAGAAAAATAGGGATGGATTCCTTACCTAACAGACAAATAATAAAGGTTCCAAGATTCGATGGAGTGAGCATGGAAGAATTCCATGACGATATTCTAAATTGAAGAGGAAATATTTCTATGCTCGCCCTTGGAAGTTGAGGAACCTACCTCTTATCAAAAGGTGGTTGATTCACCAAATCACAAAAAGTGGATGAATGCCATAAGGGATTAGATCGAATCAATGAGAAGAAATAAGGTTTGGGAAGTCGTTGATCCTCCACATCGATGTAAGTCTATCAAAAACAAGTGGGTTTTCAAGATAAAAGTTTGGGCAGATGGTTTGATCAATAAAGTTCAAGGTCCATCTATTGGCGAAAGGCTTTAACCAAATTCAGGGTATAGATTACAAAGAGATATTATCTTCTATGGTGATATTTGCCTCTATTCGCATATTCCTAGCTCTGATTGTTCATTTGGACTTAGGGTTGTTTCAAACGGACCTAAAGATTGCTTTCCTCAATTGTAACCTTGTGGAAAAGATCTATATGGAACGCCTATTCATTTTATATCAAAGGTACAAGAGGACAAGGTATATCGTCTTAAAAGGTTGATATATAGTCTTAAATAATCTTCTAAATCTTGGTACTTTAGTTTCCATGAAGCTATAACTTAGTCTGGCTTATCAATGGTTTCAGAACACCATAATGTGTATGTCAAAAGATCAACATGTGGAATTATGTTTCTAACCTTGAACGTTGATGAAACTCTGCTGGCTAGGAACAATTTGGAGATGATCAAAGCTACTAAAAAGTGGTATCCCTATGTCTTCGAGATGAAGGATAAGGGTGAAGCTAGGTATGTCCTAGGAGTGGAAATAATCTGAAACCATCCCAAGAATCATACATTTAAAACGTCTTAGAACGATTTCGGATGTATAATTCTCAACCCGTAGATACTCCAGTTGAGAAGGGTCTAACGTTTAGTCTTGATTAATGCCATAAAACAGATGATGAAATAGAGACACCAAACAATGTCCCTTATACTAGTGTGATAGAAAGCTTAAGGTAGGCCATGTTATGTTCACGGCCTGACGTTTGCTTTGCAGTTGGTTTGGTAAGTCATTATCAAAGTTGACCTAAGACTTGCTGATTGGTGAGTTGCTAACAGAATCAAGCGCTACCTTCGTGACACTAGTAACTTAGTCTTTTGCTATCGAGGGGGAGACCTCAAGTCTAGAGGATACTCAAATGTTGATTGGGGGTGGTGCCCCGGATTAGTCTGGGTGAACCTTAGGACATGACTTCACCTTGGGTGGGATAGCATGTCATGGTGCAATAAGAAGCAAAACTGCACAATAATGTCAGCTATGGAAGCAAATTGTGCATCTTGTTATCATAAAGACAAAAAGCATTGCCATTAGGTATACGGGCACTAACAAGGTGATTATGTTCACTTAACTAAACCTATTCCTAGTGATGGCTCAAATCTTTTCAAGTCTAGGAATTCATAAGGTTTAGTGCTTGGATGTGTCTTGTTATGTGATGGACATGTTTCTTTTGTAAATGACCAAAATGCTCATGATTTATTTTTATGTGTTAGGCATGTCAAAATGTCATGAGTTTCTAATTGATCTAGTTACATAGGCAATCGCCCTGGTGCTTGGGTGGCGAGCAGGATGTGACTAATTATATTGGCACTAGATATGCAATATTGATTACTTGCTCTGGAAGTGTATCAGTAAAATGAATATAGTCACCTTAGTGAGTCTAAAAAGAAACTCAGAGGGAGTCGAATATGAAATAGGATTTCATATTCAAATCTTAAAAGCCGAATCTTGAGTGTCAAGATTAGTATTCAGTATGTTAATCTACTGGGTCAGGTTGATTTACAGGTGAAAATCCAGACTAGCGATTCGTATGGCATACAAAGTGACGTGCCCAACTGAGTGAGAGCTATGCCATGACACACATTTTAATGTGTGTGCTTGTAAGATGACCCAAACATGGAGTGACAATTGACTTCCCTACTTCTTGTCACTATGTGACCCTATGGACGGTAACCCTTTAACTTAAAGCTATGATATGAAGTCAAAACTTGATGATTCTACCTTAATGTGTTTATTAAGGGCCATGATGTATACGGTTTAGCAAGAACACTTTAGGCATGTAGTTAAGTTGAGATGAAAGTTCATGATTGTTTAAGGAAAAATCTATCCATCATCACCACATCAGCCCGGACGATTATATTGAGTATATAATCATATGATATATCATATGGCATAAAGGGACTATGTATGCTATTTGTCATATTGAGGATGATTTGTAGTATTGTATTTTGGAAAAGTGTTATGTGAGATGATGTCTTTATATAACTCTATTAGTTACTTTCTGGTGACATGCCACATTCCCAATATGTGGCGTGAAGAGATTAGTTGGGAGAGAAATATGTAACTCATGGTTTATGTGACCAAGGGGGAGTTATTGATTGAATGTAACAGCTATACTAATACCCACATTAAGTGGGTGATTACTTATGTATTAATCATTCGTAATAATCTCCTATCAGTTACAAATCTTGTAGTTGATTAAAAGGAGTTGATTAAGAGAAGCAAAAATGTTAATATCGCTCCACCTCTCTCCACTCTATAGCACGTTAATCCTACCATCACTTACAGACTGGACTTTGGGTGTGATGTTATACGGTGACTCTAGTAGCCACCATCAATCGGGTTCAACAATTTGTGGGTAATCACTGAGTAATGAGATTCTAAGTTTCCGTACTAAGGTATGTCCGTAATTTCCAAATAGATTTTGTGGGGGACTGTTGGAAAAAATCATAATGTGGTTAAGATCGTTAACCTAATTTTCCTCCTTGTCAAATATTGATAAATTACATATTCCTATTATCAAAGTAGGTGAACCAACAATGTAGGTGATTGAGCTATTCATATAAGGTTTTTTACCACCTATGTGAGATGTTGTTGACTTAATTTTTGCTTCCTTTGCCTATATAAGTTCCTAGCTAAGAGGCAAAGAAGGTAACAAAAAACATTCAGCTAGACTTGATCATTTAGAGCAAAAAATTCTAGCCCCAACGTCCTCTCTCCATCATGCCTAAACCCTAAGAAAATACACCATATTCTTCTAATTAATTATCCTAAATACAAGTCTTAAACTTACACATACTTATAGACCTTATAGCCCTCTAACATAAGCATGCTTGAGTATTAATTCGAGTACTCTAGGTTACCTAGGTGCACCTAGATGGTGAACACCATGCCAACTCTGGGAAACAACCACTTGTATGAAGTTTGCACCATAACTTAAAAAATCATTTTTAGGATAATAGCTAAGTCACAACACATTTTTGTCATTAGTAATCTTCTTACTTCATATTTTTAGGTAAAATTAAGTTGATTGGTTCAATTTGAATCCAATGATTTGATGGATATATTGTGGCAAAATATATTTAATTGTTGTAATTGTATATAAGACACCATAAAAATATATGTATTTTCCAACAAAATTTCCTTTGATACCAAGCTCAATTGAAGCATACAAATAGGAAGGTTAAGCTATAGCTATCGACATTAAGCTTTTTTGCCATAACTAATCTTTTTTGAAGTTCTTGTTAATAGCTCCACTTAGCTGGTCCCCCAACTCCTACTTTGAAGTAGGGAGAACTCCTGCTTTGAAGTAGAGGAGGCATCATGAGTTTTGGATTGTTTTCCAACACAAATTTCTTCAACCAGAGGATCTTTAGTGGCCATTGGATAGGAGAATATGGCTCTGTTCGTTTATGACAACCATGGTTCTTCAATTGTGAAAATTACCCGTAAGTGTTTCCGAAATGCCCATCTTTTGCGGATTTTTGTTAAATCATGATTGATAGCTACACAAATTGCCTTTTAACACGGTAGGGACCGAGCGGACTGATGGCACAAAAGGCGAGCCTACCCCTTCACAGAATTCACTAAGGGTGTCCAACAACAACAATAATATTTTTTCTATTGTTATCAATAATAATGACATTATTATTTTAAATTATGATTTTTACTAATAACATTATGAGTCTAAATTTTAGTAAAAATATATTTTATGTATTATTGCTATTATTGTTGTTATTGTTATTGTTACATTTATTGCCATTATTGTTATTTTCTATGTTATGTATCACTGTTGTTATTACTAATATTATTATTATAGACATATGTGAAGATTTAATATAAAATTATTTTTCTCCTCACTCACACACACATAATTTAATATAGCACTTATATAAGCACATATATTTTATGAACTTCGTTTGCTAGTTTTTGACCCTATGTATAACCGATGTCTCAAGGTTTAGGATTTCAAGCAAGGACTTAAGGTTCAAGGTATGTATATGTGCATGTCCATGCGCACAAGTGTTCCCAAATGTGTCTACGCACACATAGAAAAAAATATACAGTTAATATAAGTATGTACAAACACATATATTACATGGTCTTAGCCTCTTGTTGGTAATCCTGTGATGGATGTGTCAAGGCTTAGGGTTTCAGGCTTCTATTTAGGGTTTACAATTAAGGTTTTTGTGTTCAGGGGTCTAGTTTACAATTTAGGCTAACTACTTAAGATTTTTGGTGGTGGGGGGAGGGGGTGTTAGGATGTGAAGTTTAGATCTTAGGGTTTCATTGCTAGTTTTCCATTAACATATCTAAGTAATTTGAGATGTTACAACATATTTTAAACCGCTAGCACTTACCTCAAATGACAAACCCTAAACCTAAACTTGGGACACTAAATCCCAAACCATAAATCATAGACCCTAAATGTTTACATATAATGAAACTTTATCTTCATTTTAAAAATATAGACATATAGGTATTCTAGACATGATATTTTGGTGGGAATGAATGTTTTGCAAGTATTCATTTGAATGCCTTCAATATTAGAATATAGGTTTTTTTACTTATTGTATCTATCCCTAGATTGTCTCTCAAATAAGAATCAAGTAGGAATTTCTTGAAATTTGGGTGTTGAACACTTAGAAAATAACTATTGAGGTAATACAGACAATCAACATCTTTAGCCATCCCCAAAATTATGTGCAGTTAACTGGATTAGTGACTTGTACTAACTTGGGTTAACTATCTAGATTAAACTAGTTTTACCAATGTGTACTTCATCTCAAGAAAGTGGTGCAAATCAACTACATTGTTTGTGAGCTATTTTCCATGGACAATTGAGCTAGTTAACAGTATAACCCTAAGCACAATATAGTTCACGTGCTCATGTATCTAGGAACAAAACACATTAATATCCATTGCATATTACACACAACTATTGACTTGCAAGATAAGAACATTTACATTTTTCCAATCACTTTAATTCAACAAAAAAAAAAAAGATAGAAACTAGAAATAACATAGAACAAATCCATCAGCAATATGGAAAATAAGTTTTTTACAAAATAGAATTAAAATGTTAAATTTTGTTTAAAGCAAGAACAATGATATTTTTCATTAAACTTAGATAAAAGTAATTTAAAAAAGAATAAACCTCATAATGTTAGAAAATTTTAAAAATTAAATTTTTTTAGTTAAAATACAAAATCTAAGAGTAATTTAAAAAAGAATAAACCTAATGATGAACTAGAAGTGAAAAATTTAATTGAATTATAAAATTATAAATAGAGGGCTATTGTAGACCTTACATTTGAGATTCTAAATTTGATTTGTCAGGTAATAATTGACTATGTAGTACTCACATTTTCCTTTTGTTAAACGTAAGTGACTCTAATTATCAGGTTTCATATCAATCCTTTGGATGATATGAAAATGAGGTCTAAGAAAAGTAGAAATATATAGAGGGAGATAAACATGAGAGAGAGAGATAAAGATATTGTGGTGAAGATGAGTAGAAAATGTTATTGTGGTGAAGTCGCCAGTTTCCCCTTTGTTAGATTGATTTGTAGGGCAAGATGAGACAGATAAAGATGGGAGGGAGAAAAAGATATTGCTAGATAGAATGAGCAGCAAGAGAATATGGTCAACGAATGCCCTACTCTTTTCGTTGGAAAATTGCAAGTGCGGAAAGGGTGAGAGTGGGAAAGAGGGGATGGAAGGAGTGGTTGTTATATGTGGTAGCGGGAAGGAGTGGAAGGAGTTGAATGAAGTAGAAGAGTTGATGTAAGTTACATATTTTGTTTTTTAATGTAATCTTTTATTTGTGATACTAATTACCGATGATAAAAAATATTTTAGACTAAAAAAATATTTTTCTGTGTTGACACGGGTATGAAATATTACTTCATGGCTATTGTTAACTAAAAAAAAAATTGTAATTTTTGTTATTCATAAAACAAATTGCGCATGTATTTTTTCATATATTAAACAAATACGAACAAAGAAATATGTTTAGGCCTTGTTCTTTTTTATGGTAAATCCAAATTTACCAACCTTAAACAACTTTAACCCACATGAATCCACTTCACGAACTTAAAAAAAAAAAATCAATTTCAACCCACTTCAACCTACTTCAATTCACTTTCCACTATTTGAACCAACTTCTACCCATCATACAACAAAAGTTCAACCCACTTTAACTAACTCCAAGCCACTTCAACCTACTTCAACCCACTTTGACCCACTTCAACTCATTTCATAAATTTCAATTAAAAAAAATACCAACATCAACCAACTTCAACCAACTTCAACCCACTTCCCATTATTTTAACCAACTTCTATCCATCATACAAAAAAAAAATTCAATCTATTTTAACCAACTTCAACATAGTTTAACCTATTTCAGCCAATTTCAATTCAATTCAACCCACTTGACAAACTTTAATAAAAAAAATACCTATCTCCACCAACTTTAATCCATTTCAACCAACCTCAATCCCCTTCCCACTATTTTAACCAACTTCTACCAATCATAGAAAAAAAACTCAACACACTTCAACCAACTTCAACAAACTTTAACCCACTTCAATCAGCTTAAACCACTACTAAAAACGCACAAAATAACAACGGAATTTAGCGAATGACTAAAATAACGATGCAATGAACGACGGAAATGATGACGCAAAAATTGTATTAAAAATAACTCAGACTGAGCGATGGAAGTCCTTTTCCTTCGGTAGTTTTCAAAACTAGCGATGGAATATCTGTTGCTAAGAAAATTAAATTTTAAATTAATTCAAAATGGCGACAGAAATTCTGCCGCCAGTGCGAAAAGTTTTTTAGTATTATATATGGAGACGGAATATCTGTCGCCAGGTTTTTTTAAAATAAAATTCCAGTGCAGGGCAACGGAATTTCCGTCGCCCGTCCGTCGCGGCACAAATTAAAAGAACCAGATCTGGTTCTTCCTTTCATTATGCTCACGCACGGACCAAAAAGAGAGAGATAGAGAGAGGTTAAGAGCTCCGCGAACCCCCGCCACCGCCGTCCACCGACCGTCACCTGTCCCCACTATCGTCATCACCTGCCATGACTGGCCGCTGCCCATTGCCGGTTATTTTTGGTGAAATTAAGGTAATTTTCTCACTTCAACTAGTGTTCATTTCTACAAATTTTTGTATTACATTGTTAGAATTCCATAGTTAGTTCCTATTTTTGTTGAAATGTGGTATTTATGTGAAGTTATTGCTCTAATTTGTTTTAAGATATTGATCAATGCAACTTGGGTTTAGGTTTGGTAATTTGAAGTTAAAATTTGATATGTTGGTAGAATGAAATGCTTTAGTTGATAATTTTATTGAATGTGATATTTGTGTAAAGTTATTACTCTAATTTGTTTAACGATTTTGCCCAATATAATTTGGGTATAGGTTTGGTAATTTTAAGTTAAAATTTGATATGTTGGTGGGATGAAATGCTCAAGTTTGTGTGGATTATTAGTTTTCTGAAATTCATAAGAATATAAGTATATTTGTAGAAGTTTATAAGTAAATGTATAAAATTATTCCATTTTATATAAGTATGTTTGTGAATTATTAGTTTTGTGAAAGTAGTTTGGATCAATTATGTAGAAGTTTAATTTATAAGTTTGGACTAATTATTATTTTTTGAAATTCACAATAATATAAGATAGCTTATATAATGAAAGTTTCTAATATTACATATATATACAAATGGATGTAATTATATACGTTTTTGTGGATTAATTAATGTTGCCTTTGAGTATTAAAATATAATTAATATACAATTGAGTATTTTATGTAATTATTATTATTTAAATTAAAATTAATTCTTATTCAATAACTTATGTGATTATTGTTGTTTGAGCAAAATATGAATGGTAGCCCACATAGTAGATGGATGTATAATAGATTATTGCCTGATCGTAGTGGTTATATACAAGAATTTCTAAATGGAGTAAATCAATTTGATGAATTTGCCCGTAGGCAAACATAGTTTTAAAATGGGAAAAAGTATAGATGTCCATGTGCTAGACGCAGAAATAGTGTGTACTTAATAACCGATGAGGGCAAGGTGCAAGTTATGTATAAGGATTTTGTGATAGAGTATTAATTTTGGATAAGTCATGGAGAAATAGAGTCTCAACAATATAATTTTGGGTATTCAAATAGTGAAATTCTCGAAGCTGGAGGTTCAAGTTATATTAATAACGAGTACAATGAATCCTGCACTCGTCGTATGGAGAACATGGTTGGCTATAATGACAAATCAAAATGTAAGGGAGGAGGAATCAAGCACTTGCTGAGAATCATTTTATAATATGGTTCAAGCTAATCGATAATAGCGTCGTAAGCGTGCAGTGGCATTGTAGCAATCAAGATCGATCCCACAAAAACTAGCCTCTGTCAAGATATGCTAAGCGAATCCAAACTTTAGATTGATAAAAATGCAAAGATAAGGAAACAACTATAACTAATTCAAAGGGTTCCAGTTTAACAACTTCTAATTCACTAATTAAATCAATTAAGGGAACATGCCTAGGAATTCATAAAGTCATGAAAGTTGATTGGATCAAAACGATGAATATGTGCTTTTCTATAATCGGTTAATTTCAAGAAATTACAATCTATCCAAACATTTAGTCTATTCTTCTGAAATTAGCCAAATTTGCTGAAACTAAGCAAAAGTCGTTCTTTCGAACTGATTTGTCTTAATCTAAGTTAATTATCTTCTATTACTCTCTTGTCCTCATAAAATGCAAATCTCTCTTTCGAGACGACTCCACGTTAGGTTTAATCAAGCAGTCCAACAACCAAATGTCACTTTTCGATTTTTCATTCGTTTGTTTCAAGTAAGCTGGCAAATTTTAGAAAAAATCCACTAACAACATGAATAACACTTGATAAAATGAAATCAAACCAGTCATGAAGATAAGAACAATCCTTTAGATTAAAACATGATCCAACGATACTTTCATATATTACTAAATCCTTAGATAAAAATTAAACTACTCATTCATGATTAAACTGAACATCTACCTACTCTAAAATGATAAATCTAAAGAGAAAAGAGAAGAGAAGAGAGAAGAGTTTGCTCAGCCAAAATGCGTGCTTGAATCTTTCGCTTATATGACCCGATCCCGCTTCCTCGCCAATCTTCTTCTTCTACTTGCTCTCCCTCACTCTAATCTAAAATCCCAATCTACTAGTAGAGAGGAAAAGGAATGGAATGGGATTGTGGTATGCTTTCTGCTGCTGAGGGATGCCCTATTTATAGAAAAACCTAATCAACCTCAACCACAGGATGAGGAAAAACGAAATGATTAGCAGTTATGGTTCTACCACGGTCCGTGGCATCCACCACTAGCTGACCTTAGTGCTGACTAGCTCGTTATTCTTTTGTTCTTCCTCTCTTCCATGGGTATAGCAATTTAGGGGCATCCGTGGTGAGTCAAAATACATCTAAATAAGGGTCAAATGCTGGGTCAAAATGGCCTAAAATCCTGCAAATGTCATCAAACAGCCATATGCAAGCATAAAATGGAAAAAAGAGTATAAACTATAACGTAAAGCACATAATTCTCCTAAAAATGCAGCAAAATGGCCATAAAATGTTGTATACAATAGGCACTTATCAAGCTCCCCTATGTTTAAACTATTGCTTGTCCTCAAGCAAACACTATAGAAAACCGACATGGGGAAATGCATCTAGGACACAAAGCGGAACAACCTCCTTAAAGTAGGCCAATCATAGCATATCACAAGCAAGAATATCAATCAACGGAAACCTCAAATAATGCGCAAAACATTTCAAAATTAGAAGGAGGTGAATGTTTTCAAAAAAAAGTACATGACCAAAGGTCAATATCAAACTTGATCACCCCCAAAGAACCACAAAGCATATCATGCAAGCACATGAAATTGGTTTGAGTCTAATGGACCGATAGTGCCTCACTTTAGGAAATGTGAATCACTTCCGCTCATGTATTTAAAACATAGCATAGGTTCACTCAAGACTCATTCTAAAGATGCAAGCTACCATATGCTTGACAAGACTCTTAAATTCTCCACCACTAGAATGCAATGTGCACAAGACAATCAAGAGAACTTTATATGGGTTGTAACGTGGGCTAAAAAGGGTTAAGGGTAAGAAGTCGACAAATGCATTTGGGAAATATGGAGCTACTTAGCCAAGTGACCAAGGAGCAACCAACAAGGGACCAATTAACCAATAAGTTCACCAACACACTAAACCTTAAAATACAATGAACATATCCAACGAGTAAAATAGGAAATGAGTTAACAAAGAAAGAATCTCTAGCTATTTACATATCCAATGCCAATCATGAAGTTTTTTTTTCTGTTTTTTTTTTCTTTTCTTTTTTTTCCTTTGCTTCGTTTTCTTGCAAGATGACTTCATCTTCCTTTTTTTTTGGTTAAACATAATTTTTTTGTGCAATGAAACAAAAATTGCAATTATTAAAATGTATACGCACTCACTATCAACTCACAACCGAATATATATACATATACAACCCAAACAAGATGTAACCAAAGAAAATGCTCAATATCATCAATCCCTTAACAAACCAACATACCAAAGCCATTTTAGTCTTAACTACTCCAAAAACTACCCACTACATAGATCAAGTGATGCTCCATAGACTTGGCTTAAAGGTAAGAATATGTGTTTGGCCAAGGGCTAATATGAGGGGATCACAACAAACACGAATATAAGCTCAAAGGGGCTAGCAACGGGGAATAAACATGTAATACAAGGGTAGGCTATTTGGCTTTGTGGCTAAAATGGTCAAAGAAGGAAATGCCTCTATCATAAACAAGAGTCAAGGCAAGTTCTAGAGATGCAACATGGAAGAGTTACACACATGAAAAGAACATGAGAGTAAATATAATGATTGGTCTAAATAAGACTCAAAATCTCACGAGATATCTACCAAAGTCACAATAAGCTCATAAAATGAGTCCATGTACCAACATTAGAGCTAAAGACTCCAACGTATAACAAAGTTCTCAATCAAGACAAGGACCAAAACAAGAAATATTAATAAAACCTTCAAAAATTTTGGCACCAAAAGGAATTACACATCAAAAGCTACTCAAACTCATGAAAGCTATTTTGCCTAACAAACTTATCATCGGACGGTATCTCAAACCAATCTCACGACCTCTATACGCAAATCTAAAATGCAAACCTAAAAATCAACTAAATGCAAATCCCTAATGCAAACAAAAAGAAACCTAAAACTATATGCTCTAACATGTATGCAACCTAATAAAAAAAAATAGAACACGTAGAAACTACCTTTCCCCTGTGCTTAAATAAAGCATTATTATTCAAAGGAAAGAGAGTAAGAGAAGGGGGAACAAAAGAAAACAATCTCACCAGGTTATGTGTAGACTGCACCTAAGCTATGCGGCCTCGCAAATGGGGCACATGGAGCATGAGCCACTCCATCACAACTTCAAGACTCGACTTATTAAATCAGATGCCGTTAAAGCACGCTGAAGCTTATCAAACTCATGGGCCCACAATTTAGAAAATAAAAGGTAAAAGGCAACAACCAAAATCACACTAAAGAGTATAGGTATCCTCTTAACTTTACCAAAGCCCATAAAAAATCATAGAAAGGATTAAAGAATGTAGTCCATGTGATTTTCCCAGGCAAGTCCTCTAGGCTTACACAATAAGGATAAATGGAGGGGTCATACCCTCTTAAGTAACCTAGGGACACATAATCTTGAACATTCCCACTAAGCATACTAAATATATTATCCTCATAGTCCAAGTCAACATTGGCATCACAAATCATAGTTTTATCGTTGGGCACATCTAAAGAATACTCGAGGGAAATAGAGGGTAATGAACAGATAGGTAAAATATGGAAACGATAAAGGGGATTACGGAGAACATTATTATCAAAACCAACGTTGGGAGACTCCTTATGCATAAATACATCACGTGACCCCTCCAAGTCCATCTCAACTAGATCATACACCTTATCAAAAGTATCTTCTGACTCAGATCATGCATTAGTAACGCTAAACCTAGCAACTACACCAAAAGGCTCACCCACCTCGAGCCTTGCCCACTGAGCTAAAGGAAAGGATGAATCATGTAAGGTAAAGAGAACTTCAATATTGTCCCGGGGGGATACAAAGTCAGGTTGTGCATAGCATGCATAATAAGGACATGAATTAGTAGTATGGTGAGAAGAATTACACAAATTACGTCAAAATGGGGAATAATAAGATCTAGCATAGAATGTACAAGGATCAGAAAATGAATATCTAGAAACACAACTAGCCTTCTCAAACTCAAATGAATCGCAAGCAATCAACTCAAGCAAATACCATGCATCATCAACATTTTACAATGAAAATCCCAATGCCATAAAAGAGTTCGGGTTTTACCATTCACACCTTCATCAACAATGGCCAAAATTTCTCATTTACTCACACAATAACCACATTGAGCAACAAAAACATTTAAATACTTAAAATATCTCTAAAATAATTCATGCTCGTATTGGGAAAAATGAAAAATTACCATTGCTTTTTCCCAAATTTTATTTTATTTTTAAATTTTCCACATCAAAGAGAAACAAAATGCTTAGTCAAACCTATCAGAAAAAACCCAATATCCAACACTAGTTCCCCGGCAACGGCGCTAAAAACTTCAAAGGTCTCCAAGCGCACGGTGGCGTTGTACCAATCAAGGTCGATCCCACAGGGACTAGATTGATCTATTGGGCTATATTCCCTTAAGATATGCTAAGCGAATCCGAACTTTATATTGATAAAAATACATATGTAAGGAAACAATGATAATTAATTGAAACGGTTCAATTTTACAACTTCTAATTCACTAATTTTAAATCAATTAAGGGAACATGCTTAGGAATTCATATAGTTATGAAATTTGATTGGATCAAAATGATGAACATGTGCTTTTCGCTAATTGGCTAATTTCAAGGAATTGGAATCTATCGAAAAATTTAGTTTATTCTTTCGAAATCAACCAAATTTGCTTAAACTAAGAAAAAGTCATTCTTTCGAACTAATTTGTCTTAATCCAAGTTAATTATCTTCGATTACTCATTAGTCCTCCTAACATGCAAATCTCTCTTTCAAGACGACTACACCTTAGGTTTAATTCAGCAGTCCAACAACAAAACGTCACCTTTTAGTTTTTCATCGTTTGTTTCAAGTAAGCAAGCACATTTAGGCCAAAAATCCACTAACAACATGAATAAGCCTTGATAGAACGAAATCAAACCAATCATGAAGATAAGCTCAATCCTTTAGATTAAAAAAATGATCCAATAACACTTTCAGATACTACTGAATCCCTAGATAAAAATTAAACTACTCACGCATGATTAAATTAAACATCTAACTAATCTAAAATGATAAATCTAAAGACAAAAGAGAAGAGAAGAAAAAGGAGTTTGCTCAGCCAAAATGTGAACTTGAATCTTTCGATTGCAGGACCGGGTCCCACTTCTTCGCGACTCTTCTCCTTCTACTTCTACTTGCTCACCCTTACTCTAATTTAAAATCCTAATCTACTTGAAGAGAGGAAAAAGAATGGAATGGGATGGTGGTATGCTTTCTGCTACTGAGGGACGCCCTATTTATAAGAAAACCCAACCAACCTTAGCCACATGATGAGGGAAAATGAAGAGATTAGCAGTTATGCTTCTACCACAGTCTGTGGCATTCACTACAGGCAGACCGTGGTTGCAGCTGGCTCGTCATTCTTCTATTCTTCCTCTCTTCCATAGGCATAGCAACTTAGGGGCATCTATGGTAAGTCAAAATAAATCCAAATGAGAGTCAAATGTTGGGTTACAATGGCTAAAATCCTGTAAATATCATCAAACAACCATACCCAAGCATAAAATAGGAAAAAGGTCACATTAAAATGGTCCTAAAATGTTGTTTACAATAGGCACTTATCACTCAACAACCCTTATATGATGGTTGTTCCACCCACAGTGAACTCTCTGCTGTTGTGAGACTTTTGAGTATCAAATCTGATTATAAAATGTCATAAAATTATTTCAACGAAATTGTTTAATTAATGAAATAGATGTGTCCACCTAACAACCACGTACCGAACAACTATGGGCAGGTGAAGAAGGTTGTAAAGATCTCGGCAACGATGTGGTACACATTGACTGTTGTCGTAAATGTTGCATGCTAGTTTTTTAAGGAGGACGCAAACCTGGATGCAAGCAAGTTTTGTAGGCACTCAAGATGAAAGAGGCAAAGGTCACAAGAAAGAAATCAAAATCCATTACAATACTCAATGATGCATCACTTGCCATTAAAACCTCAACTTTAGAGTTTGTATGTATCAAGAAGTACTACAGAGCACATGAGATGGCATTATAAACATTGGCGTGAGGACAGTGTTTTATGTCATGCATAAGATGGGGCAGCCTGGAAACATTTCCATAACAAGTACCCAGATTTTGCTGCAAAGCCTTGAAATGTGAGGCTTGTCTTATGTGATGATGGATTTAACCCTTACACTTTGTCTTCAAGATCTTACAGCAATTAGCGGTTGTTAGTTACACGTTATAACCTTCCTCCTGAAATGTGTATGGCCACACCATTTATGTTCTTCAATTGTGTAATCCCCGACCTTAAAAATCCCAAGAACAAAAAACATATACGTCTACAACCTCTTATTGATGAGTTGTGGGAGTTATGGGATGTTGGAATTGAAACATATGACATTTGTACAAGGCATACCTTTCAGATGAGGGCTGCACTTATGTGCACCATTAATAATTTTCCAGTATTTGGAATGTTGTCTAGGTGGAGGACTAATGGGCAATTGGCATGTCCTATATGCATGAAACAACAAAAGGTTTTGAGACTGAAGAATGAAGGTAAATTTTTATGGTTTGATTGTCATCGGTGTTTTCTGTCAAGGAATCATTCGTTTAGAAGAAATAGAACATCATTTAGAAAAGGCAAAATTGTTATAGGGGGTCCTCCTCGCCGCATATTTGGGGATGAACTTTATGCCAAGGTAGAAGATTACATAATGGTAACTACAAATGGTGACTTTGTTATACCAGGATTTAAGAAAAATGAGCACAACTGGATAAAGTAGAGCATATTCAATCTGGGAGTTGCCTTATTGGCAACACCAATTGCTCCGCTATAATTTAGATGTGATGCACATGGAGAAGAACTTCTTCGAAAACATCATTAACACTATTATGGATGTTCATGGAAAAATAAATGACAATAACAAATCAAGAATGAATGTTACAGATATATGTGATAGAGAATAGCTACATTTGCAGCCAGACCCTAGTGGCAAGATGGCTAAACCAAAAGCAAAGTTCGTTCTTGCTATGGATAATTGATGCAAGTTGTGTGAATGGGCAAAGGAGCTTTAAATGCCTGATGGTTATTGCTTCAATTTGAGGAATATTGTGGACCCTAATGATGCAAAGTTTAACAATATGAAAAGTTATGATTGTCATGTGTTCATAGAGACTGTTTTACCCATTGCATTTGGTGTGCTCCCAGATGATGTGTTGAAACCTCTTATTGGGATAAATCAGTTCTTTAAGAACTTGTGCTCAACAACACTGCGAGACAATGCACTTGAGGAAATGTATCGGAACATTGCCATCACTCTCTGCAAATTGGAGATGATTTTTCCTTCTGGCTTCTTCAATGTAACGGAGCACTTCCCAGTGCATTTGGCAGAAGAGGCACAACTTGGTGGTGTTATACAATACCGAGGGATGTATCCATTTAAGAGGTAAAATAGACTGTATTTGATGAAAACTTATCTCAATTCTCATCTGTGCAACTACTTACAAGTGTTGCAAATTATAAACTTGTTAGGTACTTCTGCCAATTGAAGAAAAAGATAAAACAACAAGCGTGTCCTAAAGGTTCAATCACAGAAGCTTGCTTAGAAGCTGAAAGGACATTCTTCACCTCCTATTACTTTGGTTCTAATGTACCCTCCACATGCACTAGATGCCGGAGAAATGAGGATGGTGATGAACATAATAATCATTTCCCAACTCTATCTATATTTGAACTACAAGGGCCCACTATTGGTAGGGAAAGATCAAGGTATCTCACAGATGCTGAATATATTGCTATCCATCTTCACGTGTTGTCAAATTATGATGACGTTAAACCTTATACTAGGTGAGTGCTACCTTAGGCATTATAAGTTTCTATTGAGTTTATCATTTAGTATATTTACCACCTTCATAAAATGTGACAGAATTTTCACAGAACAAGTATGAACTGCATGTCCTAATGTCAATGATGCTGATGTTTACACCATCATCTAAAGTCATTTTGCAAATTAGTTTAGTCAAAATGTAAGTAATATAACCTATTCCTTGATAACCTTCACAGAATAATTTGGTGCATTGTATTAACTAAAACCACATCTTATGTCACCTTAGGTGCATTACATTTAACTATTCGACAACCACAAACATTAGTACATGGCACAATTGACTGCAAAACCAAATCGGTATGTGTTAACATGAACGGCAAATAGAGTTACTGGATTTAAATTCCACATAGAAGCTTGTAGTGTCAGGAAGAAAACATATAATTTTGGTGTTGGTGTATGTGGTACGGGAGAAGGCGATATTAAAAATGATTATTAAGGCGTACATAAGGATATTGTCTAAATTGAGTATGTAAGTGAACCAGTTAAAACATTTGTGCTATTCAGTTGTGAGTGGTTTGATCCCACATTGAATTGTGGGACATGATCTCATAAAACAAAGTAAACTTATTGAGGTACATTGCACAAGGAAGTATAGAAAGTATGACTCATTCGTCGTCCTAAACACTGCATCACATGTATACTTTATGCCACATCTAGAGCGCTCAAGGGATAGGACCAATTGGCTTGTTGTCATACTAACCAATCTAAGGGCGAGAGTGGATAATTAATTCACTCTACCTACTGCTTACCAACAAACGGGCATGACAACACTCGTCAAACCTATGAATGATATTATCCCTAAATCATTAGTGGATGAAAATGCACCACTCGAAGAGGTTAATGATGAAATGGGTTTTTCATTTGCTCAGATTAATGAGGACATAGATGAGGAAGAGGAGGATGAGGGTAATGAAGAGGCTTAGTGGGATGACGGGAGTGAAACAGATGAAGTAAAGGAAAATTTGCATTTATATGATGATGATGATCATGACAATGATGTTGACGATGATGATGATGCAGATAATTGAGTGCTTATAAATTATTAGGTATTTTAGTACTTACTTGGAAAACTATAGGTTGTGACTTTACTTTTATTGTATGAATGAATTTTGAAAATATCTATTACCTGCCTATTGTGTTATCTGAGTAAACAATTAATATGTGCAATTGTTATATATTTGTACTTGCATTTGTTGTCACCTATTTTCAGGTATGGATTGCAGTTCTCATCAAGGTAAGTCATCTACTCGAGGTAGAGAACAAGGGCGTAGGAGCTCTGCTGTAGATCCTACTGCAATGGACGTTTGTCAACCTTCCCCTAGGTATCTTAGACCACATTTCATCCATGAGTAACAATGGTTGCTTTTATACCAAGTCTTTTAGGACCAATCCCACGTCAATTTGGGGCTTTCCATCATCAAACCCCATATATTCTCAACCAAACAACGATGTACGATAAGTTTTCCTATAGCATTCCACTGAACACCCCTACTCCCAACCATGTGCACCTTACTCCCCAACCCATTGACCCTAACTCAAGCTAGTCCCAAGAAAACCTTGTAAATGGAGATAGTGAAACACAATCTGGTCATGGGAGCACTCGAACAAAGACGTACATTGTGACAGAGAGTAATGGGTAACTCTTCAATTGTTATATGTTTTGAACTTCAAGTATATATCACAAACTACAAATTCCAAAGAAAACACAAGTTGCTAGTTTCCAAGTGAAATTATGTAAGAAGAAGAGGGAGAAGCAACCACCAAGAGGATGGGGAATTATGTAAGCACCAAGAGGAAGGAGAATCGAGCACCAAGCTGTGAGAAGCACTAGGAAGAAAGAAGGAGAACCACCAACTGAGGAAAGCCACAAGCTACTCAATCACCAAGGTGAGGATCATCATCCTCTTGATCCTTATCCTCATCCTCATCCTCATCATGTTATCGATGATGAGCAAAGGGTGGTTAAGGTCCCAAGCCTGAAACTTGGTGCATTTAAAAAAAAGCTTGCAATCACTGATTGATGCTCATATGTGCTTGCTTAGTTAATGATTGCTTTGGGTGAGTATTTTGTTCGATTCCTCCAGTTGCTTACATCTCTCCATAAGCAACCGGTAACTTTAAAATTGTGAAGTTAGCTCACCCCTAAGTTGGCTACTATACCCCTTAAATCATTCAGCTCTTGTTGCGATGACATATAATCTATACCTACTAAAAGCCATTTTATGTGAAGTATGCATTAGTATAATAATTAAATAAACTTATCGTATAACCATGTTGATGAAACTTTAATATTAAAACTGTAATGACTCATTGATGGGGCTGAAGTGACAGGATTCCCTAATGTTGGCAGCCTCATCGCCAATGCCATAAATATAGTCTTTTTTGTGATTTCTTATCAACCTAAGGGCCATCTTCTTTGTGATGGAGTTCGTAAGTGCAGCTGAATAATTCAACAATTGTGAGATTTGTCCGAAGTTGTGCCCTCTACGTGTCAAACAAAATTATATGAAACAAATGCCAAACCACATTCAAAGTACTTACAGTATTAAAATTAAAGTTGTAAGAAGCAAAATCGTTACTAGATGCCTCCTATGCTCATGTATAGGGATTGAGCCGTAGGTGTGGAGAGATGGCCACCACTTTCGGAATTACCTAGTCGATTCTTTTGGGTTGTTTCACGCAATTTCTTGTACGCTTGGTTTGCCCAATATTGTTAGAGTCCGTCCCATTGAGCATTGCCGACCCAAATAGGCTTCTTGTTATACTTCCGTGCTTTGCCAAAGAAGTCTCTCAAACGTGCATTGCCTCTGTTCTCAAAAAATTTTCTTATACGGCCCCAATAGACCGGATCTCCTGTAAACAACTTCTGCATATTATCAAGATAACAAGCACATCAAATAATTCAATAATAATTTATCAGGTTCACACAAAGTGTTAATATGTAGTGACTGAACTTATGTTGAACTCTCTAAACCACAAACCCCATACAGGTTTGGGCACTTTACCCTAAGTAGGTCAAGCTCCATCATATTTGCTTTGAAATATGAGAGAGGTCCTACTAACAACACCTTCAGTTGGGCGAAACCTAACTAAACAAAACAAATCAAATTGATTAGTTGTTTAGCAAACCCTTTGTTTGAGATTTGTGGCTTGTGAATTGAAAACGATTGGTTTCTAGTGCTGGATTAGTTAAGTGTAATTGGAAATTATTTTGCTTTGTATGTGATATTCCACGTGTTTGTAATTTGGAAATTGTTGAGAATGCTTCGAATGAAGCCATACTGGAATCAATTGTATTGAATGGAGTGAATACTCTTTGTAAATTTCTTGCAGGAATTTAAATGTATGTACTAAGGAATATGACCAAAAACAAGCGTTTTATTAAAAAAAATTACAAATATAGCGACGGAAACAAAGTTTTTATTTTTTTAACTCAGAAGTCAATGATGAAAATTATAATCTGTCACCACTAGCGATGAAATTTCTGTATCTAAGATGGAAAATAATTTTCATCGTTGACTTCTCGCCTTTTTATCCCCCGCCAAAACTAATACTGTCACAGGGTCCGTCGCTGAGGCGACAAAATTATGAAATTCCATCGACAGGTACTTAGCGACGAGTGAAAAATCGACGACCCATTTCCGTCGCCAATTCCATCATTGAAATCATAAATTTGTCGCTATTATGTCCTTTTCCGTCGCTGATTCCATTGTTATATATACTTTTTTTTGTAGTGAACCAACTTCAACTCACTTCCCACTATTTTAACCAACTTCTATACATTCATTTATTAGGCTAGATAAAATATCTGCAATTTCTGTAAGAAATTACAATAAACGAAAAATAAATCTATTATACATACAACAATAACCATCTATGTTTTGGTGACCTATTACAAATATTTTGTAACCAGCGCAAAAAAAATTTAAGCTTCTCTTCTATATACAGAATTAAACCCAAAATATCTATCAGTCATAAATAACTAACATTTGCTTAACAACTTAAAATATATATATATATATATATATATATATATATATACATATATATATTTCTTCAATATATATAACAGAATTTACATCATCTACAATTTCCGTCATGATAACAAACATTTCCAAAACATCTAAAAAATAAATAAAACTTTTCATAATTGTTATCAAACTTTGCATACACATAATTACACAAATTGTGAAAGTTTTCAAAATATACAGAGTAGGTGGGAGTGTGAAGGAGTGGAATTTTTTTTAAGTGTGAAAAGATGTGAGAAGATGGTGGAAGAAGTGGATAAAAGTGAAAAAGAGCAAAGACGAAAAGAACAGGGCCTAGGTAAATTGTCAAAGGCCTGAAGTCGTCGGCTCAAAAGTAGCTCGCTCAATGTGCCTCGTTGAAAGATTAAGTTAGTGTAAAGCAGCACCGAATGTTAAAACTAACGGCACATCTGTGGGGAATTTTTCCTCTTTGATTTAGAGGAACGACTAGTAGAGACAGTACAGGAATGTGTGGACATGCTTATCGCTGTAATTTGTCTGCTCATGCGATGTTCAGTCTGGCGACACAATATGGCCAAAAGTCGGATTGACCATTTTTGTTCCCTCCCCCATTTTGTATACTAACAATCTAAGAAAAGGACAAAGAAAATGCAGTCACTTACAAAACTCTTCACAAACAAATCAATAAGTGAAATTCACCTGGCTATTATAGTCATCACTTGCACACAAAATTTAATGTCGGTTGATTTTTGACTCCTTAAATGAAGTTGGGTGATTATTGAAACTTTCGGAAGAGTCTGGTGACTTTTTAAACTGTTTTTGTTCATAAAACCCAGCATATAGTGCATGTATCTTCATGTGTAATTATTTTTTAAAAAGTTGCATGCATGTTCGTAGCCTCTATATTTTCTTTTTCGGTCTGCAGCTCCTATATTCAAAGCAAAAAAATGCAACAACTATCTTATAACAACTCAACAAATTAAAAATGGAGTGTCCTATGTATGTAAATATATTAATGTTAATTAAATAAAAAATGTAATAAAGAATTCTAGCAATAAACTTATAACAGTCATATCAATATAGATTCGTTCTTTTCCTTTATATTAATGGTAATTCATATTTTATACGTAATTTTCTCCTTTATTTTACCTACTTTCAAGTCTTTGAAATATATTTTTATGAGTAAATAATGCATATTCTATGTGATTTTCAAGTAAAATAAAAATAGAAGAATTTGGGTGGAATTGATTAATTCTACTCGAACCTCTCACATGTGCAATGCCTAAAGCTCAAGCCCAAGGAAAAAAAAAGAAAAAAAAAAAAAGAATAAAAGGTGCAGCCATGTTGCCCTGTTCTGGCAGCTTAGCTCGTAGCTTACCCGCGGCCCACCGTCAAACTCCAGCCCAGTGTTGCACCTCCCTCGCTTCATCTCCCCCTCCGTCTGGGCCTTGCCTACTTCATGGACAAGTCGCGCATGCCCAGCCCTTTCTCCTCTTGCCACTCTCTCCCTTCCCCTTGTTCCCGTTTGGGCCGACTCAGCACAGCCTGCTGCCCAGCAGATTAACCTCCCGAGCCCATCAGTTCTCCTTTCTCTTCTCTCCCACATATTCTCCCCGGCAGCCCGAGTAAGCCTGTTTTCAGCGCCCCACTACCCAGCTCTTCTTCTTCTCTTCCTCTCCCTCACAAATCAATTGGGCCTATCCTAGTAGCCCATCGGCATTCATCAAACTCCTCCTTTGCAGCCCACTCCTTTCCTTAAATTTCCCACATGGCTAATTATTAACCTAGTCAAATACAATTAATCAGAAATTAATTGTTAGCTTAAGACTAGCCTTCTCTTATGCATTGTAACAGCTACTAATTAATTGAACATAATTTTCATTAATTTTTGGGCATCAAGAGGGGTTGATTTTGCACTAAAAATAGGAGCCATGGGTTGGAGCATCCACACACTAATTCATTCATCCACTCACTCACCCAACCATCTTCTCATTCTCATCTTCTATCTTCTATTTTTCTTAGAGAGTAGAGAGTATTTTATAAGACAAAACCGTTTGGGTTGAGGGGTTTAGAAGAAAATAAGCTTTGCTGACTGTTTTTCTCTTCTCTTCTCATCTCATTTGTGAGTCAAATTTGAGAGTGTTTACTTTGTTAGTTTATAATTGAGTACAAAAGTTTGGACATAGGTAGTGAAATATACCAATTATCATGGTGTTTTCACTAACTATGGTAAGCTAAACTACTCATTTCTAGGATTAGGATGGATCCTTGATAATAATATTATTTTTGCTAATTTCTTTTGGGGTAATTTTTGTCTCTTTGATTGCATAATTTTGAGTGTAAACTTGATCCTAATCTATTTATGCATTTTAATACTATTTTTTAATCATGTTCATCACAATAGTTTAATTTGCTATCTCAAATGAATATTAGACCTTGTAAGCTGATATGACATTATGCAAATACACTTAAAACTATAATTGTTAAAATTGGTTAACTTATGCTAGAAATTAGATGAGTTATATCTAACAGAATAATTCATGCCAAACCACTAGATAAATAATTTTATTTGATAATTATACTTCATCTTTTCAATTCATGACTTAATGCTTATAGCTTAAGTTGCACAAGAGACAAATTAAATCCCCATTTGAATTAGAAATTCAATGTTTGCATCAAAGGTGAAATCCAAAATCCTAGGTCATTCTCGAATTAGAATTCTCTCTACTTGACACTCTTGCTTTTCTTTTGCTTCTTTAGTCATATTAATAATTAAACTCCTCATTCAACTTATTCTTCATAATTTGAAAACCTGAAATTAAAAATCGCTATTGTTCCTTGTGTGATCGACACCCCTATACTCGCTAGTTTACAATTAACCTTGTGCACTTGTAAGTGAAAAGGGTTTTAAAACTAAACATAAAATCCACACCAAGTTTTTGGCGCCGTTGCCGGAGAACAAATAGTGATTTTTGAAATTTTCTCTCCTTTTTATTTTATTTTATTTTATTTTTCTCCATCCCCTTCCCTTTTATTTTTATTGTTTCATTCCCCAATCCATCCTAATCTAACCATTTTATTTTCGTTATTCCCTGTTCCTTCTAATCTAACTATTTTTCCTATCCCTTCTAACCTAACCTAATATAATCTAACTCTGTTATTTTTGTTATTTTATTTATTGTATCTAATCTAAGAAATCCCGCCCCCTTTTATTTCATTTTTTTTCCTTTTTATTTTCCCTATCCCTTTTTATTTCTGTTATTTCATTTTGCTTTATTTATTTTCAGTTTTCCCCCTTCCTGGGGATCTTTTATTTATTTGTTTAGTTTTTTTTTCCTTCTTATATCTCTCTTCTCTTTTCTTTTTATCTTGGTGGTGATTTCATTCTATTCTTTTGGTTGTTTGTGGGTATATGCATGGTAGACGTTCTTTGTGCTTAGATCTCATACCATATAATCTTGAAATTGAATGCTCTCTTTGTAAGATCAGAGCTAAGAAAAATGAATCTAAAAAAAAGATGGCTGAAGAACAAACCCCACCACCTAAGCAACTTAAGGAGTATTTCACTCCCGCCACTTATGACTCACCTATAAGATCACACATGCCCATTGTTACGGTGCCATTTGAGATTAAACATTCTCTTATCCAAATGTTACCGTCGTTTTATGGGCTAGAGTCTGAAAATCCTTTCAAGCACATTGATGCATTCTTAGAGATTTGTTCTACTGTATTTTTGAATAATATCTCCGATGATGCTCTTCGCTTGCGGCCTTTTCCTTTTTCTTTGAAAGATAAAGCTAAGGGTTGGTTGGATACTAAGACAAATATCACCACTTGGTATCAATTGCAAAAGGAATTCTTGAAAAAGTTTTTCTCTATTGAAAAACTGACTACTTTAAGACATGCTATAACCACTTTCTCACATAATAAAAATGAGCAATTGCATGAAAGTTGGGAAAGGTTTAAAGAGTTGTTGCGAAGTTGTCCTCACCATGAGGTACCTATGAGGCAACTTGTCCAGAGTTTTTACCCTGGTTTAGATGAGCATAATAGACAAATGGTTGATGCATCATGTGGTGGTAGTTTCTTGCACAAAACTCCTAAAGAAGCTTGAGAATTGTTTGACCATTTGAGTGAAAATTCACATCTGCATGCTACTTCCTCACATTCATATTTGCCTAGGCAATTAGGAAGTAAAGGCAGGATTTATGAGCTTTCACATTCAGTTGACTTTTCTAGTAAAGTTGATGCTTTAGTTAAGAAATTTGATCAATTGTTGTGCATGAAAAAAGTGTCTAATGCCCCTTTTATGCAAGATGTGTGTTCGATTTGTGCTAGTCCCATGCATGCCTCTGTTGACTATCCGTGTACGAGTAGGTCTGACTGTGTGGCTGAACAAGTAAATGCTGCCCAAGGATTTCCTCCGTCTAACAATCTGTATTCGAATACCTATAACCATGGTTGGAGGAATCATCCTAATTTTTCATGGATGTCTCAAAATGTTGAGAATTCTCAGGCCCGGTCCAATAGACCTACCCCTCCTGGTTTTCAAAACCAGAGATATGCTCCTGCTTCTTCCCATCTAGCTCCATCTGGGAGCTCTGAAATTCACAAGATAATTTTTGTCCTTGGTACCTTGACTTCTGTTGTGTAAAATGTTGATTCTAAAGTTTAAGGAATTGAGTCTAAAATGCATATTGTTGACTCCCACTCACAATCTATAGCTAGGTTAGAAACTCAACTTGGTTAACCAACCATAGCTATAGGTAAAAGAGAAGAAGGAAAACTTCAAAGTCATCCCATTTAGAACCCTAAAGGCCAACAATTTGAAAAATTGAAAGCTGTAATGGTTCTTAGGAGTGGTAAAGAAGTAGATAACAAGGTGAGTGAGAAGGAACATGATAAAGAGGAAAGACTTAAGACCTTGGAGAGTGACCTTGAATCTAAAAAGGAAAATGATCCATCCCCTTCTCCTATTGTGTTTGACTCTTCTATGACATATAAGTCAATGGTTCCTTACCCTCAAACTTTGGATGCACCATTCCCTTCTAGGAAAGACAAGCAAAGAGATGACATCCTAGAGACCTTTAAGCAAGTTAAGATCAATCTTCCCCTCTTGGAAGCAATTAGACAGATTCCTACTTATGCTAAGTTCCTTAAAGACATGTGCACTTTTAAAAGAAAATCTAAAGATGACAAGTCTAAAAAGGTTATTCTAAATGAACAAGTGAGCTTGATTTTCAAACATGACACTCCACCTAAGTTCAAATATCCTGGTGTCCCTACCACCTCATGTTATATTAGCAATCATAAAATTGAAAGGGCACTTTTGGATTTGGGTTCTAATGTTAATTTGATACCATATTCTGTTTACTTAGAGTTGGGATTAGGTGAACTAAAACCTTCGAACTGTACCAATTAGCTTGCTAATAGGTCAGTTAGGGCTCCTAGGGGGTGGATAGCTGATGTCATGGGGTAAATTGATAAAGGATTCTTTCTTGTTGACTTTGTTGCGTTGGATATGGACCCCAGTCATGCTTCTAAGCAAATCCATCTTATTTTAGGATGTCCCTTCCTAGCCACGGCTAATGCTACCATTAACTATAGGTCGAGAGTGATGGATGTCTCAGTCGTGAACATGAGGGTTAGGCTTAATATTCTCAAAGCTTCTGTTCAACATGTGTTTGGCGATGAATATGAATGCTTCTTTGTTGATGTGATTGATGAATTGATTGAAGAACATTTGTCTGCTATTCTAAGTATTGATCCCTTGGGAACCTGTCTTTCTCGTGGGGATTTGAGATTGTGTGATTTAGGAAATACAATAGATGAGATGGATTCTACTCTTGATTTCCTTCCTTATCTTGAGTCTTCCTCTTGGGTGTCTACTTATGAACCCCTTCCCCTTTTGGCTAGTTCTCCTATGCCACCTTCTGTTGTGTCCCCACCTATACTTGAGTTGAAACCTCTTCCTAATTCCCTCAAGTATGTGTTTTAAGGCCCCAAAGAGACCCTACATGTTATTATATCTTCTCTTTTATCTTGTGATCAAGAGGAAGAGTTGATTCGTGTCTTATCTGATCATAAGGGTGCTATTGGGTGGTCAGTGGCTGATGTGAAAGGGATTAGTCCCACAATTTGTATGCATAGAATTCATTTAGAGGACGATGTTAAACCTGTTAAGCAAATGCAACGCAGACTAAACCCTCACATGAAAGAAGTTGTTCAAGAAGAAGTAGTAAAGCTTTTAGATGCAGGCATTATCTACTCTATTTCTGATAGTCAATGGGTCAGTCCAGTTCAAGTGGTCCCTATGAAATCTGGTATAACTGTGGTTAAGAATAATGAAGGTGAATTGATTCCCACTAGGCAAACCACAGGGTGAAGAGTGTGTATTGATTACGGAAAGCTGTTTGAGCTAAAAATGTGCTATTTTTAAGGTACTTTTCCACCAATTTTAAGTTCGTTTTAATAATATTTTTAAGGTTTTTAATTGATTTTATTTTATTTTGCAGATTTTGAATAAATGCGAAAAATGGGCTTAAATGGCGGAAAAAACGAGAAAAATAGAAGAATTATCGGAGGTTGAAGAACCGGGCCAAAAATCGATAAAAACCGGTCAAAGAAAAAAAAGAAACCAGACCGGTCCAGAAAAAAAATCGGACCGACCCGGTTCAGCAGATGGACCGGTTCCCTTAAAAAAACCCCCACCCCTTCGTTTTCTCTCTCCTCTTTTCAGCCCTGCTCTTTCTCTCTCCCCGATACCCATCCCAGCAACCCAGAAACCCTCGACCCATCGTCCCTCATCGCCATTCCCACCTCGTCTCCTTTCTCTCTCTACCTGTTCTCTCTCCTCCAGCACAACAACCCCACGTACACCCCCAGCCCACCGAATTCCCGAAACCGTAACCACCCTCTACCCACGGTTTTCCCCAAAACCGAAACCACCACATCCCCACCGTCCACATCTACCTCTAGCACATCACAAATCGACGGTCAAGGTGGAAGGAGATTGGGTATTTAAAGATGGAGACGACGCCATTGAAGCCTAAGTTGGAGTTTTAGGTATTTTAGGTAATTAGGATTAGGTTTAAATTCCGTTTTTAGGGTTTAGATTTAGTTGAATTTCGTTTTTAATTTCAATTTCATATTCGAATTTCAGTTTTAAGTTTTCGATTTAGGGTTTCAAATTTTAGTTGTTTTCAGCATTTGAATTCATGTAGCTAGATTTGAATTGTTGCTTTCAAATGGGTATTCAAGGAATTCAGTTGTAATTGCATGGAGTTTTTGGGTTTATTTGGTTGCGATTTTGTTCAGAGTAATTTCGATTTTTCCCTGGTTCAAATCCTGTGTTGCGTTCTCTGTTTGGCTTTGAATTGGGACATTGGCTTCGATTGGCCATGCCGGTTTGCTTTCGATCTCCTCTATTTTGCAATTGAGTTTTCAATTCTGCTAATTTTCCCCTCCCCTGTGCCGATGTCTGGTGTTCTTGTTCTTCGTTTATTTTCATTTTCAGTTTGCTTTCATTTTCAATTCCTGCTGCTTTCAATTTTAGTTTTTCGTGGCCTCCTCTTAGTTTAATTCCATGACATAATTAGCCTTAGTTTAATTTCAGACTAATAAAGTGATTTAGTTGTTAGTTGGTTAAACCATGTTTAATTTTAGCTTAGTATGGTTAATTTCAAGTTTAGTTGTTTAATTTGGTTTAGTTGGTCAATTAATATAAGTATTGGTTTAGGTTTAGTTGATTTAGTAAATTAGTTTGTTTTAATGTTTAATGAATTAGGATTAGATGAGTTTGGTTGAATCAGTTTAGATTGCCTTAAATAATTTCACTTAGGTTAGTTAATTAGTTTAAGCATTTCGTTTTAAAATGACCATAATTTTACGTTTTTCCCTGTGGACCGACCCTTAAGTACTACGACTGACAATCGTGAGTATTTGAGGCATCATTTTCCTTTTTCTTTAAGTTATTTTTCCATCCCCCTCAAAATCATTCAACAAAAGCTGAATTCTGTAACTAGAAAGGACCATTTTTCCCTCCCATTGGTTGATCAAATTTTGAAAAAATTGGCTGGACAAAGTTTTTATTGCTTTTTAGATGGTTATTCCGGTGACAACCAAATACCTATCTATCCTGAGGACCAAGAGAAAACAACATTTACATGCCCATCATGTACCTTTGCCTATCGGAGGATGCCTTTTGGGTTGTGTAATCCACATTCTACATTCCAGAGATGCATGATGGCCATATTTACTGATTATATTGATAATTTTATGGAGGTGTTTATGGATGATTTCTCTGTTTTTGGTTCTTCCTTTGATGTGTGCCTTGCTAATCTATCCATTGTGCTAAAAAGATGTGAAGAAGTGAATCTTGTTTTGAGTTGGAAAAAGAGTCATTTCATGGTCCAAGAAGGAATTATTTTGGGAAACAAAGTGTCGAAAAAAGGGATTGAGGTTGATAAAGCCAAGGCTGATTTGATTTCTAATTTACCTATGCCTTCTTCTATGAAGCAAGTCAAATCTTTCCTTAGCCATGCTGGTTTCTGCAGAAGGTTTATTAAGGATTTTAGTAAAGTGGCTCGCCCACTTACTAATCTCCTTATTAAAGATGCTCTTTTTGTGATTGATGAGTCTTGTGTGAAAGCTTTTGAGAAGCTTCAGCCTTCATTAGTGTAAGCCCCTATTGTGCAGCCCCCTAATTTTTCTTTTCCATTTGAAATTATGTGTGATGCATCTGATTTTGCTATTAGGGCTGTTTTGGGTCAAAGGGTGAATAGCATGCCTCATGTCATTTACTATGCTAGTCGAACTCTAACTGATGCTCAAAAGAATTATTCTACTATTGAAAAAGAGTTGCTAGTTGTTGTATTTGCACTTGATAAATTCCGTCCATACCTTTTGTGTTCAAAAGTTATTGTGTTTACTGATCTTGCTGCGTTAAGACACTTGTTGGCTAAGAATGACACTAAGCCAAGACTCATTAGATGGATTTTGTTGCTCCCAGAGTTTGATATTGAAATAAAAGGTACGAAAGGTTTTGAAAATTCTATTGCAGACCACTTGTCTAGAAGCCTTACTGAGTGTACTGATGACTCAATTGGATTTTCTGACTACTTTCCTGATGAGCAACTATTTGCTGTGTCACATACCCCTCTCCCTTGGTTTGCTGACATTGTGAACTACCTTGCCACTGGTAATATTCCTCCTCACTGATCCAAACAAGAGAAAGATAGGTTCTTCTCACAGGTAAGATATTACTATCGGGAATACCCTTATCTTTTCAAACATTGCCCTGACCAAGTGGTACGTAGATGTGTCCCCGAGAGTGAAATTCATAGTATTCTCACCTTTTATCACTCTTATGCTTGTGGTGGTCACTTTGGAGGTCATACGACAGCTGCTAAAGTCCTACAAAGTGGGTTCTTCTAGCCCACTCTGTTTAGAGATGCTCATCGATTCTGTCTGACTTGTGAGCATTGTCAACGTACGGTTACCCTGTCCCGTCGTGATATGATGCCCATTTCCCCTATTCTGATTGTTGAAGTCTTTGATGTGTGGGGCATTTATTGCATGGGTCCCTTTCCCCCCATCTTTTGGCTTTGTTTACATATTGGTTGTTGTTGATTATGTGTCAAAATGGGTGGAAGCCCAGGCTACTAGGACCAGTGACCATAAGGTTGTGGTTAAGTTTGTGAAAGAGTGTATTTTTTATCGATATGGTACCCCTAGAACTCTTATTAGTGATAGAGGTAGTCATTTCTATCATCAAGTTTTTGAGGCTTTGCTTAGAAAGTATTACGTGACTCATAAAGTAGCTACTCCTTATCATCCTCAGACTAGTGGTCAAGTTGAGGTGTCTAATCATGAGATCAAGTCTATACTTGAGAAAACGGTTCGACCCGATAGGAAAGACTGGCCTTTGAGATTGCATGATGCTCTTTGCGCCTATCGTACTACTTTTAAGACTCCCATTGGGATGTCTCCTTACCGACTTCTTTTTGGTAAGGCTTGTCACTTACCATTTGAATTAGAACACCGTACTTTTTGGGCTATTAAAGCTTTTAATTTTGATATGAAACAAGCGGGTTCTAATCATAGGCTTCAATTGAATGAATTAGATGAGTAGCATAATGAAGCCTATGAGAATGCTAAGATTTATAAAGCCAAAACCAAAGCTTTTCATAATAAAATGATTTCTCGTAAATCTTTTGAACCTAATCAGAAGGTTTGGCTTTTTAACTCTAACCTTAAGCTATTTTCCAGCAAGTTGAGATCTAGATGGGATGGTCCTTTTGTTTTCCAACAAGTGTTTCCCTCTGGGGCAGCTCAGATTATAGATCCCCAAGATGGTAGAGTTCTTACGGTAAATGGTCAATGTTTGAAACCTGTTGTGGGAGGAAGGCAAATTGAAAATTTTGAGGAAATTTAAACTTGAAAATCTTTGGTTCAATTTGATTTTGGAAAGAACTTGAGTGTTACGATTATGCATGTTCTACTTTTATTATGTGGATTTGATTCGTGTGATCCATGCTCATTAGAGATTATTTCTAGCTTTGACTAATTAGAGGCCAAGATTTTTGCTGTGTTAATGTCACTATGTAGCCAATTGTGAGTTTGAGATGTAACCCCATCTTCAATGTCACCTTGAGTATTTGATAAGCATTGAGTTCCCCTTTGACTTTTCAATCAATAATTAAAATAAATTGAATTACTCAAGTTCTGATTCCGGTACCAACGTTCAGGCTCTATCTTTATCCATATCTCTAATCGCCTGAATATGTACTAAGTGTTTCTCTGAGTGTCATCTATATTCATATCTTTATCCACTCAAGAAAGCATATAGAATTGAATAACTTTTGAAAAATTCAGAGTCTAAAAAAAAACCAAAAAAGAAAAAAAAAAGGGTTGATAAGGTGACTTGGCATTGGGGACTTGTTTTTAAAGATGCTCTTGTAATGTTTGTTATGTGGGGTGAAATTTTATGCTCACAGTTTACTACATGGTGTCATTATGCGCTTAATTTGCTTGAATTTTGGTATATTGACTTAGTTGGAATTAGAAGTATTTGATAATGAGTTGTGGGTTGGTAGTGAATTGAAATATGTGATGTGAAGTGGACATTCATAGTTAGATCACTTGATTTTCTTCCTTGATCTTGTTCTACTTGATGGATTAAATGAATATATGCATTAATGATATTCTTTGCTCAAGGACTGGCAAAGTTTTGGCGTGAGGGAGTTGATAATTCATATTTTATATGTAATTTTCTCCTTTATTTTACCTACTTTCAAGTCTTTGAAATGTATTTTTATGAGTAAATAATGCATATTTTATGTGATTTTCAAGTAAAATAAAAATAGAAGAATTTGGGTGGCATTGATTAATTCTACTCGAACCTCTCACATGTGCAATGCCTAAAGCTCAAGCCCAACGAAAAAAAAAAAAAAGAAGAAAAGGTGCAGCCGTGTGGCCCTGTTCTGGCAGCCCAGCTCATAGCTTGCCAGCGGCCCACAGTCAAACTCTAACCCGGTGTTGCATCTCCCTCACTTCCTCTTTCCCTCCGTCTGGGCCTTGAGTGCTTCGTGGCCCAATCGCACATACCCAGCCCTTTCTCCTTCTACAACTCTCTCCCTTCCCCTTGTTCCCGTTTGGGTCGACTCATCATAGCCCTCGGCCTAGCAGATCAACCTCCTGAGCCCATCAATTCTCCTTTCTCTTCTCTCCCACATTCTCTCCCCAGCAGCCCGAGTGGGCCTGTTTGCAGCGACCCACTACCCAGCTCCTCTTCTTCTCTTCCTCTCCCTCACAAATCAGTTGGGCCTATCCTAGTAGCCCATCAGCATTCATCAAACTCCTCCTTTGCAGCCCACTCCTTTCCTTAAATTTCCCACATGACTAATTGTTAACCTAGTTAAATACAATTAATCAAAAATTAATTGTTAGCTTAAGACTAGCCTTCTCTTATGCATTGTAACAGCCACTAATTAATTGAAATTAATTTTCATTAATTTTTCGGAATCAAGAGGGGTTGATTTTGCACTATAAATAGGAACCATGGGTTGGAGCATCCACACACTAATTCATTCATCCACTCACTCACCAAAGCATCTTCTCATTCTCATCTTCTATCTTCTATTTTTCTTAGAGAGTAGAGAGTACTTTGTAAGACAAAGCCATCTGGGTTGAGGGGTTTAGAAGAAAATAAGCTTTGCTGACTATTTTTCTCTTCTCTTCTCATCTCATTTGTGAGTCAAATTTGAGAGTGTTTACTTTGTTAGTTTGTAATTGAGTACAAAAGTTTGGACATAGGTAGTGAAATATACCAATTATCATGGTGTTTTCACTAACTATGGTCGGCTAAAATACTCATTTCTAGAATTAGGATGGATCCTTGATAATAATATTATTTTTGCTAATTTTTTTTGGGATAATTTTTGTCTGTTTGATTGCATAATTTTGAGTGTAAACTTGATCTTAATCTATTTATGCATTTTAATACTATCGTTTAATCATGTTGATCACAATAGTTTAATTTGCTATCTCAAATGAATATTAGACCTTATAGGCTAATATGACATTATGCAAATAGACTTAAAATTATAATTGTTAAAATTGAATAATTTATACTAGAAATTGGATGAGTTATATCTAAAAGAATAATTCATGCTAAACCACTAGATAAATAATTTTATTTGACAATTATAATTCATCTTTTCAATTCATGACTTAATGCTTGTAGCTTAAGTTGCACAAGAGACAAATCAAATCCCCATTTGAATTAACAATTCAATATTTTCGATTCAGCGACGGAAATACCAATGGAAAAAGCTCATATTTTCGACGGAAAAGTGGATCTCCGACGGACAATACGACGGAATACGTCTCGTCGGGATTCAGCTCATTGCAGAAATTATTCCGCCGGAGTCCAACGGCATGCGACAGAATTTTCGACGGAAATACCCCATCAGACAGCTTTTCCTGCGCAATCCGCGAGCAGGGCAAGGGAGGGAAATTCCGACGGAAATTCCCGTCGGAAAATCCATCAGAAATTCCCTCCATTTAAAAAAAAATTCTTTTCAATTTAATTTCACCCCAAAAAAAATTTCAAAAAAATTAGATTCAATACGCAAGTAATAGTTACCAAATACGAAATTTTTTATATATCTGTCGAAGAAATGTGCTAAATTAAATATTAATTACGACATTGTTTTGAATGTACACGCAACACAGATTACTAAACTAATCAGAGTCGGAAAAATTATTGAGGTCATCATCATTGTCATTTTCGGAGTCGTCTTCATCATCAGGATTCAAGTTAATGTCGTCTTCACATCCATATATAAAAATAAATAAATTTGACATTTTAAAATAACAAACCAAACACGTCAAAATAAACAGACATGCTTTCAAATTAAAATTCACAAAAATAAACGTCACATATCAAATTAACATAATTTTAAACCGTAACAATTCTACTAACCTTCAAAACCGAAAAATCAAGCGTATTATCAGCGGCGAGGCATGGCGGTGGCGATGGCGGCGGCGAGGCGGCGACGGTCACACCCGAAAAATTTAAAACGTAAAAAACATCAATTAACTTAACCACTTCAACTTTAAACAACATATTAACAAAAAAAATCACTTACCAATCACTTTCCGATCACTAAAACCTCTAACCTTCACTTTCTCTCTCTTCTCTCTCTTTCTCTTTGAAACTTCTTCTCTCTCTAAGTTTTCATTTACCGGCGAAATAACCCCCTCCCCAAAATTTATAAACACGCCAGAACGAAGCAATTTTTGATATTCGCGATTTTTTTAAAACGGCCGCCGGAACCCGATGGATTTTCCTACGGTTTCCGACGGAATTCCGTCGGAATTTCTGTCGAAAATTCTGATATCCGTCGGGCTCCGCCTGCTTCTCCGTTGAATCCTTTGATATTTCCTGACGCCTATCTTCCGCGTCGCTTTTTCCGTCGGAGTTCTGCTGCGTTTTTGTAGTTTTGCATCAAATGTGAAATCCAAAATCCTAGATCATTGTTGAATTGGAATTCTCTCTACTTAACACTCTTGCTTTTCTTTTGCTTCTTTAATCATAGTGATAGTTAAACTCCTAATTGAACTTATTATTTCTAATTGCAAGAGTTGAAATTAAAAATTGTTATTGTTCCTCATGGGATCGACACCCCTATACTTGCTAGTCTACAATTAACCTTGTGCACTAGCAAGTAGAAAGAGTTTTAAAACTAAACATAAAATGCACACCAATTAACAACTATAATTATGATAATAGTTTCTCTTAAGTGTAAAATTATAAGGCTCAAAATTAGATTATCATAATTTCTTTATTTTGGCTTTCAATATCATTCCATTCTTTCTCTCTCTCTTTCGCACTCCTTTCCACTCCTTAAAGATAAATACTACTCCTCATTCGATTCTATTCCTTCCCATCCCTTCCTACTCCCTCTTGTTCCCTCCCATTTGTCACATCTTGATATTAATTATTTCTTCTTTCTTTCATTTTATTCAATTTCTTCCCACTGTATTCTATTTTTTCCTTTCTACACTCGCAATTTACCTACGAAAAAAAAGGGCTAACGCGGCAAATGTGCATTGTGGGGATGGTGTCCTTGGCAATTAATTAATAGTCACTTTTTAAAAAAAATTGGGGTAAAATTCCATGTAAAATCATTAAAAATTCATTAAATCATTAAAATAACTCATAGAATTAGTTAGTACTTATAAAGTTTGGCAATGGCAAAATATTTAATATCATTAGACAACATATCTGAATCTGCCACTATCTTATAATATTTATCATTTTTGAGAGTTAATCGATAATTTTAGATATTCACCTATGCATGGCAATGTATATTAATCGTCCCCAAACGCCATACTTGGCCTTCACATTCCTAGCTTTCCCGTCAAGTTAATGAAGTTGTCTTTCATTAGTCATTTGACACCGTCTAGCATTGCAGTTGAGAAATTAATTACTAAAACAACTTAGACGCCTAAAACAAAGAACAAAATAAAGAAAAAACATCCGTGAGGTGGTTGGATAAATAGTCTGGAATGATGTGACGCAATAATCTGATCAACGGTTGATATTTATACCTTAGGATTATTTTATAGTGTATATTTTGCTAGATATTTGATTATAATATTGACATAAACGATCTTCAGTCCATGGCAAAATAATAGAAAAAATTTCATGTTTTATTAGCTTATTGCGACAACCCTGACATTTTCTGTCCTCATTTTCCTTCACGCATTTCGGTAAGAAGTCCTAAGCGACAACTCTAACCCTGTTTCCAGCGCAAAGGTGCCAATGTGCCATGCGGCCCTTTTATTTCTAACCGCATTTATATCACGTTATTAGTCAAGTTTGTCTTATGCTCCTTGAAACTTGACTGACACATCATCTCCATGACAGCTGCCTCCCAATTTCCCCACCCTTATTCTAAATAGTATAGCTGGAGTTGAGGTTTAGGGTCTATTTTATTTTATATTTTAGATAAATAAATAGATATAAAGAAAAGTAAAGAGGTGTAAGAAGTTGTAAGGAGCTGTAAGAAGTTGTAAGGAGCTGTAAGAAGTTGTAAGAAGATGTAAGGAGTTGTAAGAAGCTGTAAGGAGCTGTAAGGATAGATATAAGGAGTTGTTGAATTATAGATGAGTTGTATAATATAATTTGTTTTACAATGAACGTTTTGGATAGAAAATAATAATATAAAAATAATATACTTATTAAAAATAAATAATTAATTAAGTTAATTACACAACAATAAAATATATTAATCCCCATAAATTTGGTGAATAAAAATTCGTCCACTTAAGGTAATTTTTTATATGAACATTAGTTTGATCGAATAAGCAAAGTATAATAAAAAAATAAAAAAAATTGACAAAATTGAATACAACTCTTTAAATAAATTTCTATTTTCAGTAAATAATGTTTAATATTAATAAATGTATGGTCATCTATAATAATATATATTTTATGTCGAAACTCAAATATAATTTACGGCATTATATTATGTTTTTATGCTTATGTAAATGTCGTGTTCATAAGATATTTATAAATTTTGTATATTGGTAATATCATTAAAAAATATACATATTTCTGTAACTAAAATAAATGAATGTTATAGAAAATCTATGAGATGTAAGAAGATGTATGAAGATGTAAGGAGATGTAATAAGATGTAAGGAGATGTAAGAAGATGTAAGAAGTTGTAAGAAAATGTAAGGAGATGTAAGAAGTTGTAAGGAGATGTAAGCTCTTAGCTAAGTCCTAAAAAACGCGAAATAGAACAGGGCCTTACTTTCTAAAATGTATGTAACGATTATGGACATAAAAAATATTCATATTATAAGAATCATTACGTATGAATAATATAAAAGTATATGTTATCTCATATTGATAAAATAGAAGAGTTTGAGCATGTTTATAACTATTCAGTTACTTCACCCATTGCAAATTGGTTTTGAATTGAAACCTTGATCAGTTAATTAATTTGCATAGCTTGGTTGTGTTAAAGACTACTTATAACTATTCAGTTGCTCCACCCATTGCGAATTGATTTTGAATTGAAACCTTAATCACTCGATTAATATGCATAGCTCGGTTGTGTTAAAGACCAAATTAATACAAAATTTAACATTAAGATATTGTACATAATTTTCCTCGCCATATGAACACCTTTAGATCCTACATCGGAAAAACTACACCAAAAATATAGTTGGCAAAGTCAAAGATGATTGTACTTAACACTGCTCCTGATTAGGGGCCGTTAAATAACAAATTTAAAAATATGAATGGCTCAAATCATTTGCCATGGGTAGAAGGTGGCATATGTAAATACCTCATTTTTATTGCATTGCAATATGAATTTGAAATTCATTACCAACAAATGGGCACACACCATACAACAATAAATCACAATATAGATCCTATTTTTGTGGGGTTTGGAGAGATCTAAATATGGGCAGTCTTACCTCTTTATGTATTTCTACCATTAGAGAGGTCGATTTCAAGAGACCCACATGAATTTATAATTATATCATATCCTAAATTTAGATAGAAACAAGGTAATATAACAACAATGCTTACAGCCTTATTATAAAAGCACAAAATCATCACTAGAGAGATAGGTACAATACCTTAACCATCGATGTTAGGATGCTGATAACTCTTTTGAGTAGAAGGTAATACTAACATACAAAAAAAGTACAAATGTAAGCTAAAAAAAATTGCCAATGCCACACACAACATACTCCTATCATTCACCTACCAAAGGAATGCCAAGAAGTTAGCTACCTATGGTCGACAACCTTAATCTTTGACTGCCACAAACTTCTATCCTAAGACATGTCCTCCAGTGGCCGTAAATATCATAAATCATGCTTGATCACCTCGTTCCAACTTTTCCTAGGTCGTCCGCTCCCTCCCCTACATTCTCGGAGGTCAATCATCTTGCATATTCTCACAGGTGCATCCGCACTCCTTCTCTTAACATGAGCAAAGGAAATATATAAGCTTCTCAACCTTTGATATTACTACCCCATCAACGGTGACTTCTCCATTGACCTCTTTACCTCAAGTGAAACTATACCATAAATATTTAATTTTCGATCTACTTATCTTAAAACCTAGAGATTCTAGGTCATATCTCCATCACTTCAATTTAATGTTAACTTCATTCATAGTCTCATCGATAAGAACAATATCATCTATAAATAACATATAACTTGATACCTCATCTTGGATCTTTTTGGTGAGTTCATCCATTACATAAGCAAAAAGAAAAGAACTTAGAGCTAATGCCTCATGTAGTCCATTATCAACTGAAAATTCATTTGTATCTCCCCTGAAGGCCCTAATACTCATCTTAACCACCTCGTACATATCCTTTATAACTTGGATATATGAAACTAATACTCCTTTCTTCTCCAAGCAACTCCATCACCTCTTACAACACTCTATCATAGGCTTTCTCTAAGCTTATAAACACCAATGGAGATCTTTTTTTCCATCCCTATAAAATTCCATAAGTCTTCTAAGGAGGTGAATTGTCTCTGTTATCTATTAGGTATAAAACCCAACTGCTTCTCTGAGATTGAAATATGCTTCCTCAACCTATGCTCGATCACCTTTTCCCATAATTTCATAGTATGGCTGAGCAGCTTGATACATCTGTAGTTGTTGCAATTTTGAATATCACCATTGTTCTTGTGGAGAGGGATAGTTATGTTGTGTCTCTATTTTGTAGACTTCTTTGTAGTCCTGCCAATGACATAAAATAGTTTCAGTAACCTCTTTAGTCCTTCTTCAACCAAACCCTTCCACACTTCCGTAGGGATCTCGTCTGGACCTATGACCTTTTCATTAGGCATCTTCCTTAGGGCTTCTTCAGTCTCATCTTTTCTAATCGGGTTGCAAAAGTGATAGTTAGGTTGCCTCCCGCAACATCCTTACTGCCTTCTCTATGAATTCTCAATCAATGCACCATTAAAGAGCTTATAAAAGTAGCTTTGCCATCTTTCCTTTATTTATGCTTCCTGTGCTTGGACCTTGCCCTCTTCATCTTTTATGCATCTTATGTTACCAAAGTCTATTATTTTCCTCTCTAGCCCTTGCAAGCTTCAAGACCTACTTTTCACTTTCCTTCTTCTCAAGTCTTTGGTATAACTTATCATTGGCACTACTCTTAACCATAACGTTGTCTTTCTTGACCACTTGCTTAGTAGTTTGGAACCAACCTTTATTAATCACTTTCTCTTCTTCAGTTTTACTATTGATTACGACTACATATGCCTCCTGTTTGTTCCTGACCTTCTATTTGACCTCCTTATTCCACCAGCAAACTCCTTATGCTTTACTTCCGCCTCCTCTAGATGAATCGAAGATATCCCTAGCTGACTTTCTAATGCACTCTAAAACTGCTTCTAACATTTCGCCTGCATCCTCTACTTGTATCCAACTCCGTTTTGCTTTAACCATCTATAAAGCTTTGTTGCATTCTTCCTTGTAAGATTCTACCATCCAACTCTAGGATCTCCAACCTTTCTTTCTGAACCTTTAATCTCCACATCCATCACCAGCAACCCATGTTATGTTTGTAAACGCAAACACACATAATTGATTAGATTAATGGTTTCGGGATGCTAATAATGCGAACTTTAATTGGACAAAAATAATACACCATTTTTTTTTTGGCTACCAATACTCCAAACTTTACACCATTTAATCTTTGATAGATTTTGTTTACGAGTGTGCATCCCTTAAGAATGCTAAAGTTTTGTGCATCCCTTAAGAATGCTAAAGTTTTATATAGGATTATAAGTGTATGTCAAGATCAGAATTCCCCATCTCTTGCTAATGAAGGGCTATATTATGGTTGAGAATGGTGCAGCGAAATTCTTCACATGAGTAGGGCAAAAACTAAACAAACAAGGTCAACAAAACACACAAATAGCTCAAGAAAATTCTCAAGACTATGATAGTAATTTAGCATTGATGCAATATATCACAGAGAGAGGAGGATGTGGCGGCCATAAGGGTTCAAGTGAACACAATTAATATGAACATTAACAATCAGAATCATAGCAAATTAGCAAACTTGCAATATATGTAGGTAAATTTGTTTTTCTCCACAATAGTAAAATGGGATCCAATATCAAAGTAGGTGCCTTTTCTCACAAGAGTGCATCCAACTACATCATCACTAAAATATGCCCGGGCTCGTGTAAAAAACATAAACTAGATATAAATGAGGAAGTAATAGGGTGTTTCAAATTTGGATAGCTAGTCTACTGCCAAGTTAGCTTCTCTGTAAACATGTTTTGTAATAACTTAAATACCTTGATTCGTCCATTTATGTATACTAGAGTGAGACTTTGTGCACATTTTATACGGGTAGGTTTCAATGAATAAGTTAATAGGAAAATTTGTTGGCAGCGGTATAAAACATTTTTAATAAAAGTTGGGATTATTAAAAACTAGAGAACTTATTAATTAAATTCATTTTTTAACTTTAAATTATTACATTAAGAATTGTTAGAATAATGTGAGTTTGATGCAAATAAGAGTAATAAAAGTTAAAACAAAGAAATTGATAAGACATTCAAGTGAATTCAGACGGGAGATTAGCGAAGGGTAAGTTTGTAACTTTGGGTAGATCATGAAATAGAAAAGTCTGATAGGAACAACAAAAAAAGCTAGAACTACAAAGGATAGGCTACAACTATTGAGTAGATAGCACAATCTCTTAGGTTGTCCCATTGTAAATAAGATGAAAAGGGTGTAGTAAAGTAGTTCGTTCACATCCTTTCGTTTTATTCAACTTAAATTAAGTCTATACTCTTTCCGAAACAAGAGCTTACCAATCCTCACAAAATTCATATAATTTAATCCAGAAAAATTAGCTATTTATTTTTAAAAAGGAAAAACAAAGAAAGAAGGAGAGTGTGATAGAGATAGAAGGAATATTACACTACCAGAAAAGGTCAAATTACCAACTAAATTTCCAATCATTTTTTTTCCAATAAATGGTTGTTAATTACATTTCCAACTGTTTTACCTTCTATTTTTTGTGGTTGGAAAAAAGCTGATCGGAAAAAGTTTCCAACCATAAATTTGAAAATCAATTGGTAATTTTCGACTACATTTTCAACCATATTAACTAGTTGGAGTTCCAACCATTAAAAAAAGGTCAGACTACCAACTGTTTTTAACACTATTTTAAATACAGTTGAAAAAATTTCCGACTGTTCTACCAACCACGTTTCGCCCACATTTACCAACTGATTTTTAAAGTGGTTGCTAATGTTTCCAACCATTTTTGAAACTGTAGGTAAACCTGCGAAAGCCAATTTCCTACTACATTTTGAAATGGTTGGTAAATCTATAAAAGACAATTTCCCACCAATTTATCTAATGGTTGGTACTTTACATTTTTTCAACCATAATAGCATTTAATATTTGCAATCCCAAACATTGTACATGTTTTTTACAAACCACAAATACTGCAGTTGTTTAATCTAATAAAGTGCAACACACCAAAACTATAGCATTATCATTCATATATTAACATAATTATTATAAAATAAGGTATGCAAAATACATAACAAGTTTATATGTTTGCAAATAAGTGCAATAAACTACTCATAGATAGACCCACAACTTAAGTGTAACATACAAATTGAATTTGACATAGTACTAAGATCACTCATCTTCATCATCGTCAGAGTCACTATCTCAAAGTGGAGCCATGTTGAACTTCTCAAAGAGGATCTTAACCTTTTGTTTCAATCTCTTGTTCTCCTTCTTAAGTCCCTCCATCTCCTTTTCCTTTTCCTTATTTGCTTTCTGCACCTCTCTAATTTCGAAGCCACTTTAGCAACAACAGCTTTAAACTCTGGTGTCTCTACCACAGGAAGATTCTTCTGACGAGATGTTTTCGTATATATTTGACTGCTAGAAGAAGAGTCCTTAAAAATAGATCTATGAAGTCAAAGCCCATAAATTTTCCCTTCTTTTGTCACGCCAACGGATTCCTTCTAGATTTCCACCTCCTTTATTGCTTGTCTTGGTTGTTCTTCCCCTTCAACTTCTTTAGGAGTACATCCCACAACTTCACCTTCAGCTGAGGTATTAGGGAACTTCAACTCATCCTTCCTTCTTTTGAACTTCTCCCACAAATTAAAAGTAAATAAATTGTAATTAAGATATTTGACAACAATAACATTTGTACACCAATATTACCTTAATAGGAACCACATTTATAACAAAGATATTATAGTAACACCAATATTACAAATTTGGGGCAAAGGGGGTTTGTGAAATTTTAGCAGGACATTCTTTTTTAAATTTCAACTTATTTTCTTGGATGCTACATAGGTTCCGCTCTCAACATGACTGCTCCTGACACTAGGCTCAAGTCCTCGTAGTATATTAAGCTTAATAATTGATTTAGTGAAAATCAAATTTCAATAAATCAACTTGTGCCAAAGCAAAACTAAAAGTATAAATAGCAAGGAACCAAAATGTAGATGTTTTATAGTATTCTTGAAAATTAAGCCCTTTAAAATTGAGGTAACGATCATAAGGGGTTGATATCTTATCGTTGTAAATGTATTATTGGAGATTATAATTACCAATATAGCAGCTTACATCTCATAATAAATTACATATAGTACTAGTCACTACAACAGTATATGCTTCTCTTGTCTCTCACAACTAAGTAGACAAAGGTTCCGCTCAAAAGGTCACCCAAGAAAAACAGAGAGACCACAGAAAGCTTAGCAGGATTTTTCATGGATGTTCTACAAGAGCTGATACATGATACACTAAAAGGTATAGATATTGATATATGTACACATATCCGATCTACTGAAATTTTTACGAAAAAAGTGAAACATCAAGTGTTAAATTTATTGATATGTTTATTAATTACTAGAAGTGAGGGGGTTTCTCAAGCAAGCAGTAACATTGCATTCATGTTACCCTACGGGCTATTGTGGTCGTTGTTGTTGGTTTTAAAAGTTGTGAACTTGTGATATGGTACTCTTTATATAAATCATACAGATGACGGTTAATGAATTGGAGATACTACCTAAATTTATGAAGGAAAGATCAATAAATAAATGAAAAAGACAAAGTAGAAACCTTAAAAACCACAGAAAGAATAGTTAGAAAATCTAAAATCCAAAAGGGAATAGGTGAGGCTAAGGCTATGACACCCGTATCAAAATCACACCTTCTAATTGGCTCAACCTACAGCCCGTTATCCACAACTCCACCCTTTTCCTCCCATCAAAATTCCCACCTCAACAACACACTTCTCTAAGTCTGACTCTTTCTCCCTCTCTTGCTCTCTCTTCTCTCTATGCTCTCTTCCCGTGACTATTAAGAACAAACCCAATGGTACTAAAATGTTTCAATTGCTATATCTTTTGAAGAGTATAAAGATGCCTCTGAAGCCGTTATGTTGGTCTAAATTTGTAGACGTACACAATATGAGAGAAATAACCAGGCATTGTACTTTGGATATTCGGAAAGAGGATTCATCTTGATCATTTGGACATTGATGTATAGTATTAGGAGATACAACTAAGACATGATTAACTTTCAATAGGATGACTTTTATGTCATCTATTTTATCATCGATTAGAGCTGCGTCTCACTAACAGATAGTTGGTTTAATGATAATAAACTGCCCATATTATCGGTTATTGCTGTAAATACAAATGAAAGAACTAGTCACTCAGCCCCTCTAAAACATAGACCCATTTGAGTTCCTCATCGACATTATATTATTTGCTACCTTAGGTATGATTGTAGGTTTTTACATGGAATAAGAAAAAAGCGTAATCATTACAACAAGACAATGATAGTCAATCGCAATGCTTAGCACCTTATAATTAATTTTTTTGCAATAATATTTCTTGCTAGACATAATATCAAGTTCATTCATGCTAGAATCTCCATTTCACCAATAGTACTAGTTTCCCATTACTTGATTGTCGAAAAGTTGTAAATTGCTTCATACTCTTTTTATCTTGTTTTTGGATTTTTGGGCTTCTGTTTTACCATGATCGGGCTACTGTTATCCCATAAAGGAGTAGAACTCTCCCAACACAAATTTTATCCATTCACAAAGACCCGAACCTAAGTGTTGACGTTGAAAATGTGTTAATTTTATAGGACTTTTCTGCCTGTTTTATGCTTGAAATAATTGTTATTTTTAGGTTTTCATTTGATTTGATTTTTGTTTTGTAGTTCTTGAATAAATTCGGAAAAAGTGTGAAAAAGATGAAGAGATGCTGAAAAATGAAGACTTCAGCCAAATGGACTCAAACCCGAACCAAACCACAACAAAATAACAACATAAAAAAAAGTGAAAAAAAGACCCAATCACGTGCGTGGCACGTGACCCGGTCACACCCCCCCATATTAATCCTTCTTCTTTCTCTCTCTCCTCATTTTCACTACCCAGAAAACCCGATGCCCTCCCCTGCTTCTTCTTCTTCATCCTTCATCTCAATCTAACGCCATGCCTCTTCATCTACCACACCAACCTCGAGCTCTCTCTCACTTCATTCATTCACTCCATTCATTATCAACCGTTACCTGTGGCTCTTCATCCACCTACGTCGGTCCTTTCGAATGCCCTACGTCGTCAATGGTCAAGAATGGGTCGAGGGTGATGATAAACTGGAAGGCCTCGACGTAATTCGGGGGAGGAATTTGGGTTTTAGTTTAGTTTTTGATGTTTTATTTAGGATTTTAGGTTGTTGCAATCTCAAGTTTACTACTTTGGAGTTTTAGGATTGTAATTGAATTTGTCTGTTTCAGTTTCAATTTCGATTTGGAGCCTGCGTTTTTCTTTTATTTGAAGCTTGGTGTGTTGTGTCTTCGTGTGTTGTTGAATCTGGGTTTCGTATGCTATTCGAGATCGGGAATTCGTGTCCTGGTTTGCTGAATTTGAGTTGAAATTTTGTAATTTGGGTCTGGATTAATATTAAATATGGGTTCAAGTTTGATATATTTCGTTGAATTCGAACCACTTTCTTCTCTGCTTCATTTTGCACATTGCTGATGTAAGTTTGGTTGCTTGGGCCTTTGGTTCATCTGAGTTATGCTCTTCCTCTGTTCCTCGCTGTTTTCTGCGGCTGAATACGATGGCTTTGTTACGCGTTTGCATTGAGTGTTGGGATGATAGTGTTCGGACCTGTTGGTACTAGACAATCCTTTTGGTGCTCGTGTTTGAAATGTTCATTAGTCGCTATTTCTAATTATTCGTAAGGCTAGTTCGATAAATTTGCAACAGGTTATTTGCCTTAGTTTATTTTAGCATAGAAAATTTATTCTTCTAGCTAGCAACCTAAGTTCACAACCATCCTTGAGGACGATACCTGTAATTCGTACAACGATAAACTGTACGCTTGCAGAAATTACTAACAAGTTTTTGGCGTCGTTGCCGGGGATGGCGTTGTAAGATTAGGTTGCTTCAAGTCGTAGTTTAGTTACTCGAGTCATTTGTGTCAATTTCGTTTTAGTTTTATTTTCGTTTTAGTAGGTTTCAATTGAGTTTTTATTTTGTTTTAGTAATTTCGTTTAGAATATTTTCGATTGTTGAAGTAAGTTCAAGTCTTGATTCTTGTTGTCTAGATTAGTTTCATTTCAATTTTTAGACATTATCCTGGCGTGATTTTTGCAGTTCTAACCAATTTGGTTTTTGTGCAGAAAAAAAAAAAACAAAGCAACTTTCTGGTTAGTCTCTGCTTGTTTAGGGTTTAGTTTATTTTCTATTTTTGTTTTAGTTTATTTTCTGTTTTCTATTTTTGTTATCCTCTAAAAAAAAAAATGATGCTCATGCTTAATGTTTATGCTTTGTTGTTTTGGTCTTTTTCTTTTGGTAATCTTGTTTTATTTTTGTTGGTTTATTTTGTGTGCTTAACTTGCTTATTTCAGTCTCATGTTTTTGTTTTAGTGATTAGTTTGTGATTAGTGTCCTAGAGTCATTTTCATTTTTCTTTCCCTGAAAATCCAAAAAAATTGAAAAATTCTTAAAAAGTGAAAAAAAAAATCAAGCATGCTAGTTTTTAATTTCCCATAACATGAGCATGAACCTTTCTGGCATTATTTGTCTAGACTTAATGATTATCGCGCTCAATTGAATCAACATATTAAAAAATGGAAAATTTGTGAGATCATAGCTCTGGGTCTAAATTCTGAATATAGAGGTTATGTTGAGTACATGTGCCCAAAGGGTTTGCTAGGATTGTTATCTAAAACTCAAGATGAAGTATGAGATTTCTTTGAAAAATTGGTCTGGGATACTTATGAGTTTGAACAAGCTAAAATGAATTTAAAATACCCAACTCCTGCTGAGTCTGCCTTTCCTGCTAATCCTTACCCTTGGAACTCATATGATCACTCTTATGTTTCTGTGCTTCCTGTTTGGTGCGGTTATTGTGAATTTTCTTGTCATGATGTTTGTTCTTGTCCGTATCGTGATGCTATGTGTGCAAGTATGGAAAAGAGAATTAATGAATTAACTGATAAGATGTTAGAGATTATGAAAGTGAGAATTACTTAATATTCTCACTATTTCAGTCAGAGTAGGGAGAATTGTAATCAGCCTGACTCTCGTTTAGGATCTCCTAAATCAAGAGTTAGTCTTTTTGATGATTTTTAGCCCTCTTGTCTTCCTAGGCCTAGCTTGAATGATGCCCATCCTTTGCCTAGTTTAGAACAAGAGGATGACCTCCCTATGTCTTTATCTCTAGGTCAAAAAAGGACGTCCTAGTTTGTACCGACCCACCCACCATTTTTGATGACTCTTCTGAGTCTGAATAGGGTTAGGAATCGGAGAATGCTAGTGAGTTAGACATAAGCATCACTACTATAGTTGAGTGTCATGATGAGTCAGAACACATTTCTACATAGGAGTCATGTGAAAAGGAAGTTGAGCCCACTAATTTGGAATTTAATGTTGATATTCTGTTTGTTGAATATGAATCTTTTTCATGTGGGTTTGATATTACTGCACATCTTGATGAGGGTTTTTGTATTGAATATGAATCATTCTCTTTTGACCCTCTAATTCCTCATGACTCATTTCTTGTTGAATATGAGTCGTTCTGTTTTGATATCAATCTGAGTTTGGCTGTGGACTTGTGTGCTGATTATGAATCCTTTTCTTTTGGCCCCATCCAAGCAGAACTCCTCTTTGAATCTCAAAAGTCTGACTTTGTTGAGTTTGCGAATGTTGCCCCTGAGAATTTTGCTTTAGACCAGTCTCCTACACATATTGACCTTAAAGGACTTGTGGACTTAGGACCCTCTTATTTGCCTAGACCGTTCTTTCATGATGATTACATTTCTAGGCCGATGACCTCTCCCCTGGCTACTTTTACGTATGTCTGCCTGTTTGGTGTTTGGGCCCACCAATTTGATAAGTTGAAACGAGCCCTTACTTGTGCTGCTTTGGTGTGGTGGATGTACTCTATTTGGTACCCACTCTTTTCTGTTCGTTGTCGTAATCTTCTTGAGAGTTGGTCTTGTTTGTATGATAAGCTGCTTCGAGCGCTAGTGGGTTTTGATTTGACTAACAGCTTATGCATTGCTATGGAGTGGCTGATGCTCCACGGTCCTCCTCAACCTTATCTGAGTGAGGTTATCGCTTAGGTGTAATTCTGCACCTGCCGTGGTACGATCGTTCCACTCCCTTCTCTCCCCTTTTCTTTTTCTTTTCTTTTCTTTCTTTTAGCTGTGGATATTTAGGGTTGTAGATTGTGATGGGTGATCGATCTTGAGGAGAAATTTGGGATTTGTTGAGCCGTGTTGGCTGTGATCACCCTTGGTTGTATTTGGTTTTGTGATTACTTGTTTGTTGTGGATGTTGTGGATATCTAGGATTGTTTTCTTGTTAGTTGATTTTCTTTGGTTTTGTTTTTCGTTCACTTGTGATTGTGCTTTTGGTTTTGATTTTTGTGATTTTGGGTTTTGTTGTGTCTTAGTTTGTATATATATTTGTGTTTTGTCTCGGTTTTTGTGTTGCCTTTTGGCGCCTTAGTTCTCACAATGAGGACATTGTGGAGTTTTAGTGTGGGGGTGAGGTGCCCCTTCCTTTTTCGCAAATTGTGAAATTTTTGAAAAAAAAACAAACAAAGAACCAAAAGATTTTTGCTTAAGATTTTTGTTTTGTTTTGGGAAAGCTTTGTACTATCCTGATCAGCTTAAATCCCCTGTACTTTGATTATTAGCCTGTATATACGCATGATGTTTGTTAATCCAAAAAATCATGCATTGTTCAATAACTATTTTGATTATATTTTACACGTTATTGCGTCTAATTTACTTTATTTTATATATTTTCCAGGTTAGACATTTATAAAATAAAAAGGAGAAGACAACATGTCGAAGTTCCGATTTTACACGCTTTGCTGGAAAGACGGTCCAACAATAATTTATAGAAAATATTATTTCCATGATTATTTAATTGGGCTATGGTTTCAAGAGTTGGAAAAAGGCTAGAAGTCTTGAGAGAGAAGAAGTCTAAGGAAGAGAGAAAGGAAACCCTAATTTACTAAACCTAACCTCCCTCACTTCCCACATATACACCATATACCAAACACCATCTGGAATTTTCACTCCCACCTCCACGCTGCTTGCTCTCCTCACCATCATATGCCCTCACCACACCATTAATCCTCATCATACATCATCTTCAATTCCAACAGCCTTCCTCACAATCACCATAAGCCACCATCACATTTAATCATCATCTCATCTCTCCACAAACACCCACGCCACACCTCACCCTTGATTAATCACCTTCATCATCATATACTCTTCATCACCAACCTTACCGTGAATCATCATCACGATCCACCATTATCATCACCCACCAAGCAAAGTAGTATTGTTCTTGTTTCTTTTTATTTTTGCTTTGTTTTATTTATTTTGTGTTTAGTTTGTTGTTAAACATGAATTATTTGGGTGAATTTTGTGATGTTACTTTTAATATGAGTGAGTAATTTTTTTATGCTTAGTATAATCTTCTTGAAGCCATGCTAAATTTACTATTTTGAAACAAGTCTTATGTTTTATTGCCTAGTTGATTCATATTCATGATTCTATAGCGATTAGCGTTTATCATTTATGATATTCGTGTAAAATTAATTAGAATGCATGCTAGTTAGTTTAATACGATTTTGATTGATAGTTTAGAAGACTATAATACGTAAAAGTTATAGTCATTTATGCTTAGGTATCACCCTAATTAATCATAGATGGCTCAAACTCATCTCTTTTAATTAGGTAATCACTTTAGATCTTTGTTAAATCGATTTGCTGGTAAATTGGTTACAAAGTGTTAAATGATGTTTTTCTAATACGTAATGCTCTAGATTGATTAAATTTTTGCGCTGGTATAAAGATTATCAAATTAGTAAGGTTTACATTAGGGCTGGACCTAATTAAACTAGAATCTAAGGAAAAATGGGGAAGAACCGCTGGTGGATGTCTTCTACAGTTTAACTTATGAATGAAATTAACTTGTGTGTTAATGACAAATATTGATTTGCATGGTGGATTGAGATTACACTAAGTATCCTTCATAAATTTGACAACTTTTGATCATTATTTGTTGCCTAGAGTTAATTTGATTAGTTTGTTAGTTTTTGTTCTAGTTTTATTAGCTTCAATATAATTTCAATCGACCCCCCCCCACAAAGTATAGTCCTTTAGGAGTGTCTAGGTAATTATAGATAGTTTTGATTTTGATTTTTAGAGTGGTTATGATTTTAGATTGATTTATATTCAGTTTTAGTATTTAATTACCGGTTTATTAGAAATTAGACTAAAAATAGTTATTTTTGTTCTTTGTCCATTTTTATTAGTTCCTAGAGTTTATGTAGTGTCCTAGTCAGGCCGTGTTTAATTTCGTAAGTTTTGGAAGTTATTTGATAATTTTTCAGAATTATTTTGTAAAACTGATATGTGGAGGTTTTTACGTTATTAATTCTGAAAATTTCGACTTCAATTGTTAATTCACGATTATTAGGTATTGTTAAGTCCAGAAAATTGTGTGCTAGAATTAGGGTAATTTTCTTTATTATTTTTGTATTTATATTTATGCAGATTATTTTATTTCTAATTTCAGATGTAATATTCTGCATTGATATTCTGTGGTAATTTCCTAATTTGATTTTTCTGAAATTAATTGGATACAATTGAGGAGTTATAACCTTATATACCTGAAGAATAATATTTTAGGTTACTTTTTGACATTGTTTTAATATTTATTTTCTGATTATTATTTGCTGTTTTGATTTTTAATTAGAATTTCAGTTACTAGTCTGTTTTTATTTTTCTAGATTATTTAGGAAAGCTTTTTTACTGTTTTCTTTCCAGAATATAATCTAAAATATTTAGCAGCATCAATGGGTATTTATTTCTAGATTTTTTTCATTAGATTTTAGTTATTTTAGAATTATTAAGATTAGATTTAATAAATTGTATTAGTAAAATCATTTAGGATTAAGCTAGCCTTTTTTTAAAACAATCTTTCCTCGTGGATCGATTCCTACTTCCCTATGTTATAAAAAGTATTTAATAACCGAAGTAGTGGTTAAATTTGTAACTCTTGACAAGCTTTACAAATTTTAGTGTCGTTGCCGGAGAAAGAAAATTAAATTGCTGGTTTACTTCTATTTAATTTTACACCTTTTATTGCTTTATTTTAACTTTAGTATTCTATTTTATTTGTAGGACCTCTTGTAGTGCATGAAATTAAGGAGTGGTAAGGACATTGGGGAGGTCAGGGATCAATAATTAAGAGCTGAAGTCAAAGAGAGTCAGCCTGACCCAGTAAGTTTTAGGTAAGCATGTCTACTCTTCGAGAACTTGCAGCTCCTAACTTAGAAACCCAACCAATGTCCATTACTTATGCTGTTTTAGATAAACCTTTGAAATTAAACTCAGGATTTATTAATTTATTACCTAAGTTTCATGAATTGGCTGGAGATGACTCCTATAGACACATTAGTGAATTCCTTATTACCTACTCTGCTATGGTGCCTGAAGGAATTCCTGAGAACCAAATTAGACTAAGGGTCTTTTCTTTTTCTTTTCTTGGTGATGCTAAGGACTGGTTATATTATATGCCTGCTGGATCTTTTTCTACATAGACTGCATTGCATAAATCATTTCTAGAAGAGTTTTTTCCTGTATCCCGTATTGGGTCTATCAGGAAAGAAATATGTGGAATCAAACAAATGAATGGGGAAACCTTTTGTGAGTATTGGGAAAGATTTAATAAGTTATGTGCTAGTTGTCCCCAACATCAAATAACTGAACAACTATTGATTCAATATTTTTATGAGGGTTTACTTCCTATGGATCGTAATATGGTTGATGCTGCTAGTGGCAGGGGGCTCTAGTTAATAAAACCCCAGCAGAGGCTAGAAATTTATTCAATCTAATGGCCTAAAATACTCAGCAGTTTGGTGCTAGGGAGTCACAAATTAAAAGGGTTAATGAGATTGATTCTAATTCATCTGTAGATAGTTAATTATCTTATATTACTGCTATGTTGAATAAGATTGTTACTGGGGGAGTACCAAAAGCAGTCATATGTGGCATTTGTTGTCTAGAGGGGCATCCTACTGATACTTGTCCTACACTTCAAGAGAGTAATGTTAATGCTGTCTATTCTAACCAAGGTCAAAGAAGGTATGATCCATATTCTAACACCTATAATGAAGGATGGAGAGACCACCCTAACCTTAGGTATGACCCTCAAACCAATCCACTTGGTTTTGACCAAACATCTCGTCAATCTTCTAATCAAGATGGGACCAACTTCCTCCAAGAACAAGTCCTTAAGAAGATGGATGATAGGTTCCAGATTTTGGAGACAACTCGTAAGCAGGTTCAAGAGAGACAGGCTGTAACTGATATCATAGTTACCAACTTGCAGTCTCAAATGCAAAATAGGTTACCATCTCAGCCTTACCCTAACCCTAAGGAGAATGTTAGTGCCATAACACTTAGGAGTGGGAAAGGGTTACAAGAGACTAGGAAGAGTAGAGAGGTTGAGCCTAAGTTAGAGCTCAAGGGGACTGAACCAGAGTCAGACACAGATTCCCATCAAACTATTAAGGAAATAGGAGAGAAGAAAAGAGAGCCTTATAAGCCAATTCCACCCTTTCCTAGTAGATTTCGAAACCCTACTTCTAAGATGAATGAGGCTAACCAAGAGATCTTAGAGACATTAAAGAAGGTAGAGATCAAAATGCCTCTCCTTGATGCCATTAAACAGGTGCCTCGTTACGATAAGTTCTTGAAAGAATTATGTACTACTAAAAGAAAGTTAGTAGGGAATGAAAAGGTAAGTGTGGGGGAAAATGTGTCTACAGTTTTTCAAAGGAAACTGCCCCCTAAGTGCAAAGACCCAGGTATGTTTTCTGTTCCTTGTAAGATAGGAAATCTTTACTTTGATAAGGCTATGCTTGACTTGGGTGCTTCTATTAATGTTATGCCTCGATCTGTTTATGACAAACTGAACTGAGGAGAGTTAAAGAAAACTGGTGTAGTGCTTCAGTTAGCTAATACGAGCAGTATTTACCCAGATGGAGTGTTAGAGGACGTCTTAGTCCAAGTGAATGAACTCATGTTTCCTACTGATTTTTATGTGATGAACATAAGTGATGCATGTCATGACATTCCCATTGTACTTGGCAGGCCATTTTTGAAAATAGCTAGGACTAAAATTGATGTGCATGAAGGAACATTAACCATGGAATTTGATGGTGAAGTGATTAAATTTAATATTTTTGATGCCATGAGATTTCCTGCTAATGGGAATTACGTGTATGCACTTGATGTTATTGATGAGTCATCCCACGATATTTATGACTTGTCTAATGAAGATGAATTTTTGACTGTGCTTAATAAGAGCCTTGATCATGCTGAGCTTCAAAAAGTGCCCTACCAGATTAAAGATGATTTATTAGTAGAGATCCAACTAGAGGATCTAGGAGCTTCATGAAGTCGAGCCAACAACTATACACAAAGGCGCTGGTTGGGAGGCAACCCAACGTTTTTAGGGAAGTACCTATTTAATTCTGCTTTTATTTTCATTATTTCTTTCTTTTGGCATGCATTAGGGACAATGCATGAATTATATGTGTGTGGGCGGGGGGTGCATCCTGCATTTAATTCCTGTAGTTTTTATTCTTAAAAAAAAAATAGAAAATCAAAAAAAATAAAAAATCTTTTCTTTTCTTGTAAATAATGCATGATATGAGTTTATGCTAGGCTTGCTTGTTTAGAAAAATTTTGTTGTATTAGCTATTTTGTAGTTTATTCTTTTATAAGTGAACTTCTAAGTATGCTAGTTATCCTTTAGAGAAGTTTGAGTTGATCCTCATATATCTTTTTAATGAGTAACTCTCTTGATTATCCATCTTATTTAATCATGTAATATATCCGATTCAGAGGCAATAAAATGACCTGACCCATCTCCTAGACTATTGAATTAGTTGAATGACTCATTACAATTGTGATTTTACTTGTCTATTTTTCATCTATGGAAAAAAATATATTAGATTACCAACATGGGTAGGAATAGCTGGCTCGACTCCTATTTCTCTTAAGTTTAGGGCTCAAGTGAGCCTTATGTATGGAGTAGCCCATGATTGGGAGAGTCATGCCCCTTTTGGGCCGATTAATGACTCGCTAAAACTAACAGTCAAAGAAAGAATAAGATGAGAATGAATTATTTGCTCCAGCGGGTGAGTGTGAGACAGGGAGTGTTCAATTTCTGAGACCCTATATGGGCCTCGAATATGTGCGCAAGTGGAGTTTGAAAAAAAAAAACAGAAGAAGATGAGGAAAATAAATACAAGGCAAGTTTAGGATCAATTTAATGAAGTTATTCTAACTAGTTCAATTGTCTCTATAGCCAGACCATGCCTAAATTTTTCTATCTTAAATTCTTTTTCGATCTCTTGATTGGTGTATGCATAATAAAAAAGAGATCGATAATTATTGATCTTGTTATATCATTATAGAAGTGTTGTGAGGTTGATAAATAAACTCTCTAAGGATAGTTGGATGTTTAGCAGATATTCACTTATTAAAGGAAAAACTAATTAATTCAAGAACACTGTTTTTCTTAGCAAGCCAGGACCTAGTATGAATATCATAAGTATGCATGATTTTATAAGAAAAGAAAGGATGTCAACTTTAGGTCGAGTCTAAGATTTCTTTGCACGAGGACGTCCAAAGTCTAAGTGTGGGGGAATTTGTTAAGCCAAAAAATCATGCATTGTTTAATAACTATTTTGATTATATTTTACACATTATTGCGTCTAATTTACTTTATTTTATATATTTTTCAGGTTAGGCATTTATAAAATAAAAAGGAGAAGACAAGACGTCGAAGCTCCGATTTTACATGCTTTGTTGAAAAGACGGTCCAATAATAATTTATGGAAAATATTATTTCCATGATTATTTAATTGGGTTATGGTTTCAAAAGTTGTAAAAAGGCTAGAAGTCTTGAGGGAGAAGAAGTCTAAGGAAGAGAGAAAGGAAACCCTAATTTACTAAACCTAACCTCCCTCACTTCCCATATATACACCATACGCCTAACACCATCTAGAATTTTCACGCCCACCTCCACGCTGCTTGCTCTCCTCACCATCATACGCCCTCACCTCACCATTAATCCTCATCATACATCATCTTCAATTCCAACAACCTTCCTCACAATCACCATAAGCCATCCTCACATTTAATCACCATCTCATCTCTCCACAAACACCCACGCCCCACCTCACCCTTGATCAATCACCTTCATCATCATATCCACTTCATCACCAACCTCACCGTGAATCATCATCATGTTCCACCATCATCATCACCCACCAAGAAAAGTAGTATTGTTCTTGTTTCTTTTTATTTTTGCTTTGTTTTATTTATTTTGTGTTTAGTTTATTATATTAAACATGAATTATTTGGGTGAATTTTGTGATATTACTTTTAATATGAGTGAGTAATTTTTTTTATACTTAGTATAATCTTCTTGAAGCTATGCTAAATTTACTATTTTGAAACAAGTATTATGCTTTATTGCCTAGTTGATTCATATTCGTGATTCTATAGCGATTAGCATTTATCGTTTATGATATTCGTGTTAAATTAATTAGAATGCATGCTAGTTAGTTTAATACAATTTCGATTGATAGTTTAGAAGACTATAATACGTAAAATTTATAGTCTTTTATGCTTAGGTATCATCCTAATTAATCATAGATGGCTCAAACCCATCTCTTTTAATTAGGTAATCGCTTTAGATCTTTGTTAAATCAATTTACTGGTAAATTGATTACAAAGTGTTAAATAATATTTTTCTAATACGTAATGCTCTAGATTGATTAAATTTTTGCGATGGTATAAAGATTATCAAATTAGTAAGGTTTACATTAGGGCTGGACCTAATTAAACTAGAATCTAAGGAAAAATGGGGAAGAACCGCTGGTGGATGTCTTCTACAGTTTAACTTATGAATGAAATTAACTTGTGTGTTAATGACAAATATTGATTTTCATGGTGGATTGAGATTACACTAAGTATCCTTCATAAATTTGACAACTTTTGATCATTATTTGTTGCCTAGAGTTAATTTGATTAGTTTGTTAGTTTTTGTTCTAGTTTTATTAGCTTCAATATAATTTCAATCGACCCCCCCCCCACAAACTATAGTCCTTTAGGAGTGTCTAGGTAATTATAGATAGTTTTGATTTTGGTTTTTAGAGTGGTTATGATTTTAGATTGATTTATATTCAGTTTTAGTATTTAATTACCGGTTTATTAGAAATTAGACTAAAAATAGTTATTTTTGTTCTTTGTCCATTTTTATTAGTTCCTAGAGTTTATTTAGTGTCCTAGTCAGGCCATATTTAATTTCGTAATTGTTGGAAGTTATTTGATAATTTTTCAGAATTATTTTGTGAAATTAATATGTGCAGATTTTTAGGTTATTAATTCTGAAAATTTCGACTTTAATTGTTAATTCATGATTATTAGGCATTGTTAAGTCCAGAAAATTGTGTCCTAGAATTAGGGTAATTTTCTTGATTATTTTTGTATATATATTTATGCAGATTATTTTATTTCTAATTTCAGATTTAATATTCTGCATTGATATTCTGTGGTAATTTCCTGATTTGATTTTTCTGAAATTAATTGGATAAAATTGAGGATTTATAAGCTTATATACCTGAAGAATAATATTTTAGGTTACTGTTTGACATTTTTTTAATATTTATTTTCTGATTATTATTTGCTATTTTGGTATTTAATTAGAATTTCAGTTACTATTCTGTTTTTATTTTTCTTGATTATTTAGCAACGCCTTTTTACTGTTTTCTTTCCAGAATATAATCCAAAATATTTAGGAGCATCATTGGGTGTTTTTTTCCAGATTTTTTCATTAGATTTTAATTATTTTAGAGTTATTAAGATTAGATTTAATAAATTGGATTAGTAAAATCATTTAGGATTAAGCTAGCCTTTTTAAAACAGTCTTTCCTCGTGGATCAATCCCTACTTTCCTATGCTATAAAAAGTATTTAATAACTGAAGTAGTGGTTAAATTTGTAACTCTCGACAAGCTTTACAATGTGCTTGATAGGTCTTCGTCCTCAATGTGTCATTCTAAGCCTAACCCTAACCCCAATTGTTCATTCTTGATATGCAATCCAATCCTTATTTATACAATCATCATTATCCTACGGTCTGAATTCTCCATTATGGGCTCTCCCACTTGTTTTTGACACGATTACTTTGGTTTTTGGTTTGAAAAAAAAAAGAGAAGAGAAAAAAAAAGGAACGAAAAAGAAATGAAAAAATAAAAATGAAACAGGAAAAATGAAAATAATATGAAATTTGGAATGACAAGTATCCCTTTGAAGTATGCGCTACTGGGTGATACCTTTTGAGCCAATATTGTTACTGAGAAAGCTTGCTTTCTATGTTGTTACGTCAATAACGTAATTTGTGTCAGTCGAGTGGGGTTGAGTTTGATTTGGTAAGTCTAAGCCCTAGGATGATGATACACATGCACACACGCACTGAGATGGATTCCATGTTTTGGTGTACAATGGGGTGAAACATTAGTGCTTTGATGTCATTCATGTGATCGAGAGCCTCGATGGGTATATTTTGTTTATATGCATGCCAATATCTTTGCTACATGGGTGATTTAGTTGATCAGAATGAGTTTATATCCTTCCCCAGTTTTGTACATATTAATTTTTGAACAAAAAAAAAACCAAAAAGATTTTCGAGTTTCTGTTTATGTTTTCTTTTATAGACTTTTTTGGTATATCTTCTGCAAACACTCACGAGACCTTACTCGTCCACTAGGGGAAACCTAGGGGTTTAAAGGGCTTGTTGCACACACTAAGTGCAACCATGATTCCTACGAAAGTGAGTAAGGATTTTGTTTTGTTTTCTTTTTCTAGGATTTTTCATTTTGCTTTACTCGAGGACGAGCAAAACTTTGGTGTGGGGGTATTTGTTCATGCCGAAAATGTGCTAATTTTACAGGACCTTTCTGCCTATTTTATGCTCGAAATAATTGTTATTTTTAGGTTTTCATTTGATTTGATTTTTGTTTTGTAGTTCTTGAATAAATTCGAGAAAAGTGCGAAAAAGATGAAGAGATGCTGAAAAATGAAGACTTGGGCCAAATGGACTCAAACTCGAACCAAACAATAAAAAAATAAAAAAAATTTTAAAAAAGTGAAAAAAAAGACCTAGTCACGTGCGTGGCACGTGACCCGGTCACACACCCCCCATATTAATCCCTCTTCTTTCTCTCTCCTCATTTTCACTGCCCAGAAAACCCGATGCCCTCCCCTGCTTCTTCTTCTTCATCCTTCATCTCAATCTAACGCCATGCCTCTTCATCTACCATGCCAGCCTCGACCTCTCTCTCACTTCATTCATTCACTCCCTTCCTTATTAGCCGTTACCCGTGGCTCTTCATCCACCAACGTCGGTCCCTTCGAATGCCCTGCGTCGTCAATGGCCGAGAACTGATCGAGGGCGATGATAAATTGGAAGGCCTCAGTGTAATCTGGGAGAGGAATTTGGGTTTTAGTTTAGTTTTTGATGTTTTATTTATGATTTTAGGTTGTTGCAATCTCAGCTTTACTACTTTGGAGTTTTAGGGTTGTAATTGAATTTGTCTGTTTCAGTTTCAATTTCGATTTGGAGCCTGCGATTTTCTTTTATTTGAAGCTTGGTGTGTTGTGTCTTCATGTGTTGAATCTGGGTTGCGTATGCTATTCGAGATTGGGAATTCGTGTCCTGGTTTGCTGAATTTGAGTTGGAATTTTGCAATTTGGGTCTGGATTAATATTAAATATGGGTTCAAGTTTGATATATTTCGTTGAATTCGAACCACTTTCTTCTCTGCTTTGATTTTGCACATTGTTGTTGTAAGTTTGGTTGCTTGGGCCTTTGGTTCATCTCAGTTATGCTCTTCCTCTGTTCCTCCCTGGTTTCTGCGTCTAAATAGGATAGCTTTGTTACGGGTTTGCATTGAGTGTTAGGATGACAATGTTTGGACTTGTTGGTACCAGACAATCCTTTTGGTGCTCATGTTTTAAATGTTCATTAGTCGCTAATTTTAATTATTCGTAAGGCTAGTTCTATAAATTTGCAACAGGTTATTTGCCTTAGTTTATTTTAGCATAGAAAATTTATTCTTCTAGCTAGCAACCTAATTTCACAACCATCCTTGAGGACGATACTCGTAATTCGTACAACGATAAACCGTACGCTTACGGAAATTACTAACACTAAGGCCTTAGATAAGGAAAACAAGTGCCAAACTACTTGAACTAGCATGTGTCAATGCATTCTTGGATGACCATTGTTGTCAAATTTGTGATGGAATTGGTGACTTGGATAGTATGGTGATGAATAATTATTTGAACTGGCATAATAGAGTACAATGCCACGAAACACTTGATTCAAAATAAGAAGCCTCATATAATTCAGAATGAAAGATTAAACTCTGAATTAAGTGCTGACTACCTAAGCAGAATAAGGAAAACCAGCTTAAGTGCTGAACTAAGTTCTCCCTAAGTGACCACAGATCGGTAAAAGGAAACTAGGGGAATCCAATCTAACTATATAATTCAAAATAAGAAGCCTAATATAATTTAGAAAAAAAGATTAAACTCTGAACTAAGTGCTGACTATCCAAGCAGAATAAGGAAACTTCATAAAGCAGAATAAGAAGCTTAATATAATTCAGTTAGAAGGAAGGAAATGTTCGTCGTTGGCGGAGATTTCATGTCTTTGTGGTCAACTAAAGAGGAGGTTGGCATGTTCTAATTCACTATGCTCAGGTACACCTAATTCCTTTTTTTGCCATTCTAGTGACTTATGTTTTCAACTAAACTAGAAGATGCGTTGCGTGTTAGCACAAAATTAATCTAATCTAACTATCAACTAATGAAGAACGAGCAAATAACACATAGCACATAAAAAGGGGTGGTCGGGGCTCGACATGGCCTGTAGCTCGACATGGCGACCAAAACAATCCGAACAATCCTTAATAGATCACCCATAAAAAGGAAATCCAACTTAAACCACAATTTATAGAATTTATGTACAATATGTAAATACTTACATATGCATCTTCGAACCTTTTGTCAGCAAATTTTTCATCCAATATTTCACCTGGTTCCTTTTTCATATAGGTATGCAGGAAGATTTCATCGATGGTTGGCTCTCTTCCAAGGAATTTCACCTAATGCAAGTTATATATGATAAAAAAAAATTAGTTAAAGTAGTGTGTTATCGAACATTGAAAAGGACAAAATTAAGTCCATTACCAAACGCCTTCGAGCCTCTATAAAAGGAACGGAGCCACAATTGTGCAGAGATGAACCAAGACCACGATAATTAGACACACGATTTCTTTTGTTCCATTCTGCTTTTGATTTAAATTTAAGAGTGTCCCAGTAATTACAAAGCCCTTTCCAAACTTCCTCACTCATCCATTGTGGCTTTGTGCTCTTCTCACATGCATTAGATAGAGCATATTTCAATCTTGCAACCCCTTTTTTCTCAAAATTCTTTCCAATGGCATTATTATTTTTAGGATGCCACCATTAGCGCCTCTATAAAACAAAACTAAAAAACCAAAAATCTTAATCTCTGTCATTATTGGTTATAATAAAATAAAATAGAAATAAAGATGAAATAATGAACTTGCCTCAAATTCACCGAACAACAAATCACAAATGTTCATTGGCACTTTCTTCCAATTTGGCCAAGGCTCATCCAACGTGCTTTCAAATATATCTGTAATGCTATGTGTAACCTTAGTTGCATTCGGATAGAAACTACGATAGAACATTTAGTAAACAAACAATCGAAAGAATCAAATAATTATTAAAACAAAATATGTGACTTCCCATCACCCTCTGGCGCCACATACACCTTCGCAATGTTCGATGCTTGCAAAGTGACATGACTTGAACTAGATTTAGTACGAGAGCAACTAATTGGGGGGTAGATTATGTGTTTGATGGTTTTTTAGGAATGATAGGATCTTGGGTTATAGAGTTACTCATTGGAGTTTCATGGGCTTAAAATTGATATTGAATATGAGGGAACATGTTTGGCTAAAGAGCATAGCTAGTAGGATAAGTGAAGCCTTATGGAAATTGGGGAGGACCAGTAGCTACAAAACGACGAATAGGTGAAGTAGAGGTATGAATGTCAACAGAAGTTGAACGACGCCTATGCTTATGGCCCCCTAGTAGTAGATCTTCCACCACAGGGATCTATTATCTCCTAAACAACAACAAAAAGCAATTAATAAGCGAGCAACATTAGCTAAAGATTAAGATTTTAAATTTAAACAAAGAAACAATTATTAAATGACTAAGATAAGCTAATAATCAAGGTCACCAATTTCAAACAATAAATGATTGATAAGGGAACAAACTATAAAGTATGTAATAACAATCATTTTAAGTTCAAACAACCTACCTTTATTCAATACACTAAATTAAATTTCAAGTATAATCCCTTAGTAATCATCATCATCATCATCATCATCATCATCATCATCATCATCTTCGTCCCTAAAACCAATCTCATCCTCCTCTTTTTCCTCTTCGTCCTCGTTGTCCTCATCAACCTTTTCTTCCTCTTCCTCTTTAATGTCTTCCTCCATATCTTTTGGTTGTGTTTGTTCATTTGTTACTTGTTTCATTTGGATATACCAATTCAATGACTTCTTTAAAAATACCATAGTAATCATCCACAATGCCGCCTTTTCTAGTCCCCGTAATACATAATCCACTATTAAAAGTCTTCAGGCCCTTGCTTCTACCTTCTATGTGAAATTTATATCCTTTCACATAGTAGATGGGTCAAGGTCTTATGACATTAAGCGGACCCAATGATGTTTGACAAAGATACTTGTGGTGATCTGCGTCAACAAGCTAATATTTATGCACCTGTGTCAGTAGTAAGTTCTTCTAAGAAGGAATCCCATCAATACTCATAACTACCTAATATGTACATACTCAACTTACATTATGTTTGAACCAATCAAAAAATTCTAATTCAATCATGACATCAACATCTTCATCATGAAGATATTGGTTTTGCGCTCATTTCTCTCCCTTAAATATGCTAAAAAAAGGGATGTTACTAATTTACTATATGTGTTATTACTATATAGATTGTGTCTATTATGATCCTAACTCCAAATATTGTTGAACCTCAGTACAATTGAGAAGAACATGCAAGTGTGTAGCTTTAACCTCTTCTGGAGTAAGATATTGCTTTCCCTCCTTGCCCGCTAGGCAACTGTGTAAGTAAAAAACAGACAATGTTTGTTGCAATGCTGTATTTTCCACTTGATACTCATTACGCTTGGAATGAGTTCTCATTGAACGAACATTGGATCCAAAGTAATATGCGATAAAATGAGAGGTTTGTAAACCTAGGTATGCTTCACAAATAGAGCCTTTAGATCGACCTTTATTCTTCACCATCCATTTTAATTTACCAAGAAATCTATTATCCACCAAACAAATTACTTAGCACTAGAAGTTTTTAAAAAAGCAAAGCAGCAAACAATAGTGATCATTACATCTCAAAAGGATACATCCAGTGAGTTTTTCCATTGACAATCGTGGTCGGCGTTGCATTTGGCCATGGGCGGTACCAAATTACCTGTAGCCCCTAGGGGGCCAAAGGTGTAGCAAACGATCACGGCTTGTGCCAAAGAACCCTTAGCCCCTCAAGGCTAAAGGTGTACTGACTCGTCATGGGTCGTGCCATGGGACCCTTAGGCTATTCGGGGCTAAAGGTGTAGCACACGTTCATGGGTTGTGCCATGGGACCCATAACCCTCTGTGGGGTTAAAGGAGCAGCGAATGGATGAGGGTCGTGCCGTATGACCCTTAGCCCCTTGGGACCTAAGGGTGCAGTGAACGGCCATGGCCGTGCCATGGGAGCTTTAACTCCTTAGGGCTAAAGGTATGACGAATGGTCGAAGGCCATACCACAGGACCCTTAACACCTTGGGGCCTAAAGGTGACCCATCCTTAGCCCCTTGGGGGATAAAGGTGCAACTAATGGCCATAGGTCGTGCCTCGGGACCCTTAGCCTCATGGGGGACTAATGATGGGAATCCAGACACCAATGACAGTAGTTCAATAAGAGGTCTAGAGAATGAGGTGTCCAAGTCCAACAAAGGTCCAAGAAGTAAAGGGAGTCATGACCATGATCAGGGATTACCTCCGGCACCTTGATTTATAAGGCCTCAATGCAGCCGACTTCAGACCTATCTTTGTGAACCTGATCTGTAATGATCAAGGTTTGGGAGAATCTAGCTAACTTCCCACATTCTCAGTTTAACTTGTTTTGTTCTAATAAGACCAATTGTAGCGATTTTGGAGCACAACGGATCCATTTCTAAGTCCGAAATCCAAGCAGTGCATTTTGGACTGAATTTCATAATAGCCCAGTTTTGAGGGAAATTTGAAAGCCTATCTTGCTTACAGTTGACACCTAATCTTTGCCTTTGAAAAAGGGGCAAAATATTTATCAGATCAGTCTACAAAAGATAGTGATTAGCTCCCTCAAGGCTTGGTATTAACCAGGTAAAGTGTGGCCAAAATCACCCTTTTAAGTGGGTTGTTGTACTTTGCTACCAAGATCTTCATGAGCCTGCAAATCAAGCTATAAGATGCAAGATCAACCCATTTCAAGCGAGTTTTGGGAGCTCAAACTCGACCAATTATGCTAGGGACCTTGACACCTCATCTGATTAGCTAGAATGACTCAAATAGGTGTCACCCCTCTACTGGTTTTAGCTCTAATCGTATTATAATGCTCTAGGCTTATGTAATTATGATATGTACTTGGTGTTCTCTCTCCACTAGCGGTTGTATCTATTTGAGAAAGAGTTATATATAAGCGTCTTTAATTGTTTTGTAATTAGATCATGCAATATTGAATCAAAACTTGAGTTGGAACTCAGTTTTCTCTCTAAACTCCTAGTGGTTGTATCTTGAGTTGGCAACTCAAGTGGTGATACACAAGGTCATTTTAGTTCTTCTTGGTGGTGCTTTTGTATCTAGGAAGCCCAAAAGTGACTACTCGAGTGAGCTTCAAGTGTGGTGTTTCTATATCACTTGACTGATTACTTGATCATCCAACTCTATCCTACTACTTGAGCCAACTTGCCTTGCATTTGAGTTCCTAGTCACTTGGTTGAGTAAGGCTAGGTACATCAACTAAAGGAGCAACAAACGGTTGAGAGTCGTGCAATAGCACCCTTAATCCCTTTGTGGGCTAAAAGGGTAGCGAATGGCTCAGGGTCGTGCCATAGGACCCTTAGCCCCTTGGGGATAAAAGTGTAGTGAATGGCGCCCCATGGACCAGGCTAGAGGAGGCTTGACCCCTTGGGGGCTAAAGGTATGGTGAAGGGCCGAGGGTTATGGTAGAGGACTTTTAGCCCCTTGCCCTCTTAGGGGTTAAAGGTGCAACAAATGGCTATGGGTCATGTAATAGGAGCCTTAGCCTTTGGTGGCTAAAACGACCAACGGTTCATGCCACAGGACCAAAAGGTGTAGCAAACGGCTATGGGTCATGCCGTGGGACCCTTAGCCCCTCGGGGGGGGCTAAAGGTATAGCGAACAACCAAAGGGTCATGCTATAGAACTCTGAGCTCCTCAGGGGCTAAAAGTGTAGTGAACGGCCATGGGCCGTACAATTACACCGTTAGCCCCTTGGGAGCCAATGGTGTAATGAATGGTTGAGGGTAGTGTCATAAGACCCGTTGTCCCTTGGGGGTTAAAGGTGTAGCAAACGGCCACAGGCCATGCCATGGTAGCCTTAGCCCTATGGGGGGCTAAAGGCGTAGTGAACGACCAAGGGTTATATTATATGGAAAAGACATCAATGTGTTATTGTAAAGCCTATTCTCATTTAATACTGGACTGTGTGGCAAAGTAGGCCGTCATTGCATTGTTCATTGGCCAAGAAAAGGAAAATAGGCAAAGAAATAAAGTGTCCACGCTTGTCGGGTGTCACGCGTAGTATTTTCATAAGTTACTGCTCTGCCACATTCATGTAATATTCCGGCCTTGGAGAATGACAAGGCAATATGTTTAGGGGCGAACCTACTGCGTCACCGCATACGGGCCTTCCTAGTTGGTGGTAAGTTTGTCATGCTCACCTGACGAGCCTACTGCTTATGTTCGACGAAGCACCAAATCGCCTACGGAGGGGAGCGAGTCGAGTGTGTCTCGTGAGGTCGAGTTGTAAAGCGAAATGTAGTGAGGTGATACATGTGGATGGCTACTTCAATAGGGAGGATGGTCTTCAAGCCATAGGCAAGCATGAAAGGTGTTCCCCCTTCTGGTAGTTTTCTCTATAGTGAGGATAGACCAAAGAACTCCCGACAGCTCGTCAGCCCAGCTCCCTTTGGCACTATCGAGCTTCTTTTGCAAAAGCATGTAAGATGACTTTGCTTGTTGCTTTAGCTTAGCCGTTGATTTGTGAGTATGCCACTGCGTTAAATCGATATTGACACCCAAGGTTGTGCAGGGAGCCCATAATTTTGTTTATGTCAAACTATCAGTTATTATCAAATATCATTACCCTCGACACCTAAAAATGACTGATGACGTTCTTTCAGATAAACTTTCGCACCTCGGTGATTGTGATGGAGGCAACGACCTTAGCTTCTACCCACTTAGTAATGCAATCCACAGCTACGAAGATGTACTTGTGCTAGTCGTTGCCTTAGGGAACGGTCTGAAAATGTCCATACCCTAGGTGGGCTAAGGGTGATGGGCTAACGATGGGGGTAAGCAGGGTGGTGGGCTTCCTCTCTACTGGGGAGAACTTCTGGCGCTTATGACATTTGCATACTAAGTTCATGTATTTTCCCATAGGGACGACCAATAATACCCTGTGCGCATAGCGGCAACCGCGAGTGCACGTCCCCCAACGTGTAAGCTGTAGATTCATGGGCTTCTTCAAGTATTTTATCCCCTATTTCTGGCATTATAAAACACAGCAATGGGTGAGCGCAGAAGCATTTATATATTATTCCCTCATATAAGATAAACCATTATCTTCACTTCTTTGTGCGTTCTTCTTCATTGGCATTCGAAGAAAGTGTGTCTTCAGTAAAGTTAGGAAAAGCTAACTCGACACGATTACCGACACGAACCCAACATACAGCTAAGTAGGCTTGGGTTTGAAGTTTAAACCCATTTAGTTAAATGGGCTGACACGGTAACCCGTTTAATTAATTGAGTTAAGTTTAGATTGAGAATCATGATACGAAAAAATGCCTATTTAACTCGTTTAATTGAACAAATTAAATAGGTCTGTTTATCACTTATTTACCGTGTACCTTTTATCGTTTAAATTTTTGGTGGGAATTAGGGTTTGGAGAGTTAATCTTTTTTGTCTCTTTTATGGATTTGTTGGTTGTTGACTTACTGGTTATGTTATTAGGAATTTCAGAAAATTTGAACTTTATTGTTTAAGACTCTTAAGTAGTTGGCTCTTATGTGAATGTTTTAGGTTGTAAAATTATATTGTTGCTGACTGTTTTGCCGGAATAAGCCTGAATATGCTGGAGCCTATAACTCAGCTGCTATTTTGCTGTATTTTTTAAAGCAGCTATGCCTTTAGAGGCTGAACAATATATAATTTTTTTAGTAAATTATCTTTGGGTTGAAATTTATGTTATAATTAAACAGGTTGTGGATAAATGGGTAATCCGAATTTAACCTGTTTTACATGTTTAGCTAAACGGGTTAGGTGTAGGTCAATCCGTTTAAATGCTAAGTGGTTTGGGTTGAACTATTTTAACCTATTTATCAAACAGATGGGGTTCAGGTTCGGGAGCTTTCAACCTATTTAAGTGTGACACGAACACGAACCCAACCCGACACGATACATTACCCAACTCTAGTTGTTAGTTAGGTACACTCTGATAGGGTCCATCCATGTGGAGCTTTTGTCAAGCCACAAGACTTCTGTTGGCTTAATGCTTCTCTCCCTTGAGGTATCCCATTTAATTCTTTTTGGCTTTCCATCTATAGAAGAACTGGTGAGTCTGGATAGTGCATAAGCTTGACGGTTTTCAGACAAGGGGATGTCGCCCATCGAGATGTTCTACAACTGGCTGGTGGCCTCCTTGACTCGGCGGACATAGGCTGTCATCGTGTCATCCTTGATTTCATACTCGCCTTTAATTTAACTGACAACTAACTGTGAGTCCAAATATGCCTTAACAGAGTCTGTGCTCGCCGCATAGCATAGCTTCAACCTAGCTATTAAGCCTTTGTACTCTACTTCATTATTAGACACCTTAAACATGAATTTGAGGGCGTGCTCCTACTTTTTCCCTTAAGGGGTTTTTATAATTGGGCCAGCTCTGTTGCCATCCCTGGTGGAGGATCTATCCATGTAATGGTTCCAGGAGTCATACGGCGGCGTGCTCGTGGGAACATTTTGGCATTCTCAGCGAAAAAGCTACCAAAGCCTATACTTTCATTACTCGCCGCACCTCAAATTCAATACCATACTGAGATAACTCAACCGCCCACTTAAGCAACCAACCCAAGGCATCCAACATCTAGAGGACGCTCTTCAAAGGTTGGTCCGTAAGGACCGTGGCCTTGTGAGCTTTGAAGTAGGGGTGGAGTTTCCTACTAGCTAGCACCAGGGCGTAGGCAAACTTCTCGATAAGGGGTTAATTCAGCTTGGCCCCAGTGAGGGCGTGGCTTATGTAGTGGACTGGTATCTACTCCTTCTCTCGTTCCACCACTAGGAGGGCACTTACCGCTTGCTCTAAGATGACCGGGTATAGGAACAAGGGTTCCCCTTGAGCTGAGTTAGCTATCTTAAGCAGGCGAGATAAATATGGCTTCTATGATTGAAATGCATCATCCGCCTCTTAATTCCATTGAAAATACACACGCTTTCTGAGGACCTAAAATAAAGGCTGCCACTTATCAACTAATTTGGACATGAAACGGCCTAGGGCGGCAATGCACTCAGTCAAGCGCTAGACTTCCTTCACATTACGCGATGGTTTAATATTGAGGATACCCTGCACCTTGTCCAAGTTTGCCTCTGTCCCCGAGCTACTAATCTTGTTCTGCCAAGAATTTCCCAAATCGAATTCCAAAGACATATTTTTTTAGGTCTAAGCTTCATATTGTACTAGCAATGGACTTGAAATGTCCCTTGCAGGCCGGTGCGGTGTTCGTCCTTCTGTACGCTTTTGACAATCATGTCATCCACGTACACTTTCATATTAGTGCCAATGAGGGGTTTGAAAACTTTGTTTACTAGCCTTTAATAGCCCCCTTGCGTTATTTAGTTCGAAAGGCATAAGTTTATAACATACAACCCTCAGTTAGTTATGAAGATCGTCTTCTCTTGGTCCTCCTAATGCGGAGGAATTTGGTGATACCGCGAAAAGGCATCCATAAAACTCAGCAGGGCATGCCCTGCAATGGTGTCCACAAACTTATCAATTTTGCGGCAGAGGATAGCTATCTTTGGGGTGAGCCTTGTTCAAATATGTGAAGTCCACGCACATTCACCAGGAACCACTGGATTTTTGGCCAAAACCACGTTAGAAATCCACTCGGGGTATTGGCATTCACAGATGAAGCTTGCATACAAAAGCTTCTGCACGACCGCTATCGCAGCTGTGCTGCGCTCAGTTCCCATGTGTTTCTTCTTCTGTGCCACTGGATAACAGAACGAGTCTATGTTCAAGTGATGAGTCATGACCGATGGGTCTATGCCGGGCATATCTTTTGGCCCGAAGGCAAAGACTTTCTTACACTTCTGTAGAAGACTAACGAGCTCGCGATGGATTTGCTTGACCATTTCTCTACCTACCCTGACTGTGCAGTCTAGGTGTTCTCCCTTTAATAACATGGTTTTTATGTCATACATTGTTTTTGGGCGCGGACACTCTGAGTCTGAGGAGGCGATGGTGCAGACATCCAAGGCTTATGTCTCGGCGAGAGGCACGGTACGGGGCTTCTTCTGTAGGGGATATGGTGCCATAATTCCCTGCTAGTCTATGCGTTCTACTAGCGTTTTTGTGCTGACTAAATAGCATTCTCGTGTAGTCCGCTAGGCCCTAAAGAGTTTGTCGACGCTACCATTGTCGGCCTTATACTAAATCTGTAGGAGCTGGGAGGCAATGACAACTTTTACTTTGTGTAACGTCAAGCACCCCACGATGACATTGTAAGCGGTGGGGACATCTAACACCAAGAAATCCATTTCCAAAGTTGTCAACTTGGCCTTTTCTCCAAACCGCAGGGGGAGATATATCGTTCTTACAAGGGCCACTGCCTATCCACCAAAAGCTAGGATTGGATGCACCAAGGTTATGATTTCTCTTTCGGGGTATTTGAGCTTCTTAAGGCAATTTTAGGTGATGATATCAATTTAATTCCCGGTATCGATTAAGATTATATGCATAGCTCAACGACCATCGAGTCGTCATGAGGAAAACTAAGGGAGCGGCCTTCCCGGCCATTGAAGGTTATTATGGGAATAGTCACGTGGCTTCCACGCTCAGTTGTCATAACCTGATGGGTTCCACGCATCTACGCCGTCCACAGTGTATGGAACATGCCCTCTGTGTGTCCCCCAGCTATGGTGGCCACAACTTCAGTTGAGCATTTTTTTTTTCTGTGGCTCTTCGTGGGACCGAATGAGGCCTTTACGGAAGGCTCTTTGGCCCCTCTTCAAGAACTCGTCTATCTATCCTTTGTCTGCAAGCTTGTGGAGGCCCTTTTTGAGTTCTCTGCATTCAGTGGTAGTGTGGTCGTTCTGCTCATGGAACTCACAATAGTTTCGTACATTATGCATCATTGGAGCCTCGGTCATGTGATGTGGTTTTTTTAGTATAGGTTGCCCTTTAATTTCCATAAGTATACTCGGCAGGTCTAAGGTGAAACATGAGTCCCTACCCTCGCCTCTATGCCTTTTTTTTCGCCAGTATCAAGTTCCTATCTTCTGCGACCTTGGTCTTTCGGTAGCCATTAGTCGCTTCCGCACAGATCTTTGTGGCGGGTATAACGTTAGCGGCCTTTTTAAGGGAATGAGCCAAGGAGGTCTGATTTTGTTCGGCCAGGGAGAATTTCAACTACCCATTCTTCATTCCATTGAGGAAAGAGGTGTATGCAACCTCATCTTCTAGGTCGAGTATTAGAACGATCTCTTAGTGAAATCTCTTCACGAACTCTACCAGTGACTCCTGTGGGCCTTGCTTGATCTTGGATAAATGGATGTTGATTCGCCTTTTCTTATAATTGGTAATGAATTCGCTTGCAAACCAATCAGACAAATCCTGGAAGCAGGTAACAATTTCAGGGGCAAGGTTGCTGAACCAGGCCTGCGCCACCCCCTTTAGAGTTGATGCGAAGTAGTGACAATAGGCAGCATTATCCACATCCTGAACATACATCTGGGCTTTATATACCCCAAATGCTTTTCAAGGCCCATGGTCCCATCGTATAACTTCAGGTTTAACATCTTCACTTTCCCCTGTCTTGGTGCATTGATGACCTTCGTGCTGAAGGGTGTGGCGAACGACACCTAGCTCGAATGCACCCCCGTCCTCAACTACCTAGGGACTCCGGTGGCGATGGTTAACCCTTGGTGGGCTATGCCATGGGCAGCCAGCTTTCATTAGATCCTAGCCATGAAAACAGGGCTCTCGTGCCAAAGGACTGCATATGTGCTCCCAAGACACAGCTCGCTCCGGGGTCTGCTCTCTCTCATGAACCTCCCCCTAAGGCCGCGAAGTCTGCTCCTACTCCTCAAACCAAGCCGTGCCTTTTGCATTCAATGTGGAGATAGTTTTGGACATCCCTACCTCCTCTTGAGCCTTGTGGAGGGCCTGTTAGGCTCGGATGATCAGATGGGCATCCACTCCCGTTGCGCGGTCTTTATGTTCAGTACATGGTTGTTTGCTAGCCAGAGACGAACCATGTCCCATAGCCCCTCACCCCCACATCACGACCTAGATGGGTGCTGTCGCAAGGAGGATTCGCAATGCCATGTGGGGTCATAGTCAAACACTGACAATGACCTCACGAAAATTGCGGCTTCCATGGTTTTCTTCACCTGCTCGACTACTTGCTACAGCAGGGATCCGTCATAATTGTCATAAAATTCTTCAGGGCATCAACTGTGACATACGCTTCCCTCTTGAGTGGTTGCGGTTTGACCAAGCATGGGGTTGCCCGAGAGCTCTCGGAGGTGTCTTGTACCTTATGTGCCTTAGGCATGCCAAAACCATGAGATTCTTGGTTATCTTGGACTGAGCTCAGGTAGCATCGCTTACTACCATCGTTCATTGCTCTTTCCCACAGATGAGGCCAATCTGTTTTAGTATACAGTATTTTTCAGGTGTGATGCGGAGAAGAACTGGCTTATGTGATGGTGGATGCAACAGGCTTGGACTACACTCTTGCTCCCTTCAATCCTGCAAAAAAGGTCCATCCTGGATATTGGATTCGAGGAATGCCCCTATGACGGTCAAGTTAGCAAGGGTCCTAGGAAAGGAAATGACTAGGCTTCCAAAGAGTAAAGTTTGAATCTTTCTAAGAAAATGTGAGATCTTTCTCGTGAAGCAAAATTCCACATTCCTAACGTGTCAGAGTGCAGATTTCTTATGTAGGTCACTTACCTTTAACGGGTCTGGCAAGTGAATATTTATATAGGTTGCGGCTAGGGGTAACTCTGTAATTTCCACGTAAATTTCTACCTAAATGGGCATGGGAAATGCTGCTCAGACGAGAGTCGCTCCCCATCGGGCTTGCTGCTGATGTATGCAGGAGTCCTAGAAATTTATCCGTAATCAATTTTGTTTTGAGGTATTATTAGAATTCGAGTCAACCATTTGACTGTAAAAAGGAATTTAATCTACGTAAAAAAAAAAAATGCCATTTCAGTACTTTCAAATCAACGCTACCATCAAACTGATTCTTTGCAGTTTGCTAATAATAATTTCTTTTCCCGTATGAGAAAAATGAAGGAAATTAAGAAAAGATTGCAACGTCATAAAAGCTCAGGTCTTTTCACGGTCAAGGATTTTGCTCCACTTGTGCCATTTTTATATACCTCCGTTTTCCCATGTAACATCAGGGTCTATCGTTATTAACCTCACATTCGAGGTTGACTTAACGGCCTCACAAATTGATCGATATGATTAGGCTTTCTGCAGGGTAATTTCCAACAATTACATCTGAATCAATACATTTTTTTCCCATATTCAAATCATGTCGGGGAACATTGTCTACCGTCTAATTGATCAGTTTTTTGGAGAAAGAAAGATTAATCGAATAACTCTCATGCAATTAAACATGGCCTTCACATTTTAATTTTTTTTTAACAAGGGTAAATAACACTAAAGGGATGTTAAGTGCCTCTTCTCACAAGAGCACGCCCAACTACATCATCTGCCAAAATAGCCTTAAGAGATGGAGAAAAACAAATATCTGAAGAGTAGGGCGCTGTAATTGAGTGCCCAAATTTGGAAAGCCAGTTAGCTGCCATATTTGCTTTCCTGAAAAAGTGGGTGATGAGTAATTGGATACCTTGAGTCTGCCATAGATAAATATCGTTGATAATATTCGATATTTGCCAAGGAATTTGAATCTGTACTTTTAGTGCTTGAATCACTATCATATTATCACATTCAATAGCTATCTGCTTGAATCCAACCTGAATTGCTAATCGTAGTCCGTCTCTGAATGCTCTTGCTTCTGAAACTAGAATAGATGTATTGCCGTAAAAATGCACTCCTGCCTTCACAAGTTTGCCCGTCCAGTCCCGGATGATGAAACCTCCTGCTGCTGATGAGTTGATGAGGGATCCATCAAAATTGAGTTTGACGAATCCCGGTGATGGGGGATGCCACCTCACAAGATGAAGTGAGGTAGTAAGGGAAGAAGAAGGTCCCCTAAAAAAATGGTCAACCGACAGACGAGTTCAGATTCGCTCCTCTACATTTGCTTTTTTTGCTCGAACTATGCACGCAACAGGATTGAAAATTTCATTATTGAAAACTGTTGCATTCCTAAATTTCCAAATACTCCACAAGATAAATGAGAATTTCTGTTCCAAGGTTGGATTGTGAAAGGAATGCATCTTGTTTAAGCAATGCAAAAAATTCTGGCATCCTGTAGGAGAGAAGGCAGATGAAATCCATCGATGCTTTGCCGCTAGATCCCAAACTTTCTTGACCATTTGACAATCTTTGAAGAGATGTTCTGTAGACTCGATATCAAATAGACAGAGGGGGCATACTGGGTTGAAATTAAGCCCCCTTTTAAGAAGAGTACCTCTAACAGGTAGGGAATTATGGCAAAGTTGCCAAATGAAGACTTTGATTTTAGGCAACGTGTCAATATTCCAAATCCATTTATAAGACCATGATGATAAGTTATGCGAATGGATGCCATGGGTTGCCCATGTAGCTGATTTGGTTATGAAGGTACCTGAGCTATTCAATCCCCAACAAAAAGAGCCACTAGTTTCATGGATGGGTATAGTGATACCCTGTATCTTTTGTACAACATGATGATTATTGAGGATTTGACTTAGTTAGCGAACGTCCCATTCTGAATTATCCCGAATAAATTCGCAAACTTTAGCTTCAGGGTGGGCAATACTATCTTCGGACACACCTAGGATCTCAACTAAATTCCTGTTTTCGACCCAGTTATTAAGCCAAAAGGAGATCTCATCCCCTCTGCCTATTTTCCAGATAATACCTTTTTGGAGAAGACTCTTGCATTTCAACAAACTCTTCCAAACTGGTGAATCTGTGTTTTTCCGTGTACAGTGAAATAGCTTTGTAGAGTGTAGGTACTTGGCCCTCATAGATTGAACCCAAAGACTAGGAACATTAGTAAGTATTTTTCAGGCCAGTTTACACTGAAAAGCCTTATTAACGGCTTGAATTTTCCGCAACCCTAATCCACCTTTGCTTTTAGGTCTACAAACATTATCCCACGCTATAAGTGGCATGCCTTTTTTTGTGTTAGATTTTCTCCAGAAGAATTCTTTATTGCATTTATCTAGGTAACTGTTAGTTTTTGATGGTAACTCAAAGCATTGCATTGTGTGTGCCGGGAGTGATTCTAAATGTGACTGTATGAGAATTGTTCTACCTGCTTTAGATAGGCAATTTGCTTTCCATCCTTCTAATTTTGTAGTTGCTTTGTTGATAATTTCCTGAAAAGTTGAGTAAGAAGGTCGGCCCTGAAAAACTAGGCATCCTAGATATTTACCCAAAGACTCTCGATGCGGAATATTGAATATTGCACTCACTAGTTGCTTTTGTGTAGCCTTACGCTAGAAAGTCAATGCAGATTTGTGGTAATTGACTAATTGTCCTGAAGTTGAACAAAAGAAGTCAAGGATGCTTTTAAGTTTGGTACAACTTCCCATATTAGTTTTGCAAAATAATAGGCAGTCATCAGCGAAAAGTAGGCACAGAATTATGACAGAAGATGGACAAATCTTAACTCCTACTCTAGATCTTGGAGTATTAGCTTCTTTTAGAAGCATATTATTTAAGACTTCCATACATAGGATAAAAAGACAAGGGGAAAGGGGATCCCCTTGTCTAATTCCTCTTGTCGGGGTAAAAAGTCCATTAGGTTCATCATTAACAATGATTGCGTACGAAACTGAAGAGATGCATTGTTTGATCCATGAATTCCAAGTGGGATGAAAGCCTAACTCTTGGAGACACTTTAGCAAAAAGTGCCATTCAATTCTATCGTACGGTTTCTCCATGTCTAATTTTATAGTCGCCCAAGCAGTCTTAGTTTTAAGGTTTTTAAATTTGTGCATATATAATTTCATTCGTTAACAGAATATTATCATGTATAGATCTACCAGGTACAAAGGCACTTTGGAAGGGAGAAACTAGACGGTCTAGAAGGGGTCTCAACCTGTTGACAAGTATTTTCGAAATAATTTTATAAATTGTAGAACAAAGGCTTATGGGTCTGTAATGACTAGTTTGTGTAGGGCTATTTGATTTTGGAATAATAGCAATAAAGGTATGGTTAATCTCCTTAAGGATTTCTCCATTCAAGAAGAATTCAAGAATACAGTTAAAAAGGTCCTTCTTGATTAGATTCCAGTAGTTCTTAAAGAAACCCGCACCAAAACCATCCGGTCCTGGTGTCTTATTAGAATCCATGTTGAACAAGGCAGCCTCAACCTCATCTAGATTTGGAAGTTTTATAAGTTTACTGTTATCAAGGTCTGAAATTACTTTCGATAGCCCTAAATTTGGTAATACTCTGGCATTGTTATGCACAGATTTGAATCTCTGCTTGTAGTCTGAAATGAATTTCTTCGCAATCAATTTGTGATCATCAAGCCAAATACCACAATCATCTCGTAATTTCATAACTAACTTCCTCTTCCTTCTAGCATTGGCCTGTTTATGAAAGAACTTAGAATTTCTATCGCTGTTGACCAACCATTTTTTTCGTGCTAATTTTCCCCAGTATTTCTGGTTAAACAGCATCATTTTCTCTCGTTGTTTCAAAAGGCGTTGCATCCAGGAATTAAACCGTTGACTGTTAGGGTGAGCTATTAGTCTTTCCTCCACATGACCTTCACATTTGGATACTACATATTAGGTCATGTTTGGAGTTGCTCATATAAGCTAGTTAGGTATAAATGATAGATGTGCTACTACAAGATATTTAACAATCATGTTAATATGTATCATATAAAATTGAAAATAAAAATATATAATTCAATAGTCAAAAAGGTTTTGTTGCAAGAAATACCTTTTTATCTATAATTTTTCACAATTATTAAAATACTTAAATAATGCTTGTTCATTGATAGCATTCAGGTCCTGTTCTTTTCGTAATTTAATGGACTCAACTCACTTCTTCCAACTCCTATCCACTCTTTCTCCTCTTTCTCACATCCTCCTACACTTTAAAAAAATATCACTCTTTCCTACTCTCACCCACTTTTACCCACTCATTTCCACTCTACATATCACTATTGTTTTTCATATTTTGAAAACTTTTATAATTTATGTAATTGTGTGTACGAATATTCTGATAGCAATTATGAAAAGTTTTATTTATTTTTCGGATCTTATGAAAATATTTATTAGTCGTACCGGAAATTGTAGATGACATAATTTTTGTTATATATTTTGAAGAAATAATAATTTTTTTCTGTTTCGTTAAGCAAATGATACTTTTTTGTGACTGGTAGATATTTTGGGTTTGATTCTATATATGGAAGAGATACTTAAATTTTTTTCATTGGTTATGAAATATTTGTTGTAGGTCACTAAAGCATGGATGGTTGTTGCTGTATGTATAATATATTTATTTCTGTTCATCGCAATTTGGGCCCAAATTTGCATGTGTTTTTTCCGGCATAACGAAAGAGCATGTAAGTTTTTTTGGCGTTATTTGTACTTCGTGAAAGGAAGCGCAGATGTATTATACAAGTATTTCAAGCAGATACTTTCTTACGTACGCGGTAGTAGCAAAATATTGGAAGTTTTTCACACAAATTGCAGATAATTATTTTCCGTGTACTGAGGGTATGTTCTTTTCATTTGGAAATGTGGGTTGGTAAATGGCTGAAGTTAGTTAAGATTAGTAGGAGTGGATTAAAGTAGGTTGAAATTCGTATTTTTTTTATTGAAGTGGGTTGAATTTTTTTTTTTTTGTATGATGAGTAGAAATTAGTTAAAACGGTGGAAAATGAGTTGAAGTAGATTGAAGTTGATATTTTTTATTAAAATTCGTGAAGTGGGTTGAAGTTGGTTAAGGTTGGTAAATTTGGATTCACCAATGAAAAGAACAAGGCCTGAACATATATGTGCCCATTTCCCCATGTTGTTTTTGAGTATCTCCTTTCTCTGCATAGTGACTTATGTGTATTTTTTTCGTTGTTTATATTTGATTAATATATGAACAAAAAAATACATCCGTAATTTGTTTTACGAGTAACAAAAAATATAATTTCTTTTTTGGTAACAATGGCCACGAAACAATATTTTGTACTTGAGTCAACAGAGAAATTTTTTTTTTACATCGATAATTACTACCACAAATAAAAAATTACATTAAAAAAACAAAATATGTAACTTACATCAACTCTCCTACCGCATTCAACTCATTCCCACTCTTTTCCACTCCTTCAACTCCTTTCCCACACTTAAAAAAAAAAAAAAATACATCTCCTATCCACTTGCACCCACTCCTTCCCCCCTTTCCCAATCCCACCCACACCACATCTACAAGTTTTCAACGAAAAGAACAGGGCCCAATTCAATTAGGGTGTTATTTGTGCGACTAATGCGATTGACCATCACTATAATAACTTCTCAATTGATAACTAGTTGTTACTTTTAAAATTTTGGTGATTTTACGTATAAAATATTTTAGTTTACGGTAAGGCATACATGACTTTTTCATATAAGCTGATTTTGTAAACTCTTTTTTTTTATTTTTTATGGAGTCACTCTAACTTAATGATCATGAGAATTAATCCAACAAAACCATTTACAAACATTAATGCTTCATTTGGCTAATCACATTTAAAATCCAGTTAGTTATGAGAATTGAATAACTAAGCGTATTTTCATTATGAGTATATTGAGTTCGTTACCTGCTCTAATTACTAATTGCTAGTTAAACCTACTCCAATATGCTCCAATCTGCTCCTAACCATTAAAAGCATCTCGAAGTTAATCCAAACTACTAGAAAAATATACAAACTTTTTCACATGAACGAAAAATTTACCTCAACTGATGCAGATAAAAAATGATTTTTTAAAAAATTAATTTTTTATATTAATATTAATGACAGATTAAGAAAATGAAAACTACATGAGTATAGTTTGAAGCGATTATTACCAAATAAATTATTAACAACAAATTAGTAACTTAATCTCGATCGAGGTTAGATTTTCTTCATTGTCCTTCAATTTGATGCTATAAAAATAAATTAGAAAATACATGTTGGCTCCTTAAGATAAAGAAAATTTCAATTTCTCCACTCTTCGCTAAGGTCAACGATCGAGAGAATGTTTGTAGTGTCAAAGAATGCTTGGAAGATATTGATGGGCAAAATACTTAACTTAGTAGAAAATGATAAATTGATATAATTAATCATGTTGCAGTCTATATAACTTTAGTCGAATGCATGAACAAGGAATACCAATTTTGCTAGCAGCAACGAACATTATAATAGTAACAAATGTTGGGTTGTACGAGGAACAAAATAAACAAGCAATTAATAAATGTAATAGCTGATACGAATTCATTAATAAAAAACCACTAAATTTCTATATACAAGTTTTTGTTGTAACTGAACGCATTTATTTGATTGCAAATGGTTATTACTTTTTTTCTTGCTATATGAAAAATATTATTAATTTGTGCAATAATACTTGTAATTATGTTTGACTCATTTGTTGAATAATTTTTTGAATGTAGACTAGTATTACAAAAATAGAATATTATTGCACAAAATGATCGAAAATCACTCCAAAAGCTCCAAAATATTTTACAACACTCCAATCTCCTTCCAAATTGCTCCAATCTGCTCCAATATGCTCTAATATGCTATTTGCTTGTCAAACTTGCTCCAAGCCAATCTGCTATTTTTTGGTCAAACTTTGTCCAATCTACTCTAATCTTCTTTATCCTACTTCAATCTTTCAATCGGCAAACTTTTAGTTAAATCTACTCCAATATGCTTCCCGGTCATCCAATGTGCTCATAACGAATAGGCATTTATTCTCATACTCGATTTTTGTTTTTATTTTTATTTTTTTGTAAAAAATGGAATACATACCCGATGTGTCACTCAGATCTTCAAGTTTTGGTTTAAGTAAAGCTTTCCGTGCTCACTAGCTTATGTAAACCCATGCTTTTGAAATCAATTTTTTTAACAATTTTTGAATTTTAATAATATGAACTTCGGGGGTTGATTGTTGATAATCCCAAGTTCCCAACTTGAGAAATAATCCCTAGCGCGCTCACCTTTGACCTTATTGATTTTAAAAAAAATTTACTAGTGAAAAACTAGTTACTTTGTGCCCGATTTCATTTTATTGTTCGCTTAATTTTCTTTGGTATAGATTATTGAAAATAAATAAGGCCGAAAATCGGAGTGTTGGAGAGTGTTTTTTTTTTTTTTTTCTAATGGTTGGATTATTGGCAACCAACCTCCCGAAAATTCAGATGATTAAAATCTATTTTGTTTTATTTAATTATAATCAAACTAGTGATTTCTAAAAATGACAAATAGTCTTGATATCTTTTGATTTCATGCTATTTTGTTCAAACTTTTTGAACCAAATAATCCTTAAATTTTTTCTTTTTGGTCAGAACCCAATAATCCTTAAATACCAATTGCATTTTCTGGTCGATTTCGATTCCTTAGATCATAGGCAAATTCATTGCCTTGAATTCCAGTGAATGTGTGGACCTCTAATTCATTGCAAGATACTGATAGTCCACGATTTTACAAGGGAGAAGCATTGTGCCACTCTATGGGCTAGAATTTTTGCAGGCTTAACTTTTGTAGTCTTCCAATCTCATGCCGACTTTTTGCTGTTACTGACAGTTCAGGGGAGCTACCCAGTTCACATGCGTTGGTAATTCTATTTGCTTTTTTTTTTCTTTTTTTCTTCAAATGATAAGTGCTACCACTATTTTGCAATTGTGCTTATGGAATGGTGTCCCAAGCATAATTGCAATCTGGTAACAAACACCTATTCTTTTCGTTGCTAAATGAACATTTGTCAACTCTTACTTATCCTTTGCTTTCTTTTTAAGAAAATCACAATTTTTTTTTCTAGTCCTTTCCTATGCATGCCACTACTTGATTTTTTTTTCCCCAATTTTTCTCAATCTTTCTGAATCCTTGTCAATCCTTCCTACTCCTTTTTTTAAAATATCCTATTCCTTCTCAGTTCTTTCTACTCCTTTGGTTCTCCCAATCTTATTTACCTATGGAAAAAAAAACAAGTCCTAAATTAGTGTTTTGTACTCGAAGACTTCAAAGCCTATATCTTGCATTCGGCATTTAATGTGCTCACACCTGATTAGATTTACAGAATCTTCATTGTTTCATCTCTCATGTTTTAAATTTATTATCTGATATTTTTAATTTTTTATAGTCATGTTTATTTTGAAGGAGTTACAAATTTGATGGATGACCTTTTTTTTTTTGACAATGCTTATATTGTAGTTTTGGTTCTATGGATCCAAGAAATGCTCAAATAAGTAAAGCAAAATGCTCAACTTCATATAATATATTGCTAAAGTATATAAAACAAAATGCTCAATTTTATATATTTGAGAAATAAAATGCTCAGCATGTTGAAGACTCGAGCCTGTGACCTCGATGACGAAGGACAATAGTGAACACATCAACCGTTAAACGAGTGGGCGACCCACATCTACACGCATTTCAGTACAAAAAAAGTTCTCCGGTCCAAAGGCCCAAGCATATGATATAATTTGTTTTGGTGGCAATGGTAAACAATCCAAAAAAAGTGCTTGGGTCCATTGACCCGAGCCTATGATATAATTTGCATGGGGGGTGGGGGTGGGGGGGAAGGGATGGTAAAGAATCCAACTCTTTAAATTTGTTAAGAGGAAGATTCACGTCAAATTGATGAAAATTGGAGATAAAGATTGTAACAGCCGGCCAATTTCTAGGTGTTCTCATTGTAAAGTAATAGTTGTGCCTATTTAAGGTTGCTATTTTGGCGCTTTAAAGAAACTAAAATTCAATTGTTGAAGCTTTATGATATAATAACATGTACTACTACTTTAGGCAGATTTTTTTTTTCTTTTCATAATTTGAGATGATTGAGGTTTCTATGTGATTCAACTAAAAATAACGCAAATTATTAATTGATTGCACACCTAATGATAGGTTGAATGTCAAAGAATTATTCAATTATGGCACTGTGCCAACCATGATAATAGGAAAAACTGATTGACAATGAGGATGATAGTGCCTATGATCAAAACTGATGAGACAAAATAAACTACATGATTGATGCGTGTTCACTGTACGTTAAAGTGACATAGCATAAAAAAGCAAATAGTAAATTTCCATAAATAGTCATGCAACTATTCTAACTTTTTAACTAATAATCGTACGAACATGAATCTGACATATTGTGCTTGTAATTTCTGAAGTACCTTGTTCTGAATATGATCCTTCCCCTAACTTCGCTCATGATATGCACCCACAAGGGCCAAAAGTGCCCATTTCATGCTTAAATGTTTTGTGCCAAATTTGCTAGAAATGAATAGCATGAAAAGTGCCAATCCTTTGGCACATTTATATTAATCAAGGGACCTTGGAAGGGGAGATAAGACCTGAAGCAATTATGACAGGATCACTGAGGAAAAGCCCTAAGAAAAGGTAGGTTGAAGCTCAAGTATTGATGTCATTTGTCTTTTTCAATCATGCATTGATTGATTTTTCTTTTCGTTGCCCCCTCGTGCCCTTGAGGCCTTTTTGGAGTAACATGCATGATGAAGTATTGAAGATTCCCTAGAGATGATTGCCTAATGACTCTGTCGGTTGATCTTCGCTGCTACTGCATTTTATAGTTTGTAATTCGTGTTCGTACTATTTTTAACAATCTTCACGCTGCTCCTTTGACCTCATTTTCCATTTCTCACTGGTCGTTGCAGCAGCTGTTTGTAGTGTATTGGACCAATCCTAAGAAAATAAAGTGTCCGTAATTCAATAATTATAAGAACAGTACTTATAAGTTGTTTATTTCTGGAGTTAAGCTTTTATTGGCTATAACTCTGTGTACGACATGCCCATATGCTCTATCAGCTCATTGGATAAAGGATTGCCATGACTAAATGGGCAGGTATCTCATTTTAACGAAAACATGGGGGAAAAGGGAGGCTACCAAAAGAAATCTACAAAAAGTAAAAGTAGTTGAAATAAATCGGAGAAATTTTGTCATACGTATATCTGAATTCTTTCTTCTTCTGGTTATTTATTATTATTATTATTATTATTATTATTATTATTATTATTATTATTATTATTATT